>CM022486.1:14173436-14263328 GCA_011952105.1 Coreoperca whiteheadi | reverse complement strand
ATACATATATAGGTGTGTAAGAGGGAGGTGTGTGTGTGTGTGTGTGTGTGTGTGTGTGTGTGTGTGTGTGTGTGTGTGTGTGTGTGTGTGTGTGTGTGTGTGTGTGTGTGTGTGTGTGCGTGCGCCAGGGGAGCTGGCCTGGGTGCTGAAAGGCCTTGCACAGCGGAGACAGGTTGGATGCATGACAAAATGAACAGCTCATGATCAGTTTCAGCTAACAGTCTCAGGACTGTTCTATAAGCTTATATGCTAGGCTATATATATATATATATATATATATATATATATATATATATAGCCTAGCATATATATATATATATACACTTATACGCTTATAAGTCTCTTTGTTGCGCTGGACATGTAAACAAAATCCAAATGGGAATTTTTACTACAACGCATGAGACCCTTACCGTCGTCGGACAGATATCTGGACTCCAGGAACTCGGAGGCGAAGGTGCTGTAGGAGTCCTTGTGAGGCTCCTGGTGTCCCGGCTCTCCGTGCTCCCCGTGGCCGGCCCGGAGTGCTCCTTCATCGGTGGGGCTCGGCGCGACCCCCCACCATCCCCTCTGGATCAGTAGCACCAGCAGTTGCACGAGCCTCCGCAGGAAAATCATGGCCGAATAATGTTTTTAAAAAGCAGCAATATAAACAACTAAACCAACTTGGAATCAAATCGGATCCTCATTATTGTCTGAATTTCGGCAGGCTATCTCCGCAGGTAGGCTACCCATCGCAGCGTCACCAAAATCATCTCCGCATCCTAATTGCCCGTTTGGCTCTTTATTCTCACGGATGTTGGGGGATTCAGCGCCGATGGCCGTGTGATTAAGAGGCTAATCCAGTCCGAAATTACCCAGATGTGTAATCTTACCATCTAACTCAACTACACGCATATAATCCTCTTTGAAATCCGAATCTAGATGCCTACTAGAGCTCATTAATCTGCACATATTTTTCAGTCTGAGCATTGGCCGGATGAATGGTTTCGCCCGGCCTCCCTCTCTTCTCCTTTCTCAGTCAATCACAGTAACAACCAATGAAGAGACGCCACGTGCTGTTATCAGGATCAATCAACTGGGCATTATTATGCCTCATATTCAGAGATAGAGGTATTAGAAAAACAGTTCACACACAATCTGTCAGAGACTTGCAGTATATGGATCATATCCCCTCATGTGATGCTTCAAAAGACAGGCCAAAAGTTAGCAAAGCAAAAGTATGAACAGGCTTAAATAAGAAAAAAGAGATTGTAGTTGGTTGGAAATGGAATTATTGTCAGAGCCAAAGCTGTAGCCAGGATTTTAGTCCCTCTAAGCTTAGACTCCCCCCACAGACACCTGAGACACCAAAACTCTTAACTATTTGGATTTTTCATATTTTTAGTCAATTATCTGTGCAATTACATTTCCTGTACATTTTATCTCAAGAAGGTTTAAATGCTGTTTTAAGGCCTCCTCCACACTACCAGGAATAAAGTCTGCAGATTCTTTGTTTATTTTTGTTGGTCTACAAGCAGCTAAATTTAAACATTTAGTAAATTCAATTTCTAAAAAAAGACTGAAATCAGCCTGTAAAGGACCCACCATGTTTCTAATTGTTGATTGCTTTGCTTAAATTTTCCTAATTTGCATTTTATTGAATTAAACAAAGGTTTATTTTTATGCAGGTCCTAATCTATATTGATTTAAAAAATGTATAGATTGTGCAGTCTTCTGTGCATTCTCTGAATTATTAATTAATTAATATTCTGTAGCTCAGCTTTATTTTGTGAATTTGGTACCCAATCTCCCCCCGTGCTTAGGAACACTGCAGTACAGGTGACCCCGTAGTTGTACCTACAGTAGCCTAATGGTGAATTTCTAAATTCATACATAATATGTAGACAAACGTGATTGTGTGAATGGATGAATATGCATTGAATCAACTGAACAAAAGGATAGCTCTTCTCAAAAACATCATCTAACCACCCTCACTCACATCCTTGAACTCTGTCCTCTCTGTCTTTTTCAGTGTTTGTACACAGTCCTACCACTTGATGGTGATATAAAGCCATAAAAAATTAAAACACTACGACTTTCCAACTGATGCAGTTAAGTATGTAATATCTTGGACTGCCGTGGGTTAAATCGATCTCTAATCAACGTTTGTCAATGTGAAGGAAAAATGACAAGAAAAGTTTTACTTACAAATTGTTGAGGACTTCAGTCACTTCCAAATAGGACTTGTGTCTTATTTAGGAACAACAGCTGGTGAAATCCTGGTAAATTATGAGTGTGTTACTTAATCTCCAGTTCAGAAGGCTTAGAAGAAATCCGTAGCATTTGTAGCCATTTGATAGATTACTACTGTGCCCCTTGTACAAATAATGACTCATGGAGAGACATAAGAGTGACAGCAAAGTTAACATTTTTACACTTCATCGGTGTCCAGTCATCATCATTCTCTAATTTCCTAAATGCTTCATGAGTCAGCCCATTTGGTCTGCACTCTCAGAACTGTAAACACAACTGTAAACGTTTAACACCACTTGCAAGATTAACAGAACATTTAAAAGGAATTTAAATTAGCTTCACAATCATATAATCTATTGTGCAGACAGTAGACAACAATACTTAATGTATTGTTACACACCTTTATTTACAAATAAAGCAAGTTTGGGCTGATGGTTATGGCTAAATTAATACAATTACCTAAATTAATTAAATATACATTATAACAAGTTACTTTAATTGTTTACTTTTGTTCAGTATTTGGCCAAAATCCTTTGAGTTTCAGATTTTCAACAGGGACAGTAGGATGATGGAGGCACGAATAAGGCTGAGAAACTTTGCTGTTCACGTCAGTTTCCTGTAGGTGATGCTGGTGTTACACAATCTGAAACAGACTAAAAATGTCAATACACAACAATGACTGTCAGAAAGTTGACTGACAACCATAATCTCTCTCTCACACACACACACACACACACATTAACACACAGCCTAGCAATGTAACTGTTTTTGAAAAAATCCAAAACACATCAAATCTGATGAATATCTGCACTACGTTTCACAGGAAATAATACAATATTAACACCCATAACAATATAAACCTTTGGCATGTGATCACTTTTTCACTTTGAGTTTTCATGTATGTTCCAGTATGTGCGTGTTGCATGTGTGTGTTGCATGTGGGCATCTGTGCTTTTAATTATTTTACATTGGAGACATACATACTGTACATGTGAATGTCTAAAGAGCAACAACTCATGCATGTAAATCATGTGTGTTTTTTGTATCATGTGTGTGCACATACGTGTGCTTAAGAGTGTGTGACCTTTAACCCTTCCTCTCTTAACACTGTCTGTCTCTGCAGACACAAATAAACCCGATCAATCGCCCCTCTTGTTCTCGATCCGCCCAATTATCTCTTGTTTATCCTCCTATTATTTCCACTTCTACCCCGATCCTCTCTCTCTCTCTCTCTCTCTCTCTCTCTCTCTCTCTCTCTCTCTCTCTCTCTCTATCTCTCTCTCTCTCCTTCCCAATTACCATTCCGTGTAGGGGGCAATGCTTGCTGGGTAATGAGGGACTCTGGGCGTACCAATCTTATCTTAATAGCCTTAAAGGGCCACTCATTAACACAAACACTTACTCCGTCTCACACACACACGCTCATATCCACGCACATCTGTCTGTCACATCATGCCATAGAGAGAGATGGAGTGACAGAAAGAGAGAACGAGCGAGGGACTTGATGCTAGCAGTAGGAGAGAGAGAAAGAGACAGGAGAGAGGAAAAGTGATGGCGGGAGAGAAGCGAGGCAGGCAGGCGGGGGGTTCTGGTAAATGTCAGCGGTGTGTCTCCTGGGCCTGAGAGACGAGTTAGTGACAGGAGAACAATGGCCACTGGATCCATTCAGAAACACAGCTGCTATGAGTGCATGCCTGGATCTGCCTTCTGCTTAGCCTTCAACTGGCCCTTGTAAAGGCAGAGCTAAAAACATACACACACATAAACACACACTCATAGAAAAATACATGGCTGGTGCATATCCAGTCACCCACAATTGTAGGTCCAGACACACAAGGTAAGCCCTGGATGTTATGGGGGATCAGAGGCAATGTGGATGGCTTAGTCAGGGCTGTCAGTCTATAACAGCCCCTGTAGACTGGTGAAGACTGGCCAATTGAACAGAAGTCCTGCATACTCATTTCTACTCTGCTACTGCTTCTTCTCTTGCCTCTGTCACCTGCTTATATTATATATTTCTCTTATTGTCAATAAATCCTGAAAGGACCAAAACCAACAATGAACTGTTAATTCTACGGCATTGTTTGTGTCGCCAAAGCCAGATATCACTTAATCCTCTGTGCCATAGACCTTGTTGTCCAAACATGCATAAATGACATGTTCAAGGGTGACATTTTTTTAATCCAGATGGTTAGAAGAGTCTTTAAGGATTCTGGAAAATTCCTTCAGAACAGTAGTAAGCTCACCTCTGGGTTTTTCAAAGGTCGCTGGGTATTTATCTTTCAGAAAAACTGATGCTTAGCTTATGCTAACTATTTGTTGGCTCATGGTTAAAACTGTATGCGTAGTAGAATTGTAGGGGTATAATTTTATTCCCTCATAGAGCTGCAGAAATCTTATTTTGGTATCTAAACGCAGTGATGATACCTCCCACCTCATTCTCTATCTAGTGGCTAGATCACTTATTGACTCAACCCCTCTTATAATGCCAAGCTATTACCTCTAACTCTCTCACACACACAAACAATCATAAAGCAGGTCTGTGATCTAGCTGCAGGCCTCGCCTCCCCCAGGGCTTCATTTAGGAGTTGTCAGAAATCACTTTACTCACGGAGGACAGTAAGCACTATTGGCATGTTCTTCTGTCTGCAGAGTAAATGCACCTCCACCCCACCCCTCCCACCTTCACACCCACAAAGACATTAAAAAGACACGCATCTTCACTGGTGCTTATTACACTTATTGTGTAATTCTCTGTAACAGTGGGGAACAAAAGCATGTCTGTCTTTGTCTTATTTGCATACATCCTTTGGTTTGTGCAGTTTGTCTTTTGGGGTCTCTGTGTGTACCAAAGGCTGAAAGGTTCCATTGTGCTGATGAAATGTTTACTTTAGAGATAAGGCGGCACAGATGAGACATCGATCAGCACTAATTAAACACTTCCAACTGTGGTGACACACACACACATGCACACATACAAACACAGAGGCACACATTCACATGCATCACTCAGCCCCATGAACACGTAAAGCTGACAAACAAAGAAAAATATATTTAAGCTCTGAATGTATTTGATCTCATTCCAGCCTCTCATACATTGGTGTCCTGCCATGTGAGTGACTCTCAAAGCTTGTATTGACAGCTGACTTGTTGTCAGTAGACTTATCCATTAAGCTGTGACACTACTCTCTCTCCATATAGACACACTGACGGCCAGGGCCTTAAGCAGTGATTATGGTGTTGGGCAGTGGGAGCTGGGGGCTGCACCGTCATTAGTCTGGTTAATCAGAGCCTTGCTCCAGGTTAAGCTCCGCAGCCTCAAGAGACAGGCTGATGAGCTGAGAGCCGTGCCCAGCCTACAGTTCTCGGGTCTGGGCTCCAGCGGCTCCCCTGGCCCTTGCCTGCTCCAGCCAGCAATCTATAACTCTCCCCTGGAGCACCACACGGAGGCTCAGCCTCCTGGACAACACTGACACACGATGCATGGTAATGAGACACACACAGAATGACACACTGTCACACACACCTGTTCGCACACACCCACTCTTCCCACTGATGCAGTGTTAGCAATCATCACTGAGTTTCTATGAGTTTGCTCTGCCTGGCTTCGAAGAGCAGTGTAATATGCTCAATCACACTCCAAAAACAAGTCCCTCTGTGTCTTTCCAGTTAGCAGTGACCTTGACTTAATGGCCGATGTGATTCAAAATCTAAATGCTTAACTACCCCTGTCCATGGAGTGCAATAATAACCAGCTCAGCAGAATGAGTGTATAACGACCACAGGGACTGCTGGGTTTTCAAACAGGAACTACCCAGACACACACACGCTCATACACAAACTAATTCCCATGGGGCTACTAGGATCTCAGCTCAGCAGGGACCCTACAGAGAGGTGCATCAGAACCAAGCCTGCCATTGGCCAGCCTCCTCTATCCCAGTGTCCCCTGTGAGCTCATTAGCCCCAATCATAACCACTTCCCTATGTCTAGATTACATGCTCCATCCATTGCCAGCCTGCCACACACAAATTACACTCTCCATCAGGTTTGGACAGATAGTGTGTGTGCCTGTGACTACAGGAGTGCATGTGTGTTTAAAGGACAAGGAAGGTCGGAGAGCCCCGTGAGCCCCCGACATTTCCCAGTGGACTCTGCAGACCCTAGTAGAGCAGAGAAAAGTGGGCGGGAGGTGGCAGGAGAGGAGACGGCCGGGGGTGAAAAGTAGGTAGAAGGAGGTTGAGAAGTGTGTTTCCAGGTGATGAAGTGGACGACCAGGTTTCCGTTCGGGGCCCCTGTAATTCTCTTATGTGCTGCGTGACCCAGATGGGCAGCGAGGGAGAAAAAGAGGAGGGAGGGGGAGGCTGAGAGAGATAAAGAAAGAGGTTTCTCATTTAAAAAATGAGTGCATGCAGCAGACACAAGAAGGACCCCAGAGAACCACAGAATGGGATGGTACAACAAAGAGTCCCATCATCAGTTTAGTGAATAGATCTGTCTATCTATCCCTTTTATCTCTTGCTGCTCTTCTTTTTTTTTTACCATCTCTTCCTCTCTTAATCAGCCTCTCATTGTGCCATTAGCTGAACCTGTAGTCTTAATCAGAGGCTTGGCACAGACACCATAGCTATCCATTGCCCTTCTCAGACACCCACACACACGCGCACAAACACTAAATAAACAGATTTTAATGCGACACCAATCATGTCATCTACTCAATGAGCCCTCCTCCCCTCCCTCTTATAGCCCACCACCCAAACATAACACATGGGATGCCCGTCTATCTCGTCCATCAGTCAGCCAACACACTGCCGGTCTAAAAATATGCGTGTGTGCATGTGTGTGCGCGTGGCTATTTGGTGTGAATCCCTCCCAAGGGGAGGGAGAACGATTTTAACTCAGTAACCTGAATCACCTCCTATCCAAAGCTTCACTGCATGAATACTGTACACACACACACACACACACACACACACACACACACACCCTTATGCATGTCAGTGAGTGTGTATTGATAATAGCCATTAGCATATTTATGATCATTGCCAGCCTCTTATTGTTTGCACGCTCCATTAATCTTCATCTGCTGCCTGCCGACTGACAGCTTAATCTAGCAGGCCATCACTGGGCACTGGGCGCACACTCACCCACATACACACAATAAGATTGCATAGCTGTACATAAGGCATACTTGCATCAAGAATCGAGAAGCATTGTCTCACACATGCAGACACACACACATTCAGGCAGACAGCATGATTGACATTCACCCCTGTGAGTGTAATCACCAGAGGTTATCCTCCCCAGCTGTGTGGGAGTCTGCTTTGCTTCTCCTGCACAGCGCTGTGGATTCGTACCCGCAGGCGAGTGTGACTTTCTTTTGGGCCATAGGTGGGTGATGGTACCCCTTGATCAGGGTGCAGCAAGACAGCCTCTCTCTGTATGTCTGCCAGCACACACACCCCACAAATGCACTGATGTCTATGCCAACCATCCACCCTCATCATTAAAGACCCCTTCCTGTGGTGACCCTAAGCCAGTCCCCACCAGAACTACACCAAACGCACCCTTCAAGCCAATGTCTGTAAAGAAAGGAACACTACTTTTGAGAGTAAAAAGCATGAAAGTCAAGAAAATGCACCAGGAAGACGTGCAGCAGAAACACCCAGGGTGCTAAACTGTGCCTGGTTGTGTGTGTGTTTAATGTGATGACAGCATGTGTTTGTGCGTGCGCAAGTGAGAGCTCGTGAAATGTGCACTCAAATGTTAATGTGTTTGTTTAAAGCCAGAATGACTGACTGGCTCACAGCTGATTACTGGGTGAAAAAGTGCTGGATGAGAGCCAAGTTCAATGGGAGGTCTGTTCTCCTGTTGCCCCCCCCCCCTTACCCCCTCCTCCTCCTGCTGCTCCCGGAAGAGCAACCAGGAAGCCAGGATATCTGTGTGTGCATGTATGTGTGTTTGTGTGTGTTCAGACATATGCTTATCTGGGACATACATTTAAGATAGCAGATGAATAAAAGCAGAAAGTTCACGATATTTTTTCGTGCCTAAATTAAAGGATAATTAGCATTTTGACCTGTCTCAAAGGAATAGTTCAACATTTTGAGGAATAAGTTCATTCACTTGCTTTTTGAGAGTTAGATTTGAAAATCGATAACACTTAATGAGACTGAATTACCATTTTGTTTCTCTTCATTCATTCAGGCCGACATTCTCATCATGTTGGTCAATTTCTTGTTGGGAGTGGTATTTTGTTTTGTTGTGTCCTGACCAATCGGTAGCGAGTGACATATCTGTCCCCCCAAAGTCATTTTCAGTTGACACCGAAGCTGCAGTGATGGTTGCTAATAGCAAAGAAAAATGTGAATGAAATTTGTCAATTTAAGAGCTATTTCTGTATGTGGACTTTTACTTGTAGCATACTGCTATATGCTGATGACATTGTTTTGATTTCAGATGAAGAATTAAAACTGCAAAAAATGCTGGATACTATGAAAAATTGGTGTGATAAATGGAGACTTTCTATTAATGGTGTTAAAACCCAAATAGTTCATTTCAGAAAACCATTTGTAAGTCAAAGTGACTATGAATTTTGTTTTGGCCAAACACAGTTGACGTATTCTGTTGCTTATAAATATCTTGGGGTGTTTTTTCCATGAGAATATCATTTTTTCTAAAGGTAGAAGAGTACTGGCTGAGGCTGCAGGGAGGGCACTAGGGACTGCAGTAAATAAGACGAAATCTTGTCCTGACTTAAGTTTCTCTACATTTACACAACTGTATGACTCGGATCTGTTTTATTGTATGTTGTGAGGGTTTGATGATGCTCCAGAATGTATTTTGTCACCAGTTTGCCACTTATGTAGTTCTTTTCACTCAAGTAGGAGATATCATTGCTGTCAGAAATTTGCAGTATCTCCAACTTAGAATTACTAGAAGGCTGGCTTCCAGCATTTCTTCTGACTGGGTTGCAGGGCCTGAAATTAACACCCGACCACGCGCCAAATGCGGGTCAATTTCGCAATTGGCGATTAGCACTGTCAATCTACCTGCCACATTGGAGGGAAGCCAATGAGAATGGAGGGATTTTTTTTTCAACAAACATTTCAACGAAGTCCGCTATTTCGTTGGATTTCAGCATTTACAGATGTGTGTGAGTGTACAGATGTGTGTGGGTGGGCATTGGGAGTTAGGAACCAGTAGCAATAATAATATTTTTGTTCTGCTTAAAGGTTCCTGCTGTAACTAACAGCCGCCAGGACCTGTCTACGCGACTAATGCTGCCTTCACGTGCTATCGGAATTATCGGAAATATACGAGCCCTCTGCTGTCGTGTTTACCACTGGGAAGTTCGAAATTAATTTAGTTGGTTTGTGCAATTCCCGTTTTTCACCTTAATTAAGCGAAAGAAAAAAAAAAACACCCACTGGTAAAAACTAACTGTGGCAGGTGGAAGTTTAAATCCACCTGCCACAGTGGCTGGTGGTCAAAAAAGTAAATTTCAGGCCCTTTTCGATTGTTTGTAATTATGGTCTGAAAGCTATGGTTTGAACATGGCATAGCTAGATAACTAGCTAGGAAAATGGCGTACCCCATTCTGAATTCCATCTTAAAGCTCTGATTGGTCGGTTGTTTCTCCAACTGGTGGCAACATCAGACCTATTTGAACCAGTTAACAAATCTGAGATGTGGGCAGTGATTCAGAGGTCTGGAGGCAGGCTAGAATAGGCTAGAGTAGAATAAAAACTGGAAACAGGTGAAAAGAGATAACTTGGCGCTATCCAGAGTTCCCTATCACCTCCTCTAATGTTCACTAAAGTGTTTGTTTAATCCGTACACAAATACAAATGTTGAAATGACAACTTGTGGTTTTAAGGAGAGTTACGTGCTGTAACTATTTCTGGATGGATAAACAGTTTATCCATTCATCCAGCATGTCTTTGCAGCCTCTCATCTGGTTGCCTGGCAACTTCGACAAGACTCCATGAAGTCACTGATCCCGGCTGTTGTTCGCCAAGTTATAAATAGTTTTTTCCCATCCAGTGTCCTTTAAAGTTTTTAATTAGCTACATTAAAAAATTAGTTTACTTTTTATGTAGACAGGTTTGGCTAAAATGCTCATTTCACCCCAGATAGTGGCATCATTACTAAACTGTAGGGCAGGTTTGGGGTACCAACTGTGGAGCGGATTTACAGTGCTACAAGGGCATCTTGAACTGTGAGGGTGTACAAATATTCCCGGGTTGTGCCTTCTGGGTTCACACTGTGCAATAAATAACTGTGATGTAGCCTACTCTGAAACCTTTCAGCTAATACACCAGATGTTTTTGTTGTAAATGAGAGCATCTGGAGTTCGGATGTAGAAAAATGACAAGTTAACAATAAATCACAGACCAGAAAATGTGTGTGTCACATGTTAGACATCGGAAGCACGCCATTAGTTTGTGGAAACATTGATGACTATTTAATCTTATCAATAAGTTGCATATCTGTGTGCAATTGACAGCTTCTTTTTTTTCCCAGTGTGATCTTGTGTTGTTGTGTCTTATCTGACTGCACCCCATAAATGCTGGTGAACATTTCGTCGTAACTTTAGATCTGAAACAAGACACCTTACATTTTTATGGATAAACCCACTGTGAATTAGATGACGTTTGATGTATGAAATCTATGGACTCATTTATCTTTAAGCTATAAGATGGTTTAAACCACAACACACAGGGTAGAACAAGTCGTAATGCTTCTCTTTTCCTGGGCCATAAAGCTATTTTTATAGAGGCTATCTATAATATTCCACTATCACGGATTATAGAAGTTTTATTGTGATCTCCCACAGAGAGAAGAGTTTTATGTAGCTTTAGTAAATCATTCCTTTCCTCTGTGATATCGCCTCCTGTGATATCAAACACTGTTTGACTGTGTGAGCATAAGAGTTGTGCAGTGTTAACGTTTATGAGGTGTAAGCTAATATATTTGAATAGTTTATGGAAGCAGTAAAGAGTGAAATACATAATTTGCTAACATGTACCATGTAAAACAACTCTTAAAGATGAGCTGTGAATACAAATGCAAATGTTCTATTGTTCGAGCATATTCTATCATTCATAACCAGGAAGGCTCTTTCTCCTCGCGACATTTATCCAACAGTAAAACCCCTCCTGTGTCTTGTGCAAAATGTGAAAACAAGCCTATGTTATATTACACTAATGCATCTTCACACATTGCAGAAAATTGAGGAATATAATCTTGTAGGTCCAGATTTATTTATTTATTTTTTACATTGATCAATGATTAAAACCCTGTTCATTTTTGTATGCGTGTGTTTCATAAATTAGGTTGAAAGAACATAGATTTTGGTACTGAAAAATAAACATTTAACCTATTGATTGCGATTACAGACACACACTAGACTTTTTTTTCCTGCTACCATGTATCCAAAGACTGGAACTTCACACCTAATTTTTCAGTTAATATTGCACATCTGGTGTACAGTATTATACAAGTTAGCTGTACTCTTCAAACTCCTACTGTTGCACACGAGTTATGGTACAGATTAGCACAAGTGTTACCTCACAATTTGCACTACTGCTGTTCAATGGACTCTTATTGTAGAGTTTTGTAATTTTTAGACGTATATGTTTGTATTTAGCCATATTGTTTACAATTTGTGTCCTCCCGTTCAAATTTCCTTTTTAACATTTAAGCATTTCTGTTCCAAACATGGCAATTAGAGAGGACAGCAACCCAAGAATTTCATTGAACAGCCCTGATATTTCATATTGAATTAAATTTATAGTGTAAGAACTATTGAGAAAGGCTGCTTAGCATTTTGTTAAAAACTGCCAGACTGATAATTGATATTTTGTGGAAGCCTACCAAGTATTCATGGTGATTTATACTTTTCTTTTGTAAGTCAATTGATGGACTATATATAAAGAAAACAGAAACAACCTCAGACACCACCCTGTTGAATGCAAGATAACACACAATACTGGACTTGTTTTTGATAAATTGTCATGTGACCTCTTTAGAATAAGAATAATTCAAATGGTGAATAAATGGTTTTGTTCCCATTTTGTTTGTATTACATTTGCTAAAATGTTACATGATCCTCACTAACAGTTGAAGAAAAACCACAAACACTATGTTTAATTTACTTCTTAACCCTATATCACCCAATACCTTATATCTAAACCTGCATTACACACACCATACGCTGCTTTAAACACAGTCCAGTGCTTGCATTATGTTTAATTCTCATGTACATTTCTTGATGACCTGGTTAGTGTGCCAGAGGAAGTTCAGATTGATGTATTAACACTACAATTGTGTTTCCCACATCGTCAGCTTCATTTAGCCCATGATTAACTCCCAATCATACGGTGTGATTAAAAGTCAGAGTAAAAATATTCCATACATATTTAATATTCCACTAACACGGAAACCAGCTCCCAAACTGCCAACAAAATAGATATACACCCATAACACACACACACTCCCACATACGTACATGTCTCCTTTTCTCGCCTGAAAACACACACCTAAACATTTCGCGGCTATCTCCCCCACACCCCGGTGTTGGCTAGGTGGAATTAGAAAACCAACCCCGCGGTCTCATTAATTAATTAAACACCATGTGCCAGTGGCACCTGGGTACTGGTTATCACCGCCACTCAGACGCACCGTGATCTCAATAACCACCCCACCACAGGGCACTGAGGGAGGGGAGGCGGGGGTGGAAGGGACATTGATTCTTTTTTCACAACTTTGAGGAAAAAACAGGAAGAGACAGAAAAGAGACTTCAGACACCATCTTTCTCTGTAAAGTGGGAAACATTTACACTGAATCGAGACTGATGAGTGTTTACTGCTGTGTTTTCTTTCCCTCCCTTACAGGCTCCACGGGGTCTTTTTATCATCTTGCCTAGTGGGGCCCCTAAATCACTGCAGCAACTCCCTCCTCATTATCTACTCTTAATACCTCTGCATGTGGAAACACTGCAGCAACACATACACACACTGCTGCTTTTTGATTCTTCCTGTAGTAGCATTTTGCATTCAGAAGACACTATAAATGTTTTCTGTGGTAAATTTCTATAAGTTCCCTCTTTTTACTCTTAAAATGGGTTTCAAAAAAATTCACACTCTATATATTGTGCGCACCGGAAACACTCTTCTCGAGCACCATGTACACTGTGTGTTTCATTTTATGAACTGTGGACCACAGACCTCACTCATTAAGGTTAGACCCACATATCGTCTTATATGTTTTAGGCACAATTTTTTTACTGTTTGAAAATGTTTAATTTATATTTTATATAAGTTATATGTCTTAAGATTGGTCATGAGATTTGTTGTTTTGTTTTTATGGGAGCTCACAAAGCAGATTCCTTAAAAAATTACCGGTAACACTTTTTTTTGGATAGTCTGCCTACAGATAGTTTATAGAGTATTTGTAACATTTCAACAGTTTCGCTTTGTCTGTAGATGTTTGACAGATTATTAATATGACAATTCCTGAACGTACCCTATCCTAGTCAAGATGGTTTTTGTGCCTAAAACCTGACCAAACCTTTATTTGTGAAACAGCTGAATTATTGAATCTCAAATAAGCTGTTAAAATGTTACAAATACTCTAAAAACTATCTGTAGGCGAAATACCCAAATAAAGTCTGAACAAACTACCATAATATGTCAATAATGTATCTCATTTTGAATCTTATTAATTTATGTGAAAGATTAACAACAATTTATCTGTGTCTATTATTGAATGTACTAGCAAACAACCCACAAAAAGTGAAAATATAGAACTGGGATTTCCTAGCCAATCCAGATCCTGAACTTTACATTTAAAAAATACTGTATACATTTTTTATTCTATTTGCACACATCAAAAATATCAGGATCACTAAGATAAATTGATTGATGTCTATCACTGTGATATTCCAAATGCTAGACTTTAGTATCTATTTCAAATCAAACCAAGACAACCTGCACTAATTGGTCCTATAGGGACAAATCATTTTCAGTTCTGAAAATCAAGCGGTATCGCTGTTGGTCTCTTTGCATTTCTGCTTTTGAAATCGACTCTGAAGAAATATCTGAATCAATAGGAGAAGTGGGATTTGAAAACTCAATGCAGGTTGCCCACACATTTTAAACAAACTGAAACAAATATCAGAATCATTCATTTTTGAAGGATTTTCTCAGTGTCTGTCTGAACCTGAATAATAGAGCACATAGTAGATTAATAGGTACATAACATACTGGGCTTGAAACAGTCACAGTCAAGGCTATCCACAACTAATGAAAGCATTTTAACTGTTACACAACCAGGTGACAGCGTCCGAATAACTGGAAAGTGCACTTCAGTCCATCTGTCGACCTCAGCTCAAAGCAACAATGGACCTTTTCCCAAATGACAAGCCGGCCGGTGAGCATTATTTTATATATCCAGAAATGTTGATTTCTATGCAGCAGTACCTACAGTCCTGTCAAGGTATGTGTATGTTTAAGTTTGTTGACCACGTTTATCCAGTTTAACAGTAAGACTATATTTTTATTCCATGCTGACTCAACTTATTTTAAGATCTTCATTAATGCTGCTCAATATTGTCTCATTAATTTTCCTCCCTTATACTGTCCATTATTTTTACAGGTTGCTCAAATGAATTGATTTTATGTCCATCCTCTTTTAATTTCCCAGATTTCCAATAATAAATATACATTTCTTTTCATCTGAATTCAGTTAGGAAATCATCTTTGCTCTCTTTTTCTTTAGATTGATCAGAGCGTGTCCACAGCAGCGAGTGGAGACTTGATTTAGTTTGTGCATCCATGGTCAGGATGGTGTTTATGTTGGAGAAGGCCATGTTATTCATTTTGGAGTGGGAGGTAAGAAACTGACTATGTGACTTCTTCAAAAGGGTTACTCAGAAAACTAAAATGTAGCAGGTTTATTTTACTGAACTTTCATCTCTTTTATACACTTTCTTTCTTTATTTCCCCATAATACTAAGATGAGAACAGGACACAGGAAGCCTGCCGCAGCCTTCTTCATCAAATGGTTTCAAAGTCAAAAGGTGATCATGTTCTGAAGAGGACCTGAATCTGCCTCAGCGTATTATGGAGATCAAAGTGCCTCCAGGAACTTGCATCAGGGTCAACAACAACAAGCACAACCTGATTCCATGTCCACAGGAGATGATGAGGAATTGCTGGGACACGTTTCTGCACCAGGAGTTCAAATACGACCAGATGAACATCAACAGTAAGCATTTTGCCACATTTGCTCGATAAGGCCACACTGTAAGCAACCAGCTAGGTTCAAAGAGTGTTTGTGGTGTGCTAAGTATTAGATCTATAGCCAATCAGCTTTTAATTTAACGTTCCAATTATTTATTTACTCTTTTTTTAGATTCCCCTTAAAGTAAAAAAAAATGTGGCTACAACTCAGACTCTCATATGATAATGCAGCAACGGATGGAGACAGAACCTTAAGATCTTCTGTGGTTCTTCTTATGTCACTCTGACTTTGTTAATGAGCAAAAATAAAACTCCCTCGCTGCTACTTTGTCTGAGAACGCTTCATTTAACAATTCAAGGCACAATCAAATATGTTCAATGTAAAGAAAAAAAGGATGGTGCAACATTAACAACATTTCTGTGCTTCCACGTTCACCCAAAAAATCCTTAGCAAACTCTATTAAAGGCCAAAAAAACTTAGCAACAAAGCAAACCCCATAAGAGTCAGGAAACTATGTGTCTTCTTGTTTATTAAGTCTTCGGGAATGTCAATAAGAGCATTTCTATACAGTAGGAGAGCTGAGGAGGCCAGCACGCAAACACAATGACCTTCTGCTATTCTCCTAGTTGATAATGACCCAGAAAAAGACACACTGCCCATCAGCCAGACCTCTAATAAAGCCAAACACTCTCTATCATCCGCTAATAACCTCCACGCAGCAGCAAGAGTCATCGACAGGCCAGCATCTTCTGAATGCGAGGAGGGGAACAAAGCTCTGGGCAGACAGGAAGTAGTGGAAAGCATCCTGTTTATCGATCTGGGGCTATGCACTGCCTGATGGCACATAGTGGTAACTACATTCTTCTTCTTCATCCCCCAAACACACAAAGACAAAGACTACTGTAGAAAAGCAAGAAAGAAAAAACAACAAAAAACATACACAGTGCAAAACATTTCACTCTAACAATCAATCCTTTTGGTACGCTCATTTGCTAGGCTCTTGGTTGCTGCGCTGCTGCACATGCAATATCACACACACACACGTACACACTTGCAGGGGTGGTATTTTTTACAGAGATAGGGTAGGTAAACTCGTTACTCTTTTCTTAATTGGTATAGAGATTCCGTCCTTTTTTTCCCGCTCAGCAACCCCTCCAGGGGAATGCTGATTGATTGTCCTTCAAGTCTTCATAATACCCCCCTGCCTCTCTGCACATATTCACATACATTAGAAGACATCCACTTCAACTCTCTGCACACCCCAGTCGTCCACAATTCACAGATCAGTAGAGGATCATTTTTCCACTGTTACATTTTCACATCACTGGCTGAGCCTGACAATGTACCCATACAGCTGGTCTGAGAAGGCCTCAAGAGAGAATTTATCTCGTACCCTCCTCCTCCCAGCTTGTCCCATGTCCCTGCGGAGCTGCGGCTCCCTCACGAGCCTCTCCATGGCCTTAGAGAAGGCCTCCGCTGTGGGCTCGCACAGGAAGCCAGTCTCCCCATCTGCCACGCTCTCTAGGGGGCCCCCAGAGTTCACAGCGATAACAGGGCAGCAGCAGTACATGGCCTCTACAGGAACTATCCCAAAATGCTCCCTGCTCGGGGTGTACAGCACAGCTGCGCTGCCCCGCAGCAGTGCCACCTTCAGTGAATCAGAGGGGGAGCGCAGGAAAGTGACACAGTTCTCCAAGTGGATCTGCGCTGCCAGCTCTTTCAGTTCAGTATAATGTTGAACATTCTCAGTAACTCTGTCATCGTAGCCCCCCGCCACCACCAGGTGAATGCCTGCTCTCTGGCCTGGAGGAAGGCTGCTCCTCAGGGCTGCGAGAGCCTCCAGAGCTAGCCCCAGATTCTTCTTTCTCTCGTATCGGTTCAGGGAGAGAAACAGGCAGGAGGTTCCCTCAGGGAGCAGCCCTTCCAGGCCTTGTGCTTCAGTGGACGACTGGTCAAAGGTACGCGTGTTGAGGGAGGGATAGAGGACATCTGTCTGGACTCCTCTTAGACCATGAAAGGTCTCCCTGAAGATGCCTGCGGTGAACTTGCTGTTTACCAGAATCTAAGAGGAAGTACGGAGAGATTAGTTTAGAAGGATCTCATATATATCACAGGCGTTTTAATTCCCTTTGAGTTGGATGACAGCCTGCAGTCTTTGATTATCCTAAAGTCTTGACTAAAATCGAAATGTCATTTCCTTTCTATCAGTGCCCTGAGCTTTTAAAACAGCCTGCCTGTGGAGATCAGGCTGTATCACATTTTAAATAATCACTTTGGTTTATTGAAGCGGTTAAAAATAATACACCTTGTCTATTGATTGATTTTATTTCACTATAGTTTTAGTGTTATCAAGAGCCAAACTCAGTTGGGAAGAGACACTTCACCTCTCTTAATCTGTTAAACATCTGGGTGAGATCAAAATAATTCTGAGAAAATCAACTGTGTTTCGTTTTTTTAAAGAAGCAGTATTTAATTAGTGTGCAATCAAATTTGTTTGAGGGAACACAAAGTTCATTTGACAACAGAATGTATTTCTGGGTTGTTGATTACAGGTTTGGATGACAAACAGTCCAAACTTCAACCACTGAGCTACAAAAGAAACAATTTATGTTATTTATTTTTTCTTGTCGGCAACCTGTACCTCTAACCACTTAAACGTTTTTTTTATACTTTGTATATATTGATAGGCATCTTCATTATATTGCCTGACCCATGTACAGCAAAATATATGGCTACATAGGGCTGGGCGATAAAACGATAACGACAACTATCAAGATATAATGTTCCTAGATAAAATGATAACAACGGTTTGATAAATGCTCGATATATTGCTTACGCGTGCGTTTTGCAAACCGGGCTTCCGGGTGCCGCACGCGGTGTTGTTGACAGTCACAGTGGGCGACAGGCTGAGCAAGAAAAATGAGCGATAGTGAAGAAAATGCAGCGCCCACAGACATTGTTGACAAGAAAGGTGACTCAAGTTCAGTGGTTTGGAGATATTTTGGCTATTTGCGATCCGACATAAAACAGAGCAGCGTGCACTGCAAGCTGTGCAGACGACTAGTGCCATCAAAGACAGGCAACACCACAACCTTGTTTCATTATTTAAAACAATGTCACCCTTCAGAACACCAAGAAGCTACGATATTACAGTCCCACTCCCGAAAAGGTGTTAGTGGACGTCAACCATCTACAAGCAACAATGCAACTCAGCAAAGTATCTCAGTGTATCATCATTTTCCCACGCCGTGCCTTACTACAAAAAAAGCAAAAGACACAAAGACATCACAAAAGCAGCTGCCTATTGCATTGCAAAAGACATGCTTCCCATTTTTTAAGAAGCTTTTCCCGCGTCCTTGACTCCAGATACGAGCTACCTGGCTGAAAACAGTTCTTGAATTTTCTATTAAACTATTTATTTTATATATATTTTATTTTATTTATACTAATAATATTCTACTCTATTAATATTGTTTTTATTAGTAACAAATAACTCTACCTCAGTTTTGATAAATTGTTCACCTCTTTGGGAAGTGTTTGTCATGTTTTCACAATAAAGGTTAGTTTAAAATCACAATTAATTGTCTGGTTTCTCCATCTTTCACTCAGGAGCAATAATATGCCTTTAAAATTCAAAGAAATAAAGATTTGACATTTATCATGATAATTATCGATACAGACTGATATGGAAAATTATATCGTGATACAAAATAAATAAATCTAAAAAAAAAACATCAGTATGTAAGAACAGTAGCTCTGCTTTTTGTGAGCTACCACTATTTTCTATTTCATACGTATGCAATATGTAACAAGTCAAGAAGACTAACATTAGTCTTGTAGTTGCCTGTATTATATTATTGCTTTTTGCTTAGTACTTCCATTCTTGTGTGCACTGACGTGATAGTGAGCTGCTGTTACAAAGAGTTTCCCATCGGGGATTAATAAAGTATTTCTGATTCTGATTCTGATTACCGTTCTGTAGGGGGGACAACAGGCAGTAACCCTATAACCCTCACATAGGACCCTCTTTATTGCTGGCTGAGCATGTTTCACCACCATGCTATATAAATCAGCATCTCTATCTGTCCTGCAATCAGACGTACGATATCAGCCATGCCAGTGGTGCGTTCCTCCAGCCAGTCGATGGGAGCGCGGTAAAGCTTCTTCAGGGCCGACGTCCTCTGGGTCAGCAGCTGGTCTGGGAAGTGACAGTAAAACAAAACCTTCTTCCTGTGACGGGAAAGTCGCAGCACCGGGATACACACTGACACCTGGAATGAAAGGGGTATGAACAAAAACGTCTGCCCTGACAAATGTTCCTCCTTCCTGGCTAATCCGAAGCAAATATGGCAGCTGAATAAAAACAAACAAATAAAACACTAAAAAGTAATGAATGTATAACTCTGTTTATGTATAATTATAAGTCATATACTGTGTTAATACTAGCCTAAACAATGTATCTAACCACTAAATACACATCCAAAGACAAATACTGTAAAAGCTCTATTTGATCTTTGCATGACATGTTTTGGTTGATTGCAGTTGTATTTATTGAAGAAGTGAGGCTTGTTCTAGTGTCACACTGTAAGTCAATCTGAATAATGAGTTTTCTCTGTACTTTAATAATGTGCGAGAGAAAGGTAGTATCCATGTGTATTGTGTGAAAGACAAAACAGTAGAAAATAAGCAAGGGAGTGTCGACTTCATGGCGTGGCATAGTTAAAGGGTGTGACTCAAAAAGGGAAACACAAAGAGACGGGCCACTGATAACAATGGAAGCTATTCTCTGAGCAACAGGGACAGTTGCAACAGAGACGAGATACAGGCAGCTCAGAAGAAGTCAAATGAGTGATGACCACACAGATAGATAGTTAGTTCCTGCATGACACAACTCACTTGATCACAGAAGATGACGTCGTACTCCACCCCACTGAGGAAGACCAGGTAGAGGGCAACATAGATCATCCTCAGGTAGGCACACAGGGCATGCAGGTAACCAAATACACTGGTGGGTAGCCAGTCACCCACACATACCTATTGGAAGAGTAATGGAAACAGTAAAATCATGTCTTGAAAAAAACTGCATTTACATATAATATTCTTTGTCTTCGTTGTGTATCTTTAAGGGACAGTATTATGCAGTAAGGATGCAGCAAGGTGTGTGTTAAGGTACCACAGGCAATTCTGGGTCCAGGGTCTCAGAAAAGCAGTGTGTTGGGTCGTAATGGGCCGTCCAGATCTGAACGCTACATCCGTGAGACCTCAGAGCAACAGCAGCATCAACCACCAGTCGCTCTGCTCCACCAATACCAAGGTCTGGATGGAGGAACACCACCCGCGCCATCCTGCACACAAAAATGAATAAAGTTTAATTTGAATCTGGAATATATTTTCCTAAAAGACAATGCTAGTGCAATGCAGACAGGGTTTGACATGCAATTAAACACATTGTACATTTCAATATCGCACAGAAAGACGGATAAACTGATGAGCACAGATAGCCAATAGGCAGGGCAAATATTCCCCAAATTAGCAGTACAGTGCTATATTAACAACAGTCTAAACATCCATAGGAGTGACTGCTTTAAAGAAAAATGAAACCACTCTCTTAATAGCAATAAGAGAAACTTTTCAGAGCTGCATTGCTGACAAACGTGAAGAATTTGCCCTTGTGGTTTTGTAACATAATTAAATTCATAACGTTTACCTTCATGTCATGACTGTTTAACAGAAAACAACCTCTAGCCAAACGTATAGCAAGAACACAAATGAGACTTCGGATTTAGTTGGCTAAGTTGGATAACGGTTTGCTTTAGAAAAGGTAACGTTAACGTTAAGTGCCTTTAGCTACGGTGATATGAGTGGACAGTAGCCTAACGTTATACAGCTAACGTTAATGAACCCGGTTTCAATAGCTAACCTGGTGGCCAGTTGTAACTGAACACCACAACTAACGTTACATCTCCTTACAATGTAATTATAATGCACTTCTGTTTACCTTTGGAGCTCTTGACTACCTTGTCCAAATTTGAGAACCTGTGATTATGCTCGTCTAGATTATGGATGTATGCCCGTAGCAGCAAGAACAACTGTCATGAAACTCTACCGTTTGGACGCCATGTTGGCTCAAATCAACCATTGTGATCAGGCTAATCGCTCTTCGTGTTGGAACCACAATGGCGCCTGTTTCCTCAATTCAACAAACGCGCTTCCTGTGAGACACGTCTCCCTCAGAGTCAATGCGGACCAATGATTTGCCTTTGAATTAAAGTACAAGTACACATCTAAATCCAAAAACTAAATATAGGTGGGTTTCAGAAATACATTTTCTTACAGCGGAACAAAAATAAGCTCCTCAAATAATGCTTGAGTCATTATTTTTGTGGTGAACGCGATTGGCAGGTCAGGCTTCTGCTCGGTCTCCTGCGCTGGTCTTGTGTTTTGCAGTCGTGTCCTTTTTAGACTAACGTCAGCTCTGTGAGACCTCTTCTCAAGTTTTGACCAATTCACAAACTGCCTGCTTGCTGTTCCTTTGACGTGTCGTGGACATCGGCTTGAAGAGAGGCTCGGGGGTTTCAGCTCGCATCGAACAAATCAAACAAAATGGTAAGATTCTCAGCTCCATGTGAAACCGTTACAACTGTTGAAGCTGACCAGCTGCATTGCGCTCATTTGACGTGAGACCCAAGCTAACGCCTTGCTATCTGTTAGCTTGCTAACGTTAGCTCATCATTTGTGGACGTGGCTGTTTTTCAGCGACTCACAAACTGTCCCAAAATACACATTTGCTGGCCAAGCACTATATTCATTGATTGTTTATGCCTGTGAACAAATGTGACTGAGACTGCGCGTTACCACCACGAGTTGAACGCAATGAAGAGTGTGGATCAATAGTCAAGGCCGGTGCCATCAGTCTAAACACTCTGTAACGTTACAGTTCAGAGTCAGAAGTAAGCTAGCTATTCAAGAATCATTGTTGAATCTCTTTATCTGGATGTTGTAGGTTAGTTTTAGCTGCGAGTGGATATATGTATATACATATATGTGTGTGTGTGAGTGACAGAGATATGACAGACGCTCAGAAAGATAGTCTAATGCAGTTGAATCCTCTTTGTGTACTAATTCTGGTGTCTTCTCCTCAGCCTGGACCAGCAGCAAGTGCAACCAATGTTGGGGCATCTAGCCGTTCCCCCAGCAAGACTGTGGCTCCCCGCGCAGCAGGCTCCACCGTCAGACAGAGGTACACACACAATCTACCAGACCTTTAACTCAAATCTTTATTATCCAGTAGACAGATGGGTAATTCTCCATTTTAAAACTAAAAAAAAAACAATCATTTTGCGATTATTTTGACAGATATAACGATTGCAGTATGATTCACAATTTGTGGGAATGATCATTTTTGCATCACAGTTTTCATATACACGGAAAAAAACAATTAAAATCATGATATGGCACTTGGGGTCTGTATATTAAACAAACATGATTTCTTACATGTGGAGAACAAGATTTGTAGGTCAGGGAATCTCTGCAGCACTACAGTACTTAATTATAATGCTGTTTTGTCACACATTTGACCTTTTTATCAAACAACTGCAGCTTCTGGGATTTGGATATTCCACTTGGCCAGATTGCGCTTTTCAATAATATTGCGTTTAATTGTGCAGCCCTAAACATAATGAAGATTCTCTCATGTAGGACTTGAGGGCTCGCTGAATTGTCCGAGTGTGAAAATGATGTGAATCATTTGCTATGGTCATCACAGTCATCAGATTTCAACCCAGTTGAGCTATGGGAAGTTTTGGTCCGACTTTTTGGGCAACCACCACCTTCATCAAAACACCACAACAGTTTATCTTTCAAGTAGAGGTCTGAGACTTGGGGAATCCAAATCAGGAAGCATTGCAGCTGTTGTGGCGACTCGTGGTCTTCATTTGTATACCAAGACACTTTTTTAAAGACACCTTTTGTTTGTTCCATTCATTTGTCGCACTTGTGTATGTTGGCCACCACTGTGAAAAAAGTACCCGCTGCAGACCACTTTACATTAAACATAAGTTATGCGGTTGTTTGGCCTGCAAACACACAACATAATTATTTTCCAAATACCCCCAGCATCGACCCCGCCTGCTCATGTCATCATACTGTAAAGAGTGATTGATGATTTTCAGATAGCCCTTCCCTGAATGTTTTGTGTGCCCCCTCCGTAGATTAGGGCAGCAGATAGATGTTGTGCTGTGGGCTTAATCAGTGTGTAATCAGAGGCTTGCTGTTACCTCTCTCATTATTACCCATTACTATCACCCTCTTCATTACCTCATTAACCTCCGTTTAATCTCATCACATGAGTGAAGCACCCATGAATCATTCTGCTCTTTCATCACCAGCTACTGTAGTTAGTTATATTCTGAAAACAGGGTATAATGGCAAAGACTTCTTAATTGTATTTTTATCCGAAGGTTCTCAAAAAGTTTAAAGAACCTGCTGGTAAAAGTTATCAGATTTTCACAAAATTGTGTTGTTCCTTTAAATAGTGTCTCTATTGTCATTTTCTTGTTGTTTTACTGTAGAGTACTTTGTAACATGGAAATTGCTTTATAGGGGGGAAAAAATGCTCAACAGTTTAAGATCAAATTAGTTATCATGTAAAGCCCTTGATAATAAGATATGTCGACTCACTCAAACACTTGACAGTGTCGATATATTCATGGCGTGTGTGTGTGTTCGTTCCACAGGAAAGCTACCAGCAGCGGTACACGCAGCGGTGGCAGGACCACAGGATCGGCAGGCACCGGTGGCATGTGGCGCTTCTACACAGAAGACTCGCCAGGCCTCAAAGTGTAAGTGCAGTTTATAAAAGCACACAGGAACATACACATTAGCCTCTGACATTTTTGACTTTCATCCACTCACGGACACACACACTAATTCACAGGATTTCCGACACTTGCCCGTTCATTAGCGTTATTTATGTTCATCAGGTAGAATGGGAGGAGTGTTTAATGGCAGGAAATTGGACAGACGTGCCTCTGTGGTTAAACAAATCATCTCTGAGCAGTGGATCAGCTTTATATAATTGTGTGTAAGGAAAGCGTACATAAAAAAAAAAACTTGTATTCTGCTGCATCCTCGTCCCTAATATTAGAGAAGACGTCCTGTCTCCTGGCCATAGCTGGCCTTGGTTGATCGATGGTGCTGTGATGGTTATCGAGTGAGTCTCTCCAGCAGTCGAAGGAGGCCAGACTCGCCATACAGTGCTGTATATCGAGTGCGTGTTTGTTCCTGCGTTAGACGCCGGCCTCAAAGCTTCATTAAAGGATCCACTCTGAAAGGTCAACTCAATTACAGCCTCCTGACAGGGGGAGGTGGGAGGGCACTGAGGAGATGGTTGGCATGGCAATGCTGCTACTTAGCGATGCACCCCCCCACTCAGTCCCTCCTTCAGCGATGAGAGCCCCTCCTTGTTTCCGAAGCTCATCAATAAAATCAGCCACTCCACTAAGGCTCTGGTTGGGGTAACAGCAAACGATGGGAGTGTGTGTGTAGGTTTGTGTATTAATCCGTTTTTTTTCTTTGTTGTGACAGTGGCCCTGTGCCAGTGCTGGTGATGAGTCTGCTCTTCATTGCTTCAGTCTTCATGCTGCACATCTGGGGGAAGTACACCCGCTCTTAAACCCCACCTGATGACCTCTGACCCTGCACCTCGGCTTCTTAACACATTGGACCTGGACCAAACGACAAATGAACAACCACCTTATTCCCTTAGTTCCCTCTCCACTACCACTACAACAGACACACAAACTGGATTTTTATGCGACCCTTTCAGCACATGATTTTCATCTGCACTGATGTTGGTCTCCACCTAGTTGCTTTTGCTTATCCTGTGTTTTTAAGATCTAATGGGGTGAATGGAAGAGAGCCATGCTAGCCCACCTCTGGTGTGTGTGTGTGTGTGTGTCCCTCCCTCCAAGCAGCAGCATTTTCCTGCCTCTGCTGCATAAAGGTTCAGTGCCGTGCTCAAGGACATTGTTGTTTTCAGGCCCCAGCAAACATTTCTTCTTGTATCCTGAATTGCATTTTTTATTTGTTTTTCGTTAACCGCATTTGTACAAATGTGATTATAATATTGTACAATAAAACAAGTAAAAATTAATGTGTTAAATCTTATTTTGTTTTCTGAAATAACTGTTTTGTGTTTGAGACATCGAGCCTGTTTGTTTAATGAGAAAAGAGGTTTCTCAACCATATTTTCAGTGACAAGTGAGGTAGTGTTCCCACTTTGGTACTGGTTACAGAAGGTTCAGACTATTGAAAGCTGTACATTTTTCAAAAAGGCATTTACAAACCTTCATTTCAACAAATTGCATTTTGGATGGTTGTGCTTTCAGACAGAACAACAGGAGTACTAGACAGGAGAACCACAGAAATGTGAAATGTAATATTCAGTTTGATTGACAGTTCACCTGTTCACACATTCCAGCTACTTACAGCTTATTTAACTGCGATTGGGCCATAAGTCACTCAGTAATCCTATTAATTTTAATTAGATTAACCTTAACTGGCACCTATAAGTACATGTATATTCATCATATAATCAACCTTAATTGTCTAATCCTGTCATCCTATGGCTCTGCATGTAACAAGATTACACAACACACATACTGTAAAGCGTCTTATCTGCATGAGCAGAAAAGCCCGGACTTGTCGATACATATGTGTATCAGCTGCTTTAAAATGAAGTTTGAAAGTGTTACCTTTTCAGTATGCGTACCTCTATAGAGGTTCAAAGGCATCCGCCTCCAACATGGGCTGCCCCAGGGTTTATCACCACTCATACTGAAGCTTTTTCTGCTGCTCTCAGTAATTGCAGACAGGCAAAATTAGTTTTTGAAAAGTGGTAAGTTTCCATAGTATCAGAGTAATACCAGAAGGCATACTACATGCAGGACATCAGAAATTGGATAATGCCTGTTGACCTAAATACTGATGTTAAAACTAACTATATATTAGTTTTCCAATGTCCATTTGAATCTGGTTTACTGCATTGAATAGAGCATAACAATCAGCTGGTGTTTTAGGAAAGCCCCATGGATGTATAATTAGATCATAAAGTCTTATTATACATCCATGGAGAGCATATTCCTGCATATATTTACAAAGCACAATAGTTTTTGTTTAAAACATTCTCTTAAAACGAATACTCCTAAAAAAAGGAATACTGTGCATTTAGGTTTTCCTGTAAAATCACTGAGACTACCTCAAATGTGCTCCTTCCCAGTGTTTTTCTTTCTTTTCCTGAAGGGGGCGCTGTAGACTATTTTCTGAATATCACTGGCTCCACAGGATATCAAGAAATAACTGTGCTCACTGAGGGACAGGCATAAACCGTGTTTTTAACCACACTCAGCTAACACAACGTAATCATTCAGCCTGTTTGATAATAGAGATTCATAAGCAGACTTCTTAAAAAATCTTTTCAGATTAAAGTCACTATAACTAAGCTGAGTGGAAGAAGTGGACTAAATGATGAGAAACAGCTTCAGTTTTGATTTGTCCACATTAAGTTAAACAAGGTGGAACCGTCAAAAGAATTAATGACATGATGTAATGGCCGCTGCTGTGAGCTGCTGGCTGAGTGTTTTGTAGTTTCAGAAGTAGCTCTGGCCCGACCTGCTACACCACGGTTATCTGTGTTGAATATGAAGCCAGCACCTGGCATGGCTTGTGCTTCTGTGTGTGTCAGTGTGTGTGTGTGTGTGAGAGAGCTTGTACCTTGTGTTAAACGTAGCATTCAGATGCTGTTCATTTATTCATTCTGTTGCTATGGCTCTGTTTTCCCACAAGCTTCCAGTGTTCGTGGCAAACTCAGGCACTCCTGCCACATCACTCTCCCTCTTGTCCCTTTCCTGCACACACACACACACAGAGAGAGAGAGAGAGAGAGAGAGAGAGCGAGAGAGAGAGAGAGAGATACACACACTTACAAACTCCACAGCCCAAATCAAGGTGGCATAACACGGCAGTGAGGCAGAATAATTCAACATAACAATTAAATATGAAGGAGCCGTGGTGAAGCTGTCCCTCATTGTTAAGGAGTCAAACATGCCCAGGCCGCGCGTGGAGCGCTGTGACCCGCCACACTGCTGCAACCTGTAGGTCCAAACTCCTCTTGACGACATCTATACACGTCAACTCAGTGTTTCATCAAGGGGTAGAAATTGGGTTAATTAGGTTTTGTATTTTCTTAATGCTGTGACCAGAGTTTTTGTGTTTTGGACAGACAGACACATCACTCAGTATGTAAGAACAAAAATGTTTTCTATTTTGATTTGCTCCAGTTTGTGCTTCTTAGTTTTTAGATAAGTGGAATTGTTTTTCCTGCAGCCCTTCCATTGTTATGATCGGCCTCTTTCGGTACTCTATTTCTACGTCGTTCGAGTCCTGAGAGCTCTGATTTGACACACCTGCCCTAGTTAGTATAAATGTTAGTCAGGTGGCTGCTGGATTTTATCCTAAAGAAGGCAGTTTGCCAGAATATTGATGTTTAGAAGTTGATATCAATCACTAAGTCGGGAGTTAGTGTGCAATTTTCTTGTTCTTCCTTTGATGCAACTCACAAAAAAATAGGTGTGTGTTTCCTTTAATTCTTCAGCAATCACTCAGTAAACATTATTCATACAGGGTGACAGAGGACGCGTGGGTTTCATTCATAGTTACATTAAATAACAATTTTTAGATTAAATAAAACATTTAAAAAAGCACAGGAGGAGTATTTTAAGCATCCAACTGCAACTTGATTTTTGATGTTAACAGTTCTCAGGAAACACTGCGTGTATTTCTTTATGCTGGAATTTACAAGTGAGTGATTTATCCCCTCTGCAGATGAGATTATTAGATAAAAGGTGTCTGGGTGCATATTCATTTCCACTACATCAAACAAGATTTAATCAACGTGCATGTTAAAGTTACCAGAAACAGAAAGCCCATATCTCTATTCTAAATCATCCTGAACATCCACATGTGAGACAACGTTTGTCTCGTGGAAAGAAAGAGAGGAGTGAGAGATGGGAGGAGAGAGAAAGAAGAAGAAGAGAGGCTTTCTATAGAGCTCTTCCTCTCTGTGTCTTTTTCACCAGAAACCCATATCCTGTGAAGAAACCACACGCTTTTACAAGGGATGGTCCCTTACATAGAGAGAGGTGTGCATGCACATGTGCACACACACACACACACACACACACACACACACACACACACACACACATTTAACGGGACATGTAAATAGGTCACATGTATTTTCTGTTCTACATAACACATGCTGCTCTGTGGTTTAGCATGAAGGAAAAAAGAAACTGTTTAAGACTATCAGGCGCTCGAACTCCCTCTCTATGTCACGCTCTCACTCATCCATCACACACATTGTTCATGCCCGGAGATGTTCCTCCCTGCAGGTAGACACAGCTATCAGGATATCAGGTGCAACGGAGGGCTTATGATTCGAAACTTCTTTCCTCTCAAAGACTGTGCAGGATATTCCTTCTTTAGATGAGTGAGAGCCCAGTCATGCACGCACGTATGTCAAGTATGTGTATGTGTATTTTTGAACACATCACATGGTTGGTAAAGCGTGGAATGAATGGATAGGCGGGTAGAATCGATCCACGTTCACTGACCAAGTGATTCCTGAGGGACATCCCAAAAACCCGAGGGCTGGTTAAGGGGATGTAGGGACACCTGTGACAGGATCTACACTGTGAAATAGTATGAAAGCTTTACACCGGCCTGTCAGTTAATTAATTTAATGTACAGAGATTTATTGTGTATGTATACAAGTATTGGCAGCGGTAGAATAAGAATTCAGCTCCCGTGCTTAATAAAACAATCAAATAAAGACTTTATTTAAAGAAAAACAAATAAAAATTTAAACTATATATAGGTACATAGAATAAAAATTGTCTTCATAGCAGCAACATGTACTGCCTTACTTTAGTTTCAGTACTAAGTACTTATTCTAGTGTAAGGAGATAACTGATAATGTATAAGAAGTATTTAAATAATTTGGTGGCTCCCGTGATGCTAAAACTGACCATTTTATATACGCCTGGGAAGCTTAATCCACAGGGGGGTGCATCATATTTTGTGAGCATATTGAATGTTTTGTTTGGACAATTGTTACCTGCAAGAGCAAAGTGACTACCGCCATCAGATAAATGTAATATGTATGTAATACTTTTACTTGTAAAAGCATAATGTTGAATACAACACTTACACTCTAGTAAGATACAGAATGGTTACAACAACAAATACTTTTTCTACCTTTTATTGAAAATGGCTTTTACATAACTAATTTCTGTGCTTTATGTGCAGTGTGTTTTATTTCTGTTCGTCCCTATGGTTTACACTTGTTTGATGCCTTTATGCTAAGTATGTCCCATCATTGTCTTTACCTCACTCTGGATAACCTCCACTTGCTTAAAAAGAATTCTAGAAATAAACTTGTGGTGTTATTATTATTCATACCAGCACCTCAAAATACCACCAAAGTGCAGTAATTAAATAAATGTACATAGTTTAAATGTTACTTTCCACCTCTGAGGATCAGAACATTGAAGGATGGTGTACGCCATATCATACATGTTCATGTTGGTACACGGTCGCTGTAATCATGAGACCAGTGATTAGTCAATAGCATAGCAGCCAATTGGTGCAACACTCTGTGACCAGTGATCAGTAGCACAGGCTGGACCGCTGAGAGGTGAGAGCTTGTTCACTGTAAAATAACCTGACTCCATATTCTGCCTCCCAGACCACATGGTCGCTGTCATATAACTGTATCAGGAGGGGGAGGGAGCTGGGGTGTGTGTGGGTATGTTTGTGTGTGTGTGTGTGTGTGTGTGTGTGCCAGCTGGAGGCTCCCTGATCTTTCTAGACTTGGATCCTCCTTCACAGAGAAATAAGAGTCAGAGTCGGAGCCAAGGCTGAGTTTGCATCTATCAGTACCTCATCTCTCTCTCTAATCTTCTATGTGACACCCGCTGACCTCGTGCTTTCTGCATGAAAGATGAATAGTGTGAAGCCCAGTCACCCTGGAAAGAGGTGCAGCTGTTATAGAAAAAAGAAGGCATAATAACTGCTTACATTTCTCTTAAGTTCTGCAGCATCTGTCCATTGTGCATTCCGGCAGCGGTGCAATTGTTAGTTTTAGTCCCACATCTAACTGTAGTGTTGTAAAAGTTAAAATCTATATATATATATATATATATATATATATATATATTTATATTTACAAGGTTTTAATTTTTCAAATATAATAATAAAAATGTTAGTAACAGAACATGCACAGTGACAATGACAAACAGAAAGTAGCTGCTCCACACTAAACAACAAAACAGCAATGAATACATTACCTGTATCAAATGACAATGTGAAAACAATGAGATTATGTGAAAGGTCTTGCTCGTAGTGACAAATCTACATATTATCACCTGAATCAGTAGCTACCCTCGACTTTAGGGAGCATTATAATGAGTTTCAGCTCATTGTTTAGCTGTCCGGCACACAACTTTACTGTTTTGGGTCATTCTCACCACTCTCATAGCGTCGTTTTCAGACACAGCAGGGAGCTGTATTCAGTGAGAAAGCTCTACAAATCTTTAAATGTATCTTGTATCTTGTATCTTTAAATTAGAGTGGATAAAACTGACTAAGAATATAAAATTCATACCATATCTGTGTGAAATGGTGTTCAGAGCTCTCACAGAAAAACTGGACATTTTCATTAGTTTAAACCTGAAAGGCTTCCTGATTTGTTTGAAAAATAAATTATATGCAAATCATTATTTGGAAGCCTGCATTTAAATGTTTTTTTTGTTGTTGTATACTAATCAATTTGAACAAAATATTAAAGAATCACATTAAAGTTAAATATTTCTCAACAAATGCATACAATCCAGTGTAGCATGTTCAAATAAGACATACAAGAAGAATAAAGAACAAATATCAGAACACAAAGGACATAAAGAGAGAAAAGAAAAAGGAGGAAGTGTAAAAACAAAAAACTGACAAATGAGAGTTGTTTAAAAATAGACAAGTCAAATAGAAATGGAAATTGAGATCTTGAAGTAGGATACAAAAGCACAAAGGAAAGAAAATAAATATACAGAGAGTTGAAAGAAATAGAGGTTGAGCACAAGCAAGAGGTAAAACAAAGAGAGAAGACGAATCACAAGGTGCTGGAGAGAGATATGAATAACTACAGGAAGATGGAAACAAGTGGAGACAGTCGATGGTGGGAGAAAACCAAAAGAAATTGAAGAGGTCTATAGATGATAGACGCAAAGAATTTAAAAGAATGGAACAATGTGGAGGCTCAACTGAAGAGATGAGAGCTGAATAAAACCTTAAAGAAGCAGGAGAGGAAAGCAAACATAGTTCTTTTTGATGAGAAGACAACAAAAATACAAGTGGCTCAAACCACAGGCAATTAAAATATATCACACACTGAATATTTTGTAGTAAAATATACTGTATATGTCAAACCTGAGCGAGCGTTTTGTGTGTATACGTGGCGTAATGCGCGTGCGTGTGTGTGTGTGTGTGTGTGTGTGTGTGTGTGTGTGTGTGTGTGTGGGTGTGGGGCGGTTATAATAAGGAGAATCCCAGGATGAAGGTCACGTTGGTTTTTGTGACCTTTTAACACACATCCCCACCCATCAGCTGTGAGGCCACGTCAGGCCTGGTGATGCCCCGTGTGACTGGCACAAGCATGCAGGGCCAACTGGGTTGTGATGTCATAAGCATGTGTCCCCCAGCCCCCCACCCGAAACCTCCCCTCGCTCACTGCCAGCCCGCAGCAGAGCGGACCAGACTGGACCCTCAGGGACACACTGGTCACGGACGGACTAATTTAGGGACGTTGGAGGCGGGGGGTAAGGAGGGTGACACCGCTGCATTGAGTGTCTCAGGTGTCAGCCTTGTGTTTTCTAATATTAAAAGAAACTTGGCCTGTGTGTGTGTGTGTGTGTGTGTGTGAGTATGTACCCATGTGTTTGTAAGTGTGCTGTTTATGTGCAGTGTATTTTTAGGTGACTGTATTTTCCACTCCTTGTCCAGCACCCCGTGGTAGAGGTGAGAGGTGAGGCGGGGGGGCTACAGTGAATCTGGGGATCACCTGGCTCTTATATAATAACGTTTCTCAATAAAATATATTGATGTTGTCTGAATGATATTCTGAGCATGATTTCAGTTTATTTTATCACATAATTCTTTGCAAATACTTGCAATATTTGTTACATTCCTTTTGCATTGCAGCCAAAAACAATGCTGGGCTTACTTGTGTTCATTGAGTCAAACGTTACTGTACATGAAAGCCCACATTAGTACCAGAAATAGTCCAAATAATGACGTGCACAGTCTTTCAGTTTAGGTTTCTAATAAAGATAGAGCGAACACCTTTTATCTCTGAATTTCTGAGTCACATAATTTTCTGTGCTGTGCTCCTAAATCTAATACGTAATATACTCAATATTCTGAATGTGGAAGAGCAAAACGAGGTGTAATTCTTGGCATAGACAAACATGTGTGTGTGTGTGTGTACTACAGATGCATGAATTGGGTGTGGTTTTTGGTTTTTCTCCGTTGTTTATTACAAGAAGTTTCATCAAGGAATGCCAACATTCAGATTTTTTCCCTCTCTCACCACCATGCCAACAGGCTTGTAGACTGTAACAGGTGTGTCAGCACCTGGCTGTTTAGCTGCTAAATGCTATGCCACTATGTTGAGAGCGGTGACAGTGAACCAAAACAGAACATCTGAGGCCCGAAAACCAAAATGAGCTGAAGATGTTATAGAGATTGGGAAACTGCAGAGCAAAGTCTCTGTGGGATCATCACTATGAGCGGCACCTTTCACATTATACATAGCAATTTGATCAGTTGTTAGTATTATAAAAATATTGATTAGTGCAACTTTAAAGATAAATGAGTCAATGGCCAAGTCAGATAACAATATATATCCTTATTGTGTCTATGAACCTCATATTTCCTCACCTACACATTTCATTACACAATTCTTCAATACACAAACAATAAAAGATACAAATATTTTAAAACATGTTGTACTAACCTCCTTCACAGCTCCTGTCAGGCTACTTGAGTTGTATGGAGGTTCCTGACTGATTTGCATACAGTGTGTGTTCTTTCGGTTCTGAGGCATGTTCATTCAATCTTAACAGGTCTGTCAGGGCAGGTTATTGCATGTGCTGTGTGTGTGAGAGTGTGACTGCAGCAATGAAGGTGCATTATGAAGTCTTAAGTGTTTAGTGAGTGGAAGCGCTTAAGGAGTGGGGACATTATGTGAATCGGTTTCTCCTGCAATGCAAGCCCCCAGCTTCAAATACAGAACTCTGTTTGTGGGTGAATCTAAGATTTTATAAAATATAATAGAGGTCCTTCACTGAGTGTTTCTTGCATTTTGCTGTGGGCCCTGCATCAGACTAACGCATGTGGATGCAAAGAATGTGTGTGTGACAACTTTTCAAACTATACTTTAATTCAAAATTCTTCTACAGCTGATGTCAGCACTGTCTTGCTGTGACCCGGCAGGAAGCGGCCACAGTCTTGACACACTGCCCTGGAACTGTTACATAAGCTTTTCTCTCTGCTTACGAGATGCAAGAATTTTCATATTGCTCTTACATTCTTTGCACTACATGTTGCACTGAATGAGTACATACTGTACTATACTCCTGGGATGTCAACTCACCCCCCCCCCTCTCTCACACACACACACACACACACACACACACACACACACACACACACACACACACACACACCCACACACATCTACCTACCTGCAGCAAGTCTGAGCAGGGAATTCCCTCATAATGCTCAATTGTAAATCAGGACTAGAAGTATTTGGGGGCTTATGTGCGTTTGTTCATGTGTGTGGATGCGTGATCATACACATGTCAAAGCCCCAGGCAACAGAGAGAATAATAACATAATGACAGGCCAGTCCTCTAGTCATGATTCTCTGGTAGCCTCGGGGTGAGGTGTGTGTTTATGAGGGTGGAGGTGTGCCAGTTAAAAAACTGATAAGAGCTCATGTCCTGTTTACCTGCTGTCTTGTAAAACCCTTTCCCTTTCTCCCTTTCTTACACTGGGGTAAGAACTATTCAGACCCTTTACTTAAGTAAAAGTACCAGTACAGCACTGCAAAATACTCCATTATAAGTAAAAGTCCTGCATTCAAATTCATAATTAAAGTAAAACTATGGAGGTATGATCAAAAGTAAAAGTACTCTTTATGCAGAAAAATGGCCTCTGTAACTGATATATTATTAGATATTGTTTACACTGATACTGGATCAACACATTACTGTTGCAGTTGGTTGAGGTGGAACTAGTTTTAATGACTTTATATACAGTTTGTTACTATAGTTAATTCCAGTGTTTCCCAACCCAGAGGTCGGGCCCTTTCAAACGGTGACGAGATAAATCTGAAGGGTTGTGAGATGATTAATCGGAGAGGAACAAGAAAAAACATTTTGTGCATATTTTGGACTTTTCTCTAATCTTTGCATGTTTGTGAACTATTGAGTCATTTTACATCTTTGGGGCTCAAACTATTATTTAAATGAGCCCAAGTAGACTGGCTTTGTAAGTGGTCAAACACCAAAAAGGCTGGGAACAACTGGTTTAATCTTTAATAATGCATCGTATTTCATAAGCTTATCATACGTACTTCAAAAAGTACAAGTAAATATTTAGGTCTATAGTATAAAGTAACATAAACTAGAAATACACAAGTTACTTTCCACCACTGGTTCTCATCCTTTCACCTCACCCGCTCTGAGCTCCTGCTTCCCCTTGATGTTCACCAGTTGCTCGCATGAATAAACTGAAGAGAAGAACAGGTAAAACAAACCCAAAGACACAATCTGCTGGGGGAGAAAAATGCAGACTTGCGGATTTTTCCCCAAGATTTGTCACGGTGAATGACTGATGAATGGTTACAGAACGTAAACACGAGTGTGTGTGTTAGCTTTGAGATTTAGACTCTAGCCGTTTCTCTATGTATTATTAAGAATCTTAGAAATACAAGGAAACACAAGAGCTTGTCTTGTTTAGCAGGGAAAGTGTTAATCTTTTATGAGGGTGATTCATATTGATGACTCTGTTGTGAGTCAGTGATTTGTAGCCAAACAGAAATAACTTTGATTCAGCTTCATGTTTTGGGAATTTACCAATGACCTTTTGGATACTTTCATTTAAAATGTTTTCACAGACAGATTAGACTGGATTAGTTGCAAATTTACAAGGTTACGCATCAAAATGCACACGTGCAAGTGTGTCTTTGTGCGTGGCTCAGAGGAGTGGCAGACCCAGGTTGTCGTTGGATGTCATGTCTAATATTGTCACATGGCCACGAGAGCTCTATTATTCATGAGATCAATGCTGAGATTTACACAGGCCTGATTCAGGACAACCTGTCTACCTATGAGGCTCTTCCACTATGTTCCTCCATACTTCCTCCTCGATATTTCGCAGAAGATTATTTTTCCCCTTCACACTTTTCCTTTCTGCTGAGATTGAGTTGTGAGAGTTGTGAACATGAAAACTGAGAGTGTTCACCTCAAGGGATGACAACTAGTGACAGACAGTGAGAGGGGGAGCACCGCTGTCAGACACCCAACAACGACCGGGGGAAGTGTGAACTTGTGCTACATATCCCACATTTCCTAAGCTATATCTCTTGGTCATTCAACACTCAGTAGATGACTCGATAGTGAACAGTAAATGTAGTGCAATAGGTTAATTTTAAAACGCCATACTGGTATTTAGTGGAATCAAATAATCTTTTAACGTTAACTTAACGTAAATATATCATTCCTATTCATTTCAAGGTAATTCAACTTAAAGTTTCTAGTTTTCAAATGTTTCACGGTCTAAAAGTACACCATACTGTAAAATGTTTTACAGTGTAACAAGCAAAAGTAACAGTCACACAAATGAATTTCCAGTAGGAGGTTTGATTACTCAAATGTAAGAAAGAACAATGTAACATATTACAGTCAATTATGACGACCCTTTCCACAAATCCTCCAACACTCACAGACATGCACATTTGTATTCTTCCATGTGGAAAACATGACTGGTGTGCCCGGAGCCAGAGCAACAGGGAAGGAGGAACTACCCATGCATGCTGCTTGATGCCTCACAGGTCCATCAAATATGCACTTTTACAGCACAACAACCAGAATCACTATACATAACCAAGACAAGGACCACATGCATACACCAACCAAGACTCGACCACTCGTCAACATTCACTTATACAAACGGGAGAGTCCGTGAGTTTGACCCACACTGTGTGCCAGTTTTTGCACACATAGGGCCGGTTAGAGGCATTTTTCACAGCAGACATTTTGACATTTTACAGTAGGAAAAGCACTGGTTTACTGATAACATTAACCATGGCTCTGTTCTTTTCGAGTGTCCCAGTAAGCCGTGACAGTTAGGCAGCATGCACAATACCAGGAACCTGAAACTGAAGTTGTTGAAAGGAATTCAGCCATCATTACATTTATTATTTACACCTACGCTTTTCCTACTGAGACATGTCCAAAATGTCTTCCATGTAAAAGGCCTATAAGAATGATAGAATTGTAAGTTGTCTCACCTCAATAGGTGCAGCACAATTAACAAGAGAGTGAGGGAGCTATCAATAAAGCACAGTATGTACACACCAGCACAGTCCATAAAAAGATGTCAAATCAGGCAGAATAAGTCAAAACACCTGTGGGGGTGGACCATGGGTGTGTAAGGCCTTTAAAACAATCAGCCACATAAAAACTTAAAACTTGACAGTTGTTGATACTCCATACTGTAGTATATGAACACATTCCAAAAGTATTGAGGTTTAATATCCAGCCCCATTCATGCAACTTCTATGTTGTACTCTGTCTTGTTGGCACAAGCCATGTGTGCCATAGGTGCTTTTAGAACTGCAAATGAAAATTAAAATTCATAGAAACTCATAAATATTTCCAAGTCGGGTACCCATAATGCCTTAACCCCTGAGAACTACAACTCAGAGGCCATGGGAACTACAACTTCCACAGAGAGACATCAACGTGTCTGCATGTCAGTTGTCGTGGCTGTGACGTCTCTGCAGGAGTGAGTATGTGCTGGCCCAATGCGTGGACGCCTGGACAGTGATGTCAGCACACAGGCTGCGGCTGTGGTCAGTGAAGTCGGGTTGAGGTTTGGGACCGTGTGGAGCTGCAGCAGCTGGAACAGACTCCCGAGGGAGAGCTGGGAAAGTGGCCACAAACCTCCCCCCAAAGGATTCAGCGAGAGACAGAGATAGGGGCTGACTCTGACTAGAGCATGTTATTAGCAGATGTATTGTGATGTTGTTCTTTCAGTCTGTGTGCCACATTGTTGTACGCAGTTACTAAAATAATTTTACGTCTGACTGTTTGTGTGTGAGTGTGTGTAGCAGGAAGCAGTGATGACGCTCTCAAACCACCCACCATAGATGTTACAATGGAAAGCCCATGCTACTGAGCAAACGTGCCCTCTGCCCTCCAACACACACATGGAAAACCACCATAGAGTTATCCTATGGCTGTACTGGCCAGCTGGTGGGTATACTAACTAACACTGGCTCAATAAAGGCTGAGTCAGGACACATTCATCTCTTTATGTGTGTCCGTGTGTGTTTGGGGACAATGGAGAGATGATGGCAAAGCAAAGTGGTGTACACACACTCACATGCTTCTCTCTTGACACGTGTGATAAACATCGATTTCCTTGACTGACTTAACACCCTGTTGAATAAACACACATCTTAAAAGGACAGTTCACCCCAAAATCAAAAATACATATTTTTCCTCTTACCTATAGTGCCGTTTATCCACCTAGATTGTTTTGGCAAGTTTTGCTGAGTTATGGAGGTATCTGCCACACAGATGTCTGCAATTTTTTAATATAATGGTACTATATGGCAGTCGGCTTGTGTGTGGAAAGAAAATAGTCCCTACATGAAACTGCTCACATTAAATCTGTGGATTATCTTGAGTAACTGGGTCATGATTTCTGGAAATAGACAATGCTGTTGAGTTTTTCAAATGTATTTTTTTGGCGCTTTGAGCACCACATCTAGTGCAATCTAGTGCCATTATTAGGAAAATGCAGACATTTCAACAGTCGATATCTCCAAAACTCAGCAACTCACACCTAAAAGAATCTAGAAGGATAAAGAGCACTACAGGTAAGAGGAAAAATATGTAGTTTTGTAATTTTGGGATTAACTGTCCCATTAACTCACACCACCGCAGCCAAATAAGACAGCTCCTGCGACACTCCAATGGCTACAAGCACCTCGGCTGTGTCTACAGCCGCCTGGTTAATGGCCGCAAGTCCAACAAACAGCGCCAGTTCAGGGATCAGAGAAGCCTTGCTACAGCACTCCCACACAGAGGGCCACTAAACACAACAGCACATACCTGTGTTATGGTTAAACAGCCTCCGATTCTCAACACAGTTTACGGTCATGCCCCATAAAGAAAGAAACAGAGAGACACAGGTCACACAGACAAATCTCACTCTCTCTCAGACTCAAAGCCAAGTCTCGAATATTTAATTAACAATAAATATTATGAAAAACTATGAAAATGGGATCCCCAGACCATAACTGTGCATTACCGTACATAAAAGTTCTCTCCATGTCCAGGCAGTATATGCCAGAAACCGATTCCTAAGCTGAAATAATACCACCTAGTTTTGTGGGGCCAGGTATAGTGCAGTGGTTTCCCAACATAAATTAAAATAATTAATGTCTTAAAAGTAGATTCTTGACACAGGGCTCCTTTACAAGACGGGGTGAGAAGAGTAGGTGACCACCTTAGTTGATATTGTAGTGGTACAAATTCCCTAATAAATTTAAATTAATCAATATTCTGAAGCAGAGTCCATCTGGTGTTACATTTCCTATACCATACATCCAGTCCCAGATTTTGCTTTCTGGTTCCCTTTTAAGCCTCCTTTAGCTAAAACTAACAAATATAAAACTCTTTCTACCCTCTACCACCTCTCAACTTAACTCTTAAAGGAACAGGTCCAAAATACCTTGTGATTTCATATTTAAATGTGTGCACTTGTATTTCTAACCATTTCTAGTTTGTATTTATATGATGTGTGCTTTGTACCAAAACCTATTGACATGCAGTGAACCAGGGGCTTTAGGGGCCAAGTTTTTCCAGTTGGTAATTCAGCCTTAGCTGAAATACTTACACATTTTTAGCGAATGAAACCATTGCTGTAGTAAGTAAGATAGTCTCACACCACTTCATGTTTTACTTCAATTTAAATAATTGAATGTTTTAATGTTTGTACAGCTAAATCATCCTCAGGTCAAACTGAACATAGTTCAAAAAAATTCTATTTTATAATGATCATTGTTGTAAGAACACAGACTTTCTGTTCACTTGTAACAGTTTAAATGTTGTTACAGTTCTGGTTTTCTATACACTAATCACTCTAGATAAAAAAGGGTCTTTTGACGAAATAACTCTATTTCATTTTATCTGCACGGTTTACATTGATCTTGTTTGTTCCCTCTGACAACGACACAAACACAACAAACCCGAAAAGAGAACCTGTGTCTCAGTAAGGAGCATTGAATTTGAGCCGCAGGCAGGGAGATTACAAAGGCTGAATATGAAAATAGCTTATTGAGGCAAAAAAGCCGTTTTACTTTGAAGGGCAAAAATGTTAAATATTCTCACATGAAGAGGACAATGGGGTTTTGTTATGGTGTGAAGGAAACTTAATTGTACTATCTCCCCTCAGGCCACAGGCTGATCAAAACATTGAGCACAGGACGTCAGAATTGGATATGAAAATGTGTCTCTAGGCGCAGTGTGAGGTTATTGCATGTGTTTGGGAAGAATTCTGAGAATTTTGTTTTTTGGCCTCGCTTCATGAACAAATGTGATCAAATGCGTAATTAGGTTTATTACTTAACTGTGTGTGTGTGTGTGTGTGTGTGAGTGTGTTAGTGATGTTGTGCACTAAGAGTCAGAAACACAGAAACAAAGACACAGCAAAACAGTCCAGAGGGGGCAGTCATGATGCCAGGACTGAGTGTCTCTCCTGTATCAGAAATCAGGTGTGCATGTTTGTCTGTGTACAAGTTCAAAAAAATGCATAATATGAACATGTGAAATCCTTAACCACATTTAAAACCCTCCACTTATCTCGCCTGTTTTTCCTGTCATCCTGTCCTGTGTAATAACTCAGTCAAGCCATGACAGAAACAGGATTAAGTCCCTCTTCTCTCCTTTCATGTTGAGAACAGCCAGATCTGTGAGACAAGGAAAGAAAATACTGAAAGCACACAGAGCGGCAAGCAGGGAATGTCCTAAATGCGCGAGTGTGAGAGAGTGGAGGGCAGCTGGAGCGTGGTGAGGTTGGGTTTGCACAGGAACATGCTAGAGGATAAGGCGTGTTCCCTTTGGCAGGGCAGTGCATTGTAAATCCACCGGTGCCATCTGATGCCTGTGTTTGTGACGGTGCAACAGTGTGCGGCAGCCGCTGAGAAAAGATCTGGCAGCTATAAATAGGCTGTGTGTTAAAGAGGTGCATTGTAAATACAGTGCCCTGGTGTGGTGTCGCTTTACACCCCACTCCCCACCCCCTCTTGGTCTCAGCCCCAGCCTCTACTGGACTCCTCTTAACAGTTTCATTATGCCAGAGTGCGTCATGAGCGCTGGAAAAAAAGAGACCTGAAAACACAGGAAGAAAGGGAGAAATAAAGAAATGAAAGACGGGGGCTGGCAGCAATGTAGTTATGGGACAGATTACGCTCAAATTGTGTGTGTGTGTGATGTAATGTAACTGAGGCCAGGTTTCCCTGAGTCCTCTGGTGTCTGCAGGTTTAGGAAGCTTCAAGAGTACAAGAGAACAGAGGAGAAGTACTGAGAGGAAGGTGATCCTCTCCTCGCCTCTTCTCTTAATCTCCTCTCCCTCTCATCTCATTGGGGAAGGGAGAAAAGCTACCTTCCATCTCCTTGCCTTTCCTCTCTTCTTGTCTCATGGATTTTCCTCTTCTTTCTATTCCCCCTTTTCTTCTTTTCTCATTACTTCTATACTGTCTTTTTTTCCCTCCATTTCCCGTCCTCTTCTCTCGTTTCCTCTCCTCTACTCCCCACTTGCCTCCTCTCCTCTTGTTTCCTCTCCTCCCTTGTTGCCTCCTTTCCTCTCGTTTCCTCTCATTTTCTCTCCACCTGTTTCCTTTCCTCTCTTCTTTTCCCCCTTTGAATCCTCTCCTCATTTCCTCTCCTTTTCTCTTTTCTACTCTCCTCTCTTCTACCAATCTTCTCTATTCCCTTCTCCACGCACTCTCCTCCAATCTGTCTTCTTGCTTTCCCCTCTTTTCTGTTCCCCTCCACAAACCTGTTGAGAAAGTTCTTTGCTGGGTGTGGTGTGGTCTGTGTGCAGGCAAACTCTAACCATTGTGTCCACTGTGCTTTAACACTTTGTGTGTATGTGTGTCTGTGTGTGGGTGAATTTCTCCTATCACATATAAAATCCTTCCTATGACATCACACAGTGACGTCCCTTGACATTCAAAAATCCACTAAGCCAACTTTCAACTTTCTGACAGTGTCAGTGTGTGGTTTTTGCCCTTGCACATCTGGCAAGGATTTTCAAGAGCTTTTTTCCTTTTTGTTCCTTTTCAGCTTGAACAAGCGACTTCTTTACAAGAGACAAGTCGGATACACTCTCCCTCTCTCTCTCTCTCTCACGCACACACACACTATGTGACGCAACAGCCACTGGTCATGTTCCCAAGGTCCTGTTCTCAGAGCAGTCTGACTGGAGGCCTTTGTCTGAGCTTACTTTAAAAATAAATCTGGAGCAGGGTTACCACACACACACATACACACGCACGCACGCACGCACGCACGCACGCACGCACACACGGACAAGCACACGCGCGCGCGCGCACACACACCCTCACTCACTCTTTGTGCATGAACTATGCCTGACCTGAGGTGGAAAAGGAGCCCACTGCCAACTCATGATTCTGTTTAAGTAAAGTGTGTGTGTGTACCCACATACTGTATTCATGTGTGTATTATTCCACTCAACCTCCTCCTGACAGTGTAATTATGGGCTTGTGTAACACCCATGTGTATGTGAGCGCACACACACACACACACACACACACACGTATGACTATGTGCCTCGAACCTGATCACACCACCTGTCATTTAACGGCTGTGCACAGAAATATGATCCCCCCCACAAATTAAAGTACCCAGATTAAACTCGTCAAACTCTTCATAACTCCTCATACGTTAAGGAGACTTTCTGTGCTTATAGTGTTACTTACTGACCCTCCCCAATACTCCCCATACAGAACACCAGCAACATCCCAGATCAGCACGCGGAAGGAGTTCAGGATCAGCCATAACTTTGACTGCTAACATGTCATCAGTGTCAGCTGAACAATTTATAATGCCAATTTATAGATCAGGCCTTATAAAATGTAATGTTATGTTATAGCAACTGAAACACCACAGTCTTGAATGGGATGAGATAAAACTCACTATGACCCTTTAATTGATCTTTACAAAACCAATTACAGTTGAGAACTTTGGGTGTTATTCAGGCTGCGCTAATGAGGATAAGGTGATGACGGCCTAACAAGGCAAAACATACGTTGTTTTCCTCCTCCTCCTGTAAAAAAATGGTACTAAAGAAAATATAAAATATATAAAAGGTGCTTTAGATTCTTTGGAAAACTTGAAAGTTGGGATTTGAGAGTTAAATAGCAGGTTTTCACCCAACTGGTATGCCTTCTGGCAAATTCTCTTCCAAACTATGCAAATTATCCTGAAAGCACCATGAGTACTTACGTTTCTATCACGGACACCCACACTGGGATTCAAACCCTTCACTGTGCCATGTTTTACCAATTGAGATACACTCAAACCAAGACGCACTTCATTAGCATTGTCTACGAACTCCGAGATCCCTTCCCTCCTCCATTAGCTTCTACTCCAAAAACGCCTTGGCCACAAATGAATCACTGCCATCCTGAAGGTGTCAAGGGTGCATGTTGCCAGCAAGCACAGATGATACCCAAAGAGAGCTCTCACAGCGGATTAGCAAAGCTTTGCTACAACCAGGCCCCAGAGTTCCACATCAGTGATTAGAGAGGCAGCAAATGAAGAGCCAATTGGTAAAAAAATTTTATTGAAAAAGAATTCCCCCTTTAAATAACCTCATTTTTGCATAGATTTTTCATGTAACTTCATGTCTTCTTATTTATTTATTTTTTGTTTTTCATAAAATAAAGAAAGAATAAGATGGCAAATTTTATTTAAAATGATCTTGTTATTGTGAATTTAAATATTAATTCTATTTTAAAAACAGTTGATCAACTAAACTGAGACATTTTAATACTCTGTTTATGATTTGTTTGTATCCCTTTTCAATTTTATCTCTGTATTGATGGAACGAACAAATAGATGAAATATCAATTGCTTTGTAAGCATTTTCAAGACGCTATAGCTCCTCCAGGCCACTCAGCCCCAACCCTTGGAAATATGGCTACCAGGGTTTCACGTTATGTGTGAGTGTGACCCCTGGCAGGTCAGCGGCCAGGCCACATCACAAGGCAAACCCTCCTCAGGACACTCAGACACTTTCAAAGGAGCCAGAGAACAGCGAGGACATTCAGGGGGGACACCTGCTGAATCAGGCGCTTCTACACCACAGAGTGTGATGGAAACTGATCCACTAATATCAGCCATGCAGCTATTAGTGGCTTGTACAAACACACTGCCATCTATTAATACTGTAACCTGGCACACATAGGCGCTGCTCTATAAAAGTACACTCACGCGGTGGCTGTCACACATACCTGATCTGGTTTCAGCTGCACAAACCTTATCGGCAACACATTATACAAGCGAGTACACTGGCCCACACATGCAGACACACACAGACACTAGTTGGCCGTGGCTTTCAGTAGTGTCCCGTTCAGCAGACACTTGAAAGGACACCCTAGAGAGGGGTCCTTTTCACAGTAATAGTGCCCAGCAGCACTTAGCGTGGACCCGGTGGTTCACTCCCACTGTAGTGAAGGGGATGAGGGTTCTCAATTCCACGGCAGCCCACTCTTCGCTTCCCGCCGAGTGGGGGAAGAAGAGTCTGCCATGGACACAGCACTCCACCGGCTGCACACTCACGCACACTCAAAAGCACTCACTCAGCCGTCGTCCACTATGGAGTGCGAGATCTCAAATTTGAGTGAAAGAGAACAAGTGGGAATTGGCGATGAGTGTGAAATATTTCTGATTATGTTCAGATGGTTCGCACTCGAAACGCTGAAACTCAGCTGCTGCAACAGAATGAGCACATGAAAAATGCCCAGCATACACATACAGATGGGTGATAAATTGAAAGAAAAACCAAAATACAGTGACTTCATAAGCTGTTGTGCCTCTACAAACTGCCAGAACAGCTTCAGTGCTCCTTGAAATAAACTCTATAAGTCTCCAAAACTCTACCAGAGGGATGAACAAAAGACATTCCCTCTTTTGGTGTTTTGATGATTGTGGAGGAGAGCGCTGTCTAACGCCATGTTCAGACAGACATTACTGCTGTGTGAAAAAACGCAGTCCACTCATTCATTTCAATAAAACCTCTGCACTGGCATTGTTGGCATAGCCAAGTGCTGACAAGTGCTCTGACAGGCGGGGGAATCACAGTCTTACGGCAACAGTTGAACCTAGCTCAATGTTTACCATAACACCATATAACAGATCACTTTGTAACATGAACACCCTGTTTCTGCTGTTTACCTTAAGATTAAGACAGAAGATAAAATGATTGTCATCATTATAACGTTCCAAAATTTATAAAAAAGTTCCTCATATTATTATAAGCCACTTCTCGGTATTGTAGCAGTTGATAAGCCTTCACCCATATGGATTTACTACTCAAACCTGCCACTCAAAATCGATCATATTTTATTGTCTCTGTCACAATATCAGCCTGATTCTTGCCATTTTCCTCTCCCAGCCTGTTCATTTACCTCCACACTAACGCTCCTGTCTTTTCAGACCCTGCCACTCCTTCTCGACCTGCAATAACCCCTGTTCGCACCATTTCCCAGCACCTGACTCATTGCTCATCACCTTTTACCACTTCCCTCATTATCCCTGCAGTATATATACTGGCCCGTTTCCACCTGTTCCCTGTCAGATCGTCTTATGTGTTCCTCACTAAGCGTTCCAGCCACTTCATCTGCATGTCTCTTACCAGCCTGCATGATCTTCTGCCTGTACCTCGGATGTACCTGCCCCCTGCCTGGTTAAGTTTGCCTTTCTTTGTTTGCCTGCCTTGTTTCCTGCCTCCTGCCTGCATTTTGACTCTGAGTAAAGACACCATTTCATCCCTATCTACCTGGTTTTTGAATCTTGCTTTTGGGTCGAAAACCTTTGACTTTACAGTCTCACTGGTACCTGAAACAAGAGACCCTCACCAACACATCCTCATGTGTTTTAAAGGCAGTGCTGTTTTCGGTCTGAACACTTGGTAACAAATTGATACAAAATCTCCCATGGGTGTTCAACTGGGTTAATATCTGGTGACTGCAAAGGCCACAGTATATGATTCACATCATTTTCATACTCATCAAACCATTCGGGGATCCCTCATGCCCTGCAAGGAACCATCTGAATTTTATTATGTTTCTATACTCACTTATCTAGTTTTTTTTAACATGAGTACACAAATCAAAACTATATGGCCAAAAGTATATCTATGAGGGGTATTAAAGTATGTCCCCTTTTGTATGGGACTGTTTGATGTTTGTTGACTCATTGTTTGGGTTAATCCCCTTAGTTCCAATTAAGAGAAGTATGTTACAGCATACAGTCATATTTTAGACAAAAGTGTCCTTCCAACTTCGTGGCAAAAGTTTAGGGAAGGCCCTTTCCTCTGCACAAAACCAGGCCAATAAAGAAATGGTTTTGTGAGTGTGGTCCCCAACTCTAGAAAACACCTTTAGGATGACCTAGAACATCAACTGCAAAACAGGCCTTATCACCGAACATCATGGTCAACCCCACTGATGCTCTTGTGGCTGAATGGGAGCAACTCCCTTCAGCCAGGTTCCAAAATCTGGTGGAACACCTTCCCAGAAGAGTGGAAGCTGTAATAGCAGAAGATGAAAGCCCATGGTTTTGGAATGAGTCATTCAACAATCACATATGGCCATGTATTGTAGCTGCCACGCCTTTCAAAGGAAAATCTCTGCAGCTCCTTGTCTCTGTACCAGCTGACTCTGTGTTGTCTAAACACACAGTGGAGTGCAGACCTTCACTTTACCCTCACAGTAGAAAAATTAACCCAAGAGCCTGTGGGTCTGACACGGACAGGCATGAGAGCAGGGTGAGGGTAATAGGAGTTGGTGTTGAAAGCCCACCTCTCATGTCCACAGCATGTATTTGAGTTAAGAGAGAGACCATCTTTCAACAGGTTATCTATCTTTCTCTCTCCTTATGTCTATCTTTTTCTTTCTTCCTCTCATCTCTCCTGAACATATTGTGCATATTCTGTTGCTTCTTTAGTATTCCCACTTGTTTGCCAGCTCAGCATCACTGATGGAATTCATAACTCATGGTTCAGCACAGCCAGGATTACAGCAGCATTCCCTGCCGCTCAGTCACAACGTAAATTCAGCTCGTCCGATTGGATATCTGGGCTTAGTGGACTGCGTGTGTGTAAGTGTGTTTCTTGGCTGAGTATCTAGACAGGATGAGCACAATACTAAGCCTTTAGGAATCAGGAAGATAGTTCCCGGGATGCCTGGAATTCCTTCCGGAAACCTTGCAGTCTGACATAAAGGGTGAGTTAGAGTCCAGTCAGTGTGTGTGTGTGAGAAACAGAGAGAGTGAAAGTAAGAGTTACAGCAACACTATCTCCCCCTCTCTCTCTTCCTTTTGAGGCCAGAGCCGGCTGTATCTACTCACGAGACTATATTTATGGGACAGTTATTCGCAGAAGCCTATTATGGTATGAGGACACAACACATCTCACTCCCACACACACAAACATACTCCTAGACAGAGACCGTTACACCATTGCAGGTGATAGGAATCAGGCTGTTGCAGACCAGAATGTGATGATGCTGTGGATTCCTCAGATACCTAACTGGTCAGGTTTATTCCTCACAATAGACGAGTGTTGCAGACAATTGCCTAATATCAGTCCAAAGTGCAATAAAACAAAATCTATGATTCGCCATTACGCTCATGAAGTCATGCAGAGGAAAAAAGAAACTGGCTCACAGATGAAAGGAATGCAGAGGAAAAGGGAAGAGAGGGGCTGAGGCTGAATCTGTCAAGAGTGGTGACAGAGCACAAATACTCGCAGGCTTTCTTTGTCCCTAATACCTTCACAGTTATTAGTTCAAAATCCATTTGCAGTGTGTTGACATCAGAGACAGACAAGTGTTTACACATGCATGTAAGAACAAACTACAAAACCATGCCTTAAAGGATGATTCCAGTTTATTTCAACTCATTTTCGTAGCTGTAGTAATCGTTTCTATGAAGAATGATGACATATTACACACTAAAGTGATTGCTGAGATCTGAGAACACAACAGTATCACAACAGCAAAGTTTGCTGAGACAAGAAAAACTGTCAGATGATCAGGTTATGAACAAGCCAACAGTTTAGCCAGATTATCTAAACCACTTTATTTGGATGTGAAATTGAAAGTGAGTGCACAACTACGGTTACATATGGTAGGTCAAAGTTGAACCAGAAAGTCTGTCTATATACTGTGATGAATGTTTACAGCAGACAGTATGGGTAATCATTTTACTCTTGGCCTTTGTTTCTCTTCCAAATAAGAAATTATTATGTGACTTGTCGATGTTTCTTGCCCATCTTTTTAATGATGGCACCATGCTCCCAGATCACACTTCCATAAAGTCGGAGGACTTCCAGAAGACAGACTAACGATAGAAAATCACTTCAAAAGTGATGCAGCAGAGGCCAAATTATCTTGACTTTCACTCTGTGGTGTGGGTCATGCTCCAAAAACACTTGATCCTACACTTCCCATAATGCAGTTCTATAGTGTCTTTCATGCCACGAAGGGTGTAATGAACATCTGTCAAACTCCATGGTGTAACTAAATTTTGGGCAGTTTCCAAGTTCATGCTTAGATAACTGTGATGACATCGTCAAGGTTATTTTTTTTTAGACTTTACAAAGCTCCTCCAGATACACAGATCCAGTAGTGCTAACAATAATTGATATTTATGCATAAGATCTGTGGACTAACCCTTTAACTTGACTGAATTTAACTAAGTACAATCTTACTATTACTGATCAAATTGATGGACAAAACTATGAACATTTTAATAAACTAGAATGATCCTTTCACATGTGGTTTGGATCAGCTTTGCCCCTATTTCTGTTTATCAGTGTGCATCTGTCCTATCTATCATGATTTTTGTTAAAGCAGCTGGGACAATGGACGTAGATCAGGTTCATCAGGCAGGTATGAAATGATATTAACATGATGTCACAAACTGCACAGAGGCACTACTTGTGGGGCATTAGAGCACTTAAGAGAGAAAGAACATGACACATATTTTACATCTCCCTCTCTCACACACATAAGGGGCTCATGGGAGATCAACCAAGATATGCAGTTGTGGGCATCCCTCTCCACCTACACACACACACACACATATATACAGGCATAAACAAACACACTTAACCACATAGTATGTGTACGAGTCAGAACATAGTCATATTACATTTTTACTGCATGTTGCCAAATTTGCAGTCCATTTGTCCAATTCTGATTTCTTTACATCGTAATATCCCACTTGTGCTGAACACAATAGTGCCCTTGAGGTCTTTTGTTTTGTTTAGTTTTTTGGCCGTTTTTGCCATTTTCTTCTACTGCTGGCTTTGTGGCCAACATATTCTATTAGGTTACATTTTCTTTTAATTCAACAAAAACCCCATCAAGTCCTTTTTCACAAACCAGAACTCACTGGAAAGAATCCCACCATCACCAGTTCCCACGACTCACCTACAGTAGCCCATGAGGGACAATAGATGCATTCAAGCATGAACAGCTGGCAGCTTACCTAAAACTTGTAAGCAGCATGAAACAATTCTCATAAATTGCTGTGCTATAAATTTAGTCACATCAAAAACCTTCAAGGTAATTTTTGCCTGCGGCCCTTGTTAATTTCTGCTTCTGCATCTGACAGTGCACACACTAATATCTGTCGAAAGTGCAACCTCCAACTATCTCTCTATTGTGAGTAAGTTCACACTGTGATGCTGCATCTTTCCTCTTACTAGCTTCTCAAGCACAGACATCATTACTTCAGAGAATCAAAGGACTCGATGGATTCAAGTCCACAGAGAAGCGAATGCAGCATCTAACAGCTGGCTGACAGAGTTTCAGTGGTAACGAGGTCATTTTCTGTTTCTCCTAATAAATGGGCAGTCACTTGGGATGAATGCTTTGATCTCAAAATGACCTACTGATCACCCATTGTGTATATGTGTGTGTGTGTGTGGTGTGTGTGTGTGTGTGTGTGTGCGTGTAGTATCTGTCACTTGGAGGCTCCCAGCACTATTATAACGAGCATACGGTTGGCATCACACAGCTCATATTAACCCCCCGCTGGCTCTTTCTGTGTCTGCAAGATTGTGTGGTTGTATCTTCATATCAATCTTGTACAAACACATTTCGATGCACGCGTGCGGATGGCCTTATCCAGAGCAAAGCGATGGCTAATGTAAGTGTTTTACTCATGTTTTAATGTCTGATTATGTGCAGTGAGTCAGGGAGAGAATGAGGAAAAGTCTTTGGCTCAGAGCTACAACTTGAGTGCCGCCTCGCTCTCCTCATCTGGCCTCATCATCCATCTTTATCAAGGCCGCACCCTCCGGTCACTGTCCTAAACTTTCGCGGTCAGTGCCCTGAGAGAAGTCAGCCGTCCACCCAGAAAACTCCCTCACACTCCCACAGCCACTCAAAAAGGACTAATCATGGCCGACACTATAGGCAGTAACAGAACAGAACATTGTGCTTACACACATTTATGCCAATGTAAGGGTGAGGAGGAAACCTCAAGAAGTCCTAATCCAATTTTCAACAGAGAAATTCACTGTAGAAAAAAATTCACAGAGACACAATGAGATGTTGATCAAGTGCAGCTTCAGTCTCTGAAGAATTGCAGTCAAACATCCCAACGATCCCACACGCCCTTCCCTGCTCGAATCCCTCTCGCCTGCTAGAACAAGATCCATGAGTGGCTCCTGCAGATATCTAACCTGGCAAGCATATGAATGTCTGTGTGTGACTGTGTGTGTGTCTGTGTGTGTGTGTTCCTTGGGCTTCCCCACAGGGGATACGTGCGTCTCGTCTGTGAGTCACAGGCAGGGTCTGTGTCTGTGTAAGAGTCCATCAGAACACATCAGCGTCAACATCCCCTAGTTCACCTCAGGCAGGCAGACACACACACACACACACTCACTTGCATTGTACATCGTTAAACCTCCCCAGGGCTATGTGCTATCCCCCCATGTCCCCTCAAGCTGAAACCTCAGTTTCTCTCCTCCCTTCACTTTCCATGTCATACAGGCCGTCCACTCACACTGGAAAACTGCTAGCATATGCTGCTCGCCTGGGAAACACAGAGAGCTGTCCGGGAGTGGATGAGACACTTCATAACACAAACACATTTTTCACCACAGACAGGTTACAGTATTCATAAGGCTCCAAAAGGTCCAAAAGACTGCCCAGATTTTTGAAAAGCAGCACTGGTTTAAACTGATTTTCACTCAGATTTTATTTCAACACACCCAAAAGTTGTTGTATTGCCTGCTGTAAGAAGCCGCCGCACATAACAGTTTACAGTAAACAATGTCCCCTTGTGACAAGCGCTGAAAATCTTCCAGTTATAGAAACTGAAAACAAAATGTAGGGAAAAGCACTAGTGAGTGCTTGATTATACACCAGAGTCCAGCTAGGAAATTGACACACAAAAAAAAAACTATTAAACAATCAGTGTTGGACCTCCAAAGGGGAGTTTTATAGGCCTATTTTTGATATTTTTTAATCTAATTTCCACAATAATTTCATAATAACAAATAAAAGGCAGATCAATTCCAAGATTTTTATAAAAGAAAAAAGAAAAGATAAGTGTTCAGAGTAGGCAAAGACACAATTGCAAATTTGAATATTATATTGGTATTTTTACTTACTTGTACACCATTAGGAAAAACCTAAGATGTACCGTTTTCCATGAAGTAAAATAATAAGGTTTGACATTGAGTAAATGAAAAATCTTTTTTGTATAAATGAAACATTTGTGAAATAATTTTAATTTCTTTGTAAGTCTGTACAATGTGACTGCTGGGGATAATAAACATACGTTTGGCTTGATGAAGAGAGACAGCAAGCAGACAGCAACTGAGCAATGGAGACAAAGACAAACAAGAGAGACACAGGTAAACAGAGAAACAAAATCAGGGAAACAGACAAAAAGAGGAAAGCATGGAGACGAAGAGGCAGAAAGACCAACACAGGCAGATAGAGACAGGGAAATGTAGAAACAGATCGACAGAAACAGTGGAGTGTACAGACAAGCTGACTGAGTGGACAGCAAAGCTTTAATCTCTGAGTGCTTCAGCGAGGCTCTCTGCGCTGAGAGTCATTATCGTTCTATGACACAGATGAATGGTACATTAGCATTAGGGAGGGCCTGACATGACACGACCAACACAACTAATTCTCTTTTGCGCCGTCGCCTTTTTATGAGCTTTCTTCCACCAAAATGCACTCGTGACATCTTTTTCCTGCCTGCAGCATGTGTTTGCTGTTTGCTGTCCGTTTACGCATGTTGTTGTGTGAGTGGGTGACTTCAACATCCACAGCACAGTTCATCACAGGAACAGAGGATAGGCCACTGTACTCGATCACCCTGCCCGAGACAGCCGTTAATATGGTACACAGGGTGTGTTTGTGTGTGTGTAGAAGAGAATAAAAGAGAATATAACAGCTCTGCAGAGCCTCACTACACAGTGAGTGTTAGGTAAGAGCCTCTGTATGGACTTGTGGCCTTGTTTGGAGTACGCCTCATTCTGGTGTGTTGTTTAATGAAGAGGCTCTTAGAAAAAACACATATCCACACTCACACACACACACTCACTACAAATTGTACCAGTGGTTTTCTAGCGCATGGAAAATGAGTGCATCTTTGGTGGGTGAAAGCACCATCCCAAGGTCTTCCATCCATTGATTGTTCTGCATTCCTGTTAATAATTTCCAGAACGTATATGTCCGTGACTATTCCTGGCATGCGATTAGGAGTTTTGTGTAGACCGAGCCGAGTGCGTAGGGGAAAGTCTCTTACCCTGGCTAAGCTCTGGGTTTTCAGTTCACTCTCTGCAACTTTGCTGACTGAGTGGAAGTCACTTCTTGGCTTCTTCCTCGTCTTTGTTGACTCACTGGGCAGGCAGTGTGTATGTCCACAGAAATAGCAAGGGAATCCTTGGTGCATATGAGGTGTCCGCCTGATGCGGAGTACCACTTGAGCACCTTAGAGCTGGGAAACACTGGGATTGCCCGGCCTATCCATCCAGTAATAATTGCATCAGCGTGTGTTCTGAGGAAGCCCGGGCCAGGCTGCTATCAACTAATGCCCTAATTGGATTAGTGAGTGTGGCTAAGTGCGTGTGCGTGTGTGTGTGGTGTGTATGTGTGAGGGCTTCCCCAGCTTACTGTGTTCCCGGTGTGTATAGTAAAGCTGCTGAAGTAAGACACGCATGTGACATCACTCTCTAAGGCAGTTGTCCGGTCACTGTTGTGACCTGATTACAAGCTTTTTCCTGCTGCCGCGGCAACACCAAACAGGAGATCCCATCAGCAACACGAGTGTGACGGCTCTGAGCAAGAAGAGGAAAGACAGAGAGGAAAAGACTAATTTACCTGAGAGGATCCAACCAAGCAAACAATTGATGAGTCACTAACTCTGCTGTTGAATAAAGTTTGAATCTTGACAGATGGGCATGGAGCCTATTGTGTGGGACAGCCCCGAGAACCCCCTGAACAAAGTGTGCCCATTACCACAATTATATAACTCAGTCAGTTAAGTTCTACTGGGGATCACAAAGAGCAAATATACAGACTGAATGTCACTATTCTTTTATTTAATTGTATTTTCTTTGGCATCGGGGTGGATCAGAGGCCAACACCTTATAGTTTAGTCGGTGATCTCATAGGGAGAGGATCCTTGGGTTCTCCAGGTGCTCCGGGTTTCCTCATGCAGTCCAAAACAATGAAGGTTCGGTTAACTTTTTCCATAGGTGTGAATGTTTTACAATATATGCTGCAAATTCTAAATCTAAAGCCACCTACTGGTCATACCAAACCAAGAAAGGCTGTAGCAATTAACTCGTTGAGTCTCTCGAATTGATCAAGGGTGTGTTTCATTGCTTATGAATTGGATTTGCATTTGTAAGAGGAAGATGTGTTTTTTCCTATTCCACGAGTTAGATAGTCTTGCTTTAAGAGGTAAGGGAATTGATGTTTCGTTAATTTAGCCCACCTGCCATTCTTAACCTCTTCTTTCATTCAATGTGTGTCATTAAAACCAAGCCTGGAGGTTGTATGAGCTTCTCAACCCGCAGAGGACCATTTAATCCTTCAATAAATGTGAGATGTCATTAAAATAACCGAAGTAGCCATCCTAAAAGAGTAAATTCTCAGTACACCTAGCAAAAAAGTCTGTCATCACTATTTATTATCCTAAATACATGAGTGTGAATTTAGCTTTGTGCCTTTGAGAAATTAATCTAGTAAATGCATGAACCCACAACTTCAGTAACTGCAAGTCTACCTGACACTGGATGAATTTATGCACTGGCTGTCCAACTCAGGACACAAACTCATTCCAAGAAAGGGCAAACACAAAGACTCTTCTTATGTATCACTAACAGTGTGTAGTATGGCAGCATGTTCTTCTAGTCCACAACTAAAGAATTGTTAGTTAAGGCTTAAGGTTATAGCAGTTATTTCTCTTGATTACTAGCTCAACACCCATGCACAAATATATAGACCACATGTAACCTTGATGTGCATGACGCATTGTGGTTTACTGTATCTGAAAGAGCTCTCTGTGTGTCTGTAGTTAAGTACTTAACAACAAAACAATTAAGTGTTGTAACATGACAGGACTATTTAGTTGTTTTAATGTTAGTTATGTACACAATAATGCTCAAAAAGTACCCCTTCTGTCACCTGACCAATGCAACAAAGTCTGAATCTAGTTTGCTTCTGTGTTTGCATGTGTGGGCGAGTGAGTAGGTGCAAGGATGCTGAACGCGCCAATCCATAAGCCCCATCGACAGAAAAACTACTGTTCCTCAACCGGAAAGAGCACTGGAGGAGAAACACTCAAACTGGATGTCCTCAGAGCAGTTCAAACACACACAGAAACACACACTGTAGGCAGGCAAAGATGGCAATATTGAATTTTGGCATTGCACTGTGTAGTGAGTGGGAGACTGAGCAAGCGAACTTCATTGCATATTGTTTTCATAATTTTTTTTGTTAATTATCAAACAGTGACATACATTTAAGCATGCATAACAAATAGACTGTAATGATATCAGGCTTTGTTCAAGTCAAAACAGACAAAGCAGACAATTATGAAGGATAGCAGACACGTAAGTGGTAGCAGACTGAGTCCTGGGACAAACATTTCCCTCAATATTAAGTGGCTGTCTGGTTGCTACTGTATATCACAACTTGGCACTGCAGCCTTTATGTGTTTGTTAAGCGAAATATTTACATAACCATCTGACTGAGCTTATAGCAAAGACAGGGCTCCAGACTTACTTTTTCATTGGGGGCACTTGTGAACCTAACTTTTTTATTTAGGTGCACCAGCACATAATTTAGGTGCATCCAAGAATACTTTTTTTTTTAAAATTCACATTGGTCATTTCTTAACATATGTAGATGATTGTAAACAGGAATAATGTTTTTTTAAAGGGACTTAAAAGGCAGCTCACTGCTTCAGTTTACTGCTGCCTGGCACTGAGACTCTGCGGGAAGGGGGGGTTACTCTGCCGGCCACGCACCTGGCACAGGACGTGTTTATTGGAGACATTGTTATTTTTTAACGTTTCAGTTTGGAACGACGATGCTCCGTCAATGTTCCCAGTAGTGATCTCAGTTATATTCGCGGGGCCTGCAGATAATCGTGGACCAGGCGGGCCGGGTCATAAAAATGAACATGCAGATGGGTTGTAGGTGGGTGAAATAGAGTGAACCGTCTCCCCATTAAGAGAGTCAGTGTGCGCATTTACCCACGAGCCACAGCAGTTCAACTTCACTGATTATTTAAATCTCCCGACACGCCGACAGGATTGGGCAGGATTTAATGCTAATGTTCTGCGTTCTTCTCCAAAAGGTCACACACAGAGTCCAGGTTCATGCAGTGGAACAGTTTGGAGTAAAACAGCGGCCCTCCTGAAAAGCTCATCACACCTGTCTAAGAAATGTATTTCAGAGAAGCTCAAAGTTAAATTCTGTTTCCTCTGTCCTGTCAAGTTTATAACTACAGTTTTTAGTTTTGCTGCTTAATTAACCCACGATATTTACTGTGACATTACTGCACATACGGAAACGTTAACAATTACTGACAGCAGCCTCTCTAATCATTAAAGTAAATTGTTAAAGTAAACACTCAGACATCCATACAACACAATAAAGAAAGTACCTTGAAATCTTGCGCTGCTCGACATCATTTCAACGGCAATATAGCCTACAGGGACTGGTAGAGGTGGTTGTGTGAACTAACCCTTAAAATTACATCTCACTAAAAACCTACAGTTTAACTATGGTTTTCATATAGTAATGCACTGATCTCTTCAGGACACCCACAAAATAAACATATGAGTACACGTTTCCATCACGTTTCATTGTGATTGAGTGAATTAGTGTACAGTACAGAATACCAGTTAGAATGTTGAGAGCTTGTATGTGGCTTGTTAGCACAGATCTTTCATGGCATGCTAATTAAACATTCAGCTCTTCATCTAAACTGTCCATGAAGCAGCATATCACTACAGGGAATTCAAACGTGAGGCCACGACTTTCCACATGTTGCATTTCATCAAAGTCCCATTACAAAAGGATCAAGTGATGGTCACCATGACCCTCATGCCCTCTGACACAACCTCTGTCATTTTAAACCCCAACCCTACAAGCCCAGTCTTTCACACATCACTCAAACACCTCCTCCCACACAGACCACTACCACCCATACCCACACAAACGCACAAAAACACACAATTCATGTGCGTATTTACAGCACATACAGGATTGCACCTGTCCTCAGATATTCTCATCCAAAAAAATAATAATACAACTTCAGGCTTGGCATGTATGCATTTTCCAAAAATGCAGTGGATTCATTTAGAGTATGTGAGCGTAAATGCCTTCTAGCCACTGTCTGTGTGTGTCAGTGTAGAAGCATGTGCATTTTTTTTCTTTTTAGGCCTTGAGGAAGTTACACAAAAACGTATGAAATGTCCTGACAGCATTTACCTGACCAGTCCAGTGAGCAGGTGAAGCAACCTGCTATCGAACATGCAAATCACAGGGCTGATATATTATTATTCCAACAGTGGCATCAGGTTGAGTGATAAACTAAATGACAAACGTCCTTAAAACAGGAAAGCTGGGAATTAATTTATTTACTGTTATAAATATGTATGTGAATATGAATAAGGACAAGGTTTTAAATTTTCAGGTAAAAGATAATAGAAATAATAAAATCCATGTCAAACACATTCTAAAAAAACTATTTAGGGGACAGACCTCGCCTGTTTGTTCAAATACTTTGGCAATCTCGGCCCAAGACGACCTTGTTTACTGTAATGTACTCAGATTCAGGTCCTGGAAACATCAAATCTTTACTTGGGAATATAAAATCTGGATGTAAATCCTATCTCCATTCAAAAAAGAACAAAATTGGGACAAATTTAAAAAAACAACTTTAAATATGCAACAGGGAAAAGCATATACTCAAAAATGTTAGTCTTAATCAATAGTGGTCAATCCTTCTGTTTTTGTTTCGTGGTTGAGTGTTGTAAGATTTGTTTGAATTTATTTATTTATTATTTAAATAGCGCCACTTCATAACAGGAGTTATCTCATTGCACTTTTCTTATAGTGCAGGTCTAGACCATACTCTGTAATATACATTTCAGAGACCTAACAATTTGGCATTTCTGCGAACATATTTGTTCCCTAGCATCAAAAAAGTTGCAAATTACTAGCTGTGAGGCCGCTGCAGTCATACTTTGAAATATAAATTTGTTCTTTTTTGCGTGGGCTGTGTGACATCATTTGGAAAAACTTTTTTTTTTACAGTTTCTCTCTCCCTTGGAAACAGGATGTTTTTATCAATTATCTCTAAAAAAATGTTCCTGCTGAGACCCCTCAACACTCTGGCCCACATGCATATACGTGCACACACAAACAAGTACTCCCACAAAAAAAACACACATTCTCAACTACCTCAAAGACGCACAGCCTTTGCCATTGAGAGGAGAGCCTTAACCAATCAGAGAAAGAGGGGCGATAGAGGAGGAAGTTAGTGTGGTCACACTGTATGTGTTCATCATCAGCGCTGACAGAAATAGCTCTGTCAGAGAGTAAACAACACATCCCATTCATAAAAAAAGCCAGAAAACGCCTACTCCCCTACAGTGCAACGAGAGGAAAAGCAAGAGATAAAGGCAGGGAGAGACACAGACAGACCAATGCACAGAGAGACAGATACTGTACAGAGACAGACACAAAGAGAGACGGAAATATAGACACAGACAAAAAGAAAGTGACAAAAAAGGAGTGTGAGATGTGGGGCTGCAGTTAGAGTGAGAAAGAAAGCCTGATGATGACATCACATCCTCGTCACTGCTGGTTCCACTTCTTTGGTTAGGAAAACACCAGAAATCTACGTCACGTGGTGAGACACCACTTTCCAACTCTCTTTCTTAGTAAATCACACACACAATGACCCATCCACACACAAATACATGTCTATACATATCTACTATCACAGATGTACTATAGTAGCCCTTTGTAAAACAGGACTCTATGCATCCATGTGTTCACTAGAGTCACCAGTTGTTTTCCAGCCCACACGTTGTGCCATTACACCCAACCACTTTCCATTCACACACACTGGCAGACACACAATCAAACGCGCACACAACACGGTTACCACACAATGCCAGATAAGGAAATTGTTAAGCGTTGTTACGTTACGTGCATCTGTGTGTGTGTATGAGTGCATGCATGGTTTGTCAGAAAGAGGAAGTGATGCAAGATGCAATGGAAGGTATATTTTTAGAAAAGAGCGGACGTGTCCATCTCACTTCTCTTTCCAGGATTATCGCAAAATACAGACATTCTCACACACACACACACACACACACACACAAGAGCAACCAGTGAAAGTGCACACTTCCTTGCCACAAACACCAATTCAGTCTTCCAGTGGTGCACAGTGGTGGATCTGATGCAATGTGTATTGGTTTTAAATAAAAAAAACACAGTCATCACTTGGTAGTAATGTTCTTCTAACAATGTGCCGACCTGCAGCCAACAAACTTCGACTAATTTCTATTAATGGGGTAGAACAACAAATTATATTCCATGTAGAAAACAGGTATGAAAACCCCCACAGTTCATATTTAAGGTCATAAGATACACTAGCTTGCTTTCATATACACAGACACACCCACACACTGTTTCAAATCAGTATAACCAACCAATCAGCAACTTTCTAATCCTACTTTCTGAAATCACCCGCAGGACTACTCAGGTTCTAATAAAGCTGTGTCATTGCAATACTGATGTCATATGATTGTCATGTCATGGAGCGAGTGGGTGTTTTCACTTCCATTTACATCACATGGTAACAGGATGAAACCAGCATGTGAGACTCGAGTGGGCGACACTGTCACTACCTTGATCAATGGACCACAAACCTGCTCTTTATTTGACCAGACGGCATTTTGTCTGCGTGATCCCATTCTTACAGTTTAAACCACAATCTCCACAAGACTGTGCGTGCATTGATAGAATTGGCCTTGTTCTCACGTAACATGATTAGTGAAACATGGGTGTTACCCAGTCTGTTCTGTGTTTTTTCACTGAAACTTAACACGTAGTAACTACAGTTAGCTACAGTATGTAAGCTGAAAGTTTCTGCTTCAAAAACACAACGAAGGCTGCCTTGTTATTGTAAACCACTACATGACATAATCACAAACCATTGCCACCATGTCTTGGGCCTTTATCTACAAATCACATATTATTTATTTTGCTGAATACCATTTTCTAAGGCATATCATTAGTGTTTAGATTGATTTCCTAACATTTAGAACTTACTATAGGTAGTCTATTGCAAAAATGTTTAACCGTTACAAGCACGTACTGCTTTAAATTCTCCATGTACTGTATTCAAGGAAGCTCTGACATCAAAAATTTAACTGCTGAAAAGCATTGCATTCATATGAAGGAAAATGAAAACCAGAGGAATCAGGAAACATGGACGTCATGTAAAACAAGATGTAACTCTGATACTGTATTTTCTTGCATTAAAATGGTTGCTGTTGGCATCTCATGTGGAAGTTGGAGCGCCCCACAAGCACTTGAATGCATCAACAAACAAGGAGTTTTCCAAATAGCTCCATTTCGGAGCTGCATTACTTCATAAAGATGACGCAACACTGACAAGAAAATGAAGACGACTCAGTGTTCGCCATGATGGATCACATGTTTCAAACAACTTTCAACTCTCTTCAAGGTGATTTTCATAGCGTAATGAAATGAGTGGAAACTAATAGCTCTTGAAAGGTGGGAGATCAATAGAATGTTTTAGCGTTAATGGTGCACACTGATTTTATATTCCAAACTCTATTTACATAACAAGGGTAATATGATTCAGTCTGGCAAAACCGTTGTATAATGTCTTCTGTGGCTCTGTCAAGTCTGAGAAAATTACTCAGATACCATCACCCGAGCATCTCAGCTTTGAACAGGAAACATGAAATACAAACTGGGGAGTGGAGTTTGATAGAAGTGGGCATTTTCCAGGCACAGGGGGTCTAATAAGAGAACAATAGAGTTGCATTATGCAAAGTGTAGGATCCAGTGTTTCTGGAGCTTGACCCATACACATACTAGGGAATAACTGTCAGGATATTTTGACCAATCTTTGTCTCTTGCAATGCCCCCAACTTCGAGAGGAAGCAACATTAAAGCACTGGAGGGCCTCTTTAATGGAGTAAAACATAAAAAAAATAAAACGTTACCAGTAGAGTTAAGGAGGAAACAAAACTGAAAGGTTTTCTGATGTTGTGGGTAAAGGACATCATAGCATGGGAGAAAGAGAGAGAGAGGATATTTTTGATGCATTTTTTCAGAACCAACACCAACCTTCCACTAACACGTAAGCAAACACACATAAACACACACACACACACTTAGCACAAGGGCCAATCCCCTCACCCCCCCTGCGGTGAACCTCTGGGGGGGTTAATGGACGCACTCACTCGCCCTGATACTTTCCTTCCCCCTTAAAGCACATCTCCCACTCCCCTCTTTTTCCCACTCCACTAGTGTTTTCCACCCCAGTGGAAACAGGGAGGGGTGGGTGGCACGGCTGCTCACCAGCGTCGTCAGTGTACACAGGAAAATGGGTCAGATACAGGAACGGAGGATGGTGGGGGGGGCTTCTATCTCGACCATGGGGTTGTGTACGTGCTTGGGGCAGGGTGTGTGTGCGTGTGTGTGTGTGCATGTGTGTTTAGAGGTGACAGGGGTGAGCTGGTGATGAGAGCCCCGAAGGCGGCATCACCTTCAGGCACATGCTGCTAGTACCTCTCTCTCAAAACACTCTTTGATGTTTTTGATGACAAAAAAAATCAATTCTAACTTTTACTTTTTTTTTTATTCTGAATCACTAGCTTTCGGTTTTGGATTTATATATTTTGCTAATGTCTACATGTTAAAAGAATACGGAATTAAACCAGGTATGAATGTAAAAAAGCAGCCAAAACGGTGTGAGTGATATGAGTAGTTGTTGCTGCATTTCACGACCTCTGATTTCTTATACCAGTCTGTGCAGGGTAAACAAGACACTTATTTTATCTCATAAACAAGTACGTCGACTTTGTCACTCAGTTTTAAATCTGTCGTATACGTCGTTGTGGATGTGGGTGTCTTTGTTGTTTTTTGTGTGTGTGTGTGTGTGCAAGTGTGAATGTGTGAATAGTGTTGATGCGTAGGAGACAGTTACGTGTTTTGGCTTAAAACATGGCTGTGGATGGATTGAGTTGTCATGACGATTTTTAGTAGGACTTCACCATGGTGACCATGACTGGACACACACACACACACACACTCACAATTTTAATTCAGTGCAATGGAATATTTCTTAAATAAGTGAATGACACACTTGTCTATTTTTTTTAATTTTTACACAAACGCTGTTCTGCCTGACCCAGTTTTTTAGAGAAGAAAACAGGCTTTTTGTCAAAATAGCTCCTGCTGCTACACTATCCACTACAGATTAATTTTAAATTCAGATCAAAACCACTCATATAAACAGTTGGATATGAATTGGAGGTTTTAACTGGTCCCCTCGATTCCAAGTAAGGGAGACCTAACCCAGAATTATTCTAAGTCTGGTCAAGTAGGATCCAGTTGTATTACCATGGGTCTCTGGTCTGTGTGTCAATATATCTAGTACCTGAGTGGATACAGATGGATCACATGGTGCATCATAATTATTACACACAACACCAGACCAGTTTTAAACAAACTCCAGAGTAAGCCAGGCTTATTTGAAAGAGAAAAATAAGGCTAAAGGTAAAATGAACACCCAAACTGTCTGTTGTAAACATCCATCACAGTTTACCGCCCACTCGAGGCTACATTAGCTACTAGCATAACATACCTGAATCTCCGACCAAATGACTGGCACTTGAGTTTCATTGTGGGTAATGTAGGACACATGTAGGACAGGGAGAAGTTTGCCCTCAGTACTTTCTGCCAGAAAGCCTTACTACTTGGTTAGGATTAGGGGGAAAGAAAGGCACAAAGCCTTTACACCAGAAAAAAAATAATAATTACCAAAAAAATGATATATCTGGTTCTACAGCATGATTGCAATTGTGATAATTTTTTTTTTAAACTGTATATCGTGGGTCAGACAATTTTATATGCAATACTAAATTGTTGGAGTACTATTAACTCCAGATGAAGAAGTTTTTAAAAACTGCTGGATTTTGTGCAACGTGTCTGATTGTCTGACCCCTCCTGTTTTTTTCTCCATCAGGCTTCATTGTAGCAATGCCAAGTAAACAAATCTCAGCAATTAATTCGGTGAGTACAATGTCACCATAACTGATATAAATGATAGCCAACACTACAAAAATGAGACCCAAATTGTAAAAAACTGGACTTCTTAAAACATTATTGTAGGTTTAACCTTCTTTCCTGTGTTCTGGTCTTTCATCTCTGAAGCTACAGACAGAACTGGGTTAAACTTTAAAGTGCAACATTTTCATGTTATTGCACACATACCCACATGAGTTATGGGTCACTAGTGTATCTGTAGCAGTGTAATCCGCCTCCGTGACACAAAAGTAACACGTTTTTACCCTGCGGTGACAAGACAGACGTAAGTATTCTACTGAAGGATAAGGGGTCGCAGATCCGTTGACCATTTCGACCACGACTCTCTGTGGCACAGAGAGCAACATTCTCCCACACAGTATCTCCCACATACACAGGACGCATTCAGACGTCAGCCAATCACACACAACAAAGCTCTGACATCATGGCTGACATGACAGCTAAGCAGGAACAGCTGTCTAGTAGTTAGAGGCCACACCACAGGAGAGTGACGCAACAGTATAAGTGTGTGTTTGTGTGTGTGTGTGTATGAGCGTAGGAGTGTGTGTGTGTGTGTGTGTGTGTTGGCATGCGTGTACTGTATGAGAGTCTAGGTCAGCACTGCGTCTATATAGGATAGACAGCACTGGTGTGGTCAGTGCGGGAGAGATGAGTCACAAGGTCAAACTGAAGTTAAATTCCAGTGAAGGGGGAAGAAGAAGAAGGAGAGAGAAGAAAAGTCAGAGAAAGTGAGAACAAAGAAGTCAGAAGTAAGACAGAGTAGTGGGAAAAAAGTAGACTTGACAGACAGACAGAAGCAGTTTGTGTATTAGTGATCTGGTAACACATCCTCAAACTTCAGACTGAGTAGCCTAAACTAAAGATTTCATGAACTGTGCGATGAGGTTAAGTCCACACATATGGACGTGTTTCCGTGCTTTGCTGTGCTACGTGTTCATGTTGCGTACAAATACTCGTGTGTGAATGGTCTGCTCCGCTGGGGAAAAGAGGGAATCCTGCCCAGACATTCCATGGCACAGATTCCCAAAGAGTTTCCACTACAAGTAAGACACACACTCCTACACACACATCCTGTCTCTCAGGATGAATTCCTGTCTAATGTACAATATTAGACGAAGAAAAAACAAAAGAAAAGGACTTAAAAGAGGCAGCTAATAACCTATTGGTATATTAGTGACATGAAAAGTGGCATATGAGCACTCAATCAGGTAGGTTGTTACAGAGAACTAGCACGTATTACCACAGCCTGCACCAGCATGCAAATCCCTCGCAGGACACAGCTCCAAATGGGGCTTCCCATAATGCAAAGTAAGGGCAGTCCCTCCGATACACAAGAAAAAGTTACTTCTGCACACTGAAATACACTACACTAGAATATATGAATACATTGACACCTATGTTGTGAGTTTCAAGGCCACCATGCTTCATCAAACAAGACCTGAGAGAGAGAATTGAAAATAGCCTTCTAAATATTTTATTTACATGCCAGTTGGGGGATGTCATATGACTTGCCACAAGACTCCAAGCAAGTACTGTAGATTATGTAAATACACTGTAAATTATGTGAAAATAATGAAATGTACACATATTTTTCAAACATTTCTTTACACACAGGGTAAACAATATTTAAATGAAAAAAACATTTTAACAAAGGAACGATTTACTGATGGGATTCTGAATTGGATTGGTTAAACAATCATTTCACCCTTCATAATCAAAAAATAATACAACCATTTATTTACTCAAACAGAACAAGCTGTCCTCTAGTGTAAACTATCCACCAAAATCAACCTATAACAACAAATCAACTGCCTTTTGAGTCTACTGAAAAGTCAGGGGCTCCCCATTCATCCTGAGGGGAACATGAATGTCTGTACCAAATTTCATGGCAATCAATCCAATAGTTGTAAAGACATTTCACAAAAAAACAAAAACATCAACAATATGGTGGCGCAAGAGGAAATCAATCCAATAGCTATTGAGATAATTTAGTAAGGAACAAAGTGGTGGACCGACCGATTGGGACGGTGGCTAAAAATCATAATTGACAATGTATGGCTACTTAAAAGGTAGAATGAGAAGGATTTCCCTAAAAGACAATGTAAGACAAAAATAATCCCTCTCAATCATCACTTATGACCCACTAGAAGTGTGTGGCGGTGTCTGTATCTGCAGAGAACCTGCCGTCTGCCTGTATGTTCTTATTTTCTTCTTATTTGGCTGTGTTCAGGACGTTTCTGGCCATCATCCTTTGGGCAGAGGTGTGTAGCCTCCAGCCAATAACAGCGTGCAAGGAGTGCGGTTGGGACTCTGTAAAAATGTAGGGGCCAGGTTACATCGCGGTCTCTGTCTCTCTCCTCTGCTCTCTGCTCAAAATCTGAGGTGTGGGCATGTTTATTTGTGCTTTAGAACATAACTGCTGTGAAATAATCAAAAAACAACATTTTATTTAGGAACGCCGTTCTTTCTGGCCATCCACTCTCTCGCTCAATCTCGTTGAGCTGGGAGAAGGGGCCAACTTTGAATTGTGTGTTTACAGACAGCAACTGACAAATCCTACTCATTGTGCCTTTAATAAGAGCATTTGAAGTTAAATCTGCTTGTTTTGACAAGTTAGACAGCGCCATATTGCACTGTACGCATGCAGCAACAGTCACGAAACAAAAAACAAGAAACAAGACATAAGCCTGTCACATCAAGTCAAACCCAGCTGAGAAAGTAAAAACAGAAGAGGTCTGGTTTACATAAGATTGAAGTAAGCACAACTTTTCCCCTCTCCTTTTGCCACTGTCTTTCTGGCAGCACCACACTTTAACAGTTCTCCTTCTCCAGCCAACCATCAGAGCCCCCACTCACCAATCATCCATTCATTGATTCATTGATTCATTCATCCATCCATCCATCCGCCTCTCCACCACTTTCCCCGCTGAGCAGAGTGGGGTATTTCCACAGCCGTGGCCAGGAGAGCTTCCAAGGCGTCATGGACACACATACACACACACACACACACACACACACACACACACACGCGCGCGCAAACACACACTCACACTCACACACACGTGCACACACGCACACACATACACATGCATCCAGGAAACACAGGAAGAAGAGTCATTATATTCAAAGCAGACGGGAATAGAAACAGAATACATGAGGTAACCACAGTGGTGTAAGCAGTGGCCATTACCTCAATAATGACCATGACCAGTAGCCTTCATTGTGTCTGTGTGTGTGTGTACAGACATATGTGGCTGACAAAGATGGCTTTTCCATAGTCAAGCTATTCCTTTTCTCATGAACATATCTGGTCTTTATATAAAGGTATGCCTGGGACTTACATAATTCTTGGCACTTTAAGTTTCTGTGTGTGTATCTGGAAAGCTTGTGGAACTGCAACTGTGTGATTGTGTGTGTATGTGTGTTCTCCCGAAAGCTCCTACCTACGTGTCTATTAATTAATGCTGATAAGTAGCTAATTATAGCAATTGTCTTTCAGGAGAAGATCAAAAATAACACGCACATAGTGACAGATAAAGACCTCTGCTTTGCATGTGGCAGACGTTTCGGATGTTGGCTGGATGTTAATTTGAATGGGAGTGCCGCTACTGACAGATGGTGATATAAAAAGCAATCTTTCTCTAATGTCTGTAAAATCATGTGCTGCCAGGCTATTTGAAATTATTATAACCAAAAGAATAAATTCATTACAGCATGGTGTGTATGTGTGCTTGTGTACATATGTGTTTGTGGAAATGTGTGTGTGTGTGTGTGTGTGTGTGTGTGGATGCAGTGACATGAAGCCCAGCTCCCCCTCCCCTGCCTGGTGTGGAAAGCGAACCGGAGCAGTGTTATGTAGCTGTGTTTCCACAGTGGAAGCCTGTTCCTGGATAGAAGCTGCAGTGGAAGTTCCCCCTCATGGAGCGAAGGAACACAAGGAGGGAAAGAGAAAAGACAGAGCAGAGGAAGGACTGAGTGGTGAGTTTAATGAGAGGGCAACAGAGAGAGGAGAGTGTATCCAGAGACGGCAAAAGAAGAACAAAGAGTAAGGGAAGAGGAGAGTGGAACAGAAACAGTGATGATGAAGGGGTTGAGGGTGAGGAGGAGGGGGCTATTGGCATTGGCTAAGAGGGTCAGTCTGAGGTTATGACCTGCCATTGACCTGAGTCTGGTCTGGCAACTGTCTGAGAGATTTTAAGAGTAGCCTCTCTGCCTTATGCTGCTATGTTGAGACAAAATACACACATAAAAAGCTAATTAAAGGTACCCTGTGGAGTTTTGGACCACTGGTGGCGCTGTGGAGCAATATTGTAGTATCCTGTTTTATTTGCATCTCGTGCTTTACTAGCACGCGCCTGAGGACATGGGTGACTTGATACACATTCCTGAAAACTGCAGAGGGAGATAACGCTAATATGCAGCACATGCAAGCCATAAAACACGAAGGAATAGACAACCAGGGGAAACAAGAAGCAGAGGAGGATTGTTTGAAAAGGAAATGGTGATCCGATTGTCAGTTTTGGAAAGTTACAGATATCGGACACAGCTCCTCCAATTCCAATGTTGGAAAGATGTGATGGGAGGGGATTTCAGACGCTGTTTGGCGATTTGAGAAGAACTTGTTTGAAACATACTGAGACCTTAAGTCCAACTGGATTATTAAAAAGAGAGTGGCAGAAATGTGCCTAGAAAAGTAGCGATGCACCATCAAAAAGCAGGAAGTCAAAATAACACCATGATAAAAAAAAAATAAAAAAATGGATTTACAAATGTTTCATACGGAACAAAATGTATTCATTACGTTAATTAAGAATACACGCAATGCGTTACTAACTGTGGAGTTCTCTAGTAAACCAACACACCTTTGATCAAGGAACCATCCATGATAATCTGTGCTGTTACCAAAAAATATAAGGTGACACAGAGTGCATTATTTTTCATAACTGCATGGGTTGAATTAAATTATCTAGCTAACACCATGGCTACTTTACAACAATCAAAATACACATATTAGTATATGTATTGTTTCATCATATTCTGGGGCAATGCGTTCTTTAACTAAATAGAAACTTTGCTCATCTCGGAATAAACGTAGGAAAGTAGCCTTTAAGCTACAAGTTTTACGGTTATGAAGTCTACTACATTAGAGCCACACGCACTCTCTGGCCAATCAGATTTGTGTATTCTCTGCTGTCACGGTACAATCTAAAACAATAAAATCACTGTGTGTGTGTGTGTGTGCGCAAAAATATCTGTCCTTTTCTAATGACCCCCTTAGCCACTTATTGGATGAGGATTTCAAAGCAGCACAGCAGCCAGCCAGACAGCGGCTCAGATGAAGTTATTTATCTCACAAGCACACTTTCCAAACATTACACAACATTTCTGACCAAACATTTAGACAACAGAACCCTCTCTCTAACAGAGTTAGTTAGGTGAATCACATCCGGTGAGTAAGCAGATTATTCAACAAACAGGGAGGGGAGGAGTGCTTGCTACTTTGTCCCAGTGACAGAGCTAAAGCTGCTCTGATGGTCACTCCTACTATCACCACAGGATCATAAGCGCACAATCACAATCACATAAACACATCAACACGCATGGTGTCTTACAAGGTACAGCTCACTGTAGCATTGCTATTATAATAATAGCCTTCAAAAGGACCGTTTGGTTTTTGGGGCAATTTGGGTACAAAGGGCACAATTTCTGCTCAAAGGAAATATACCATTAAACTTTTCTAAACATGGATGGCTGGTTAAACTAAACTACATGCTGCAATTTACATATTTCTAAACAAAGGTGCAAATTCTACTAATAAAGGGTCACTCCACCTATTTTACAATGAAGTTCAGTTTACTCATCATGATGAGTACTACTGTAATATCTTCTGTTGTTCTGAAAGAAGCTCGAAAAGATAACCCAGGTGAGTCATCAGGTGAGCTGCGTTATAGGAAGTGTTGGATTCTGCGTTTTTGGAGCTTGACCCTACTAGAAACTAAATGTCAGGATACCTCGGCCTCTGCTGCTTTTATTCTTTTTTTAATCACCCTTTTGCAATTCCTCCAACTTTATGGAAGTGAAACTGGAGTAGCCCTTTAACAAAAATCTGAGATCATATCAAAGGTCCAGTTCGCATCTTGCTTGCATGTGCTCAGCCATTTTTTCCCAGTGATAACAAAATTAATAGTATATGTAATGGTGAAAATATTTCTGCCAAACAGTTTTAAGGCATGAATACAAAACTAATGTTAACGCTTGAGAAGGTGTATTTCTCTACCATATATAGAGCAGCTGCTACTAATCCTATAGAGATCCCATGATTGGGCTCTTCTGTCATTTGCCTTTCTAAAAAATTCTAATATATGAAAACTATTACAGAAGGTTTATCTAAGAAATGTTTATGAGTACGGTTCAAAGTTTGTACATTGTTTGCTTGATTTCTTAATATCTGTCACACTTCCAAGTGACTTTGAGCAGTGGAGCCAAGGTTTCCTATCATGACCTATCTACAGGTCAGTGCTGGAAAATTGCAGCAGATCAGTATGTATGTATCACAGCTTTGAACAGAGAAAGCAGGACCATGGTAGTCTTGGACTTGGCAGATCACTTAACCTCAAAAACCTCCAGTGTGGTTGGAGCTCTATTATGTGGTCATCTGAGTGTGCGTGGGGGAGGACACTGGGAGCGTAAGTCTTCACTATGTTTCACTATGTTGTCGTTACACAAGCAGGTGGGCGTTCGGGTGTAGGCGTACTTACAATTAAACAGATTTATGATTTCCAATATTCCTGAAAATTATATGTGATGCTGGAACTCCCTCTAAACATCTTGCATTAGCAGCAAATTATGCCAGCATCTTTGGGCACTGCACTCCCACACAACCAGTCAACAATTCCAGTCATGGGGAGTGGCACGCCTAAGTACTTGCTCTTCAGGTATGCAGCTGGCCGAGCATCAGGAGGGTAGTCCTGATGCTCCACTCTCACTAGAGGAAACCTTTCTTATGTAAATTTCTGGGAGTGTCTCTCACTGCACACCAAGGTCTTCTGGGAAGATCACAACAGCACCCAGGCGTGGAAGATTTTATTTACTAAATTATGCGCATGCAGGAGCCATGATATGCCATGTTGCATATGTTAAATTCCCATACCTAGGTAATTGTTGAGCACCGAGTTTCAATCGCGAGAAGGAGATCAAACTTAAATGTCAGAGTTGAGATTTAAAGGTGAGGTGAACTTTTTAAAAGAAAAGGTCAAGGCTGAGGGGAAACCAACTTATAAAACAAAATGAATCCTCTTGTGCAACTCATAGCGAGATGTTATTCAGCAACGAGACGCTGCTGTTAACACATTGTAGCAGTGACTTTAAGTTTCTGCAAAACAAACAAGTGAGAGCACAAAGAACAAGATGATGAACAAGAAAGAGAACGAGGAATAAATTACTGTTAAACTTATAAGAGGATTCTTGTTTCCTGTTGATGACGAGGCACGAGGTAATGAAGGCGACTACATGAGGTTATTCAAGGTCACTCCAGAATGAACTGAACGATGTGTCTAACCTGCTAGAGGTACTGTGTATGAAGAGAGATTACATTTAAACAACTATAAATTAATTAATGTAAGAACTACATACAGTGGTTAATAGCAATCAGAAAAACAACTGTTTTACCTTTCATTTTATTTGTTCAGTATCTTTTTTATTGTATTTTCACTTTTTTTCAGTTCTTTTACCAGTTGGAGAGTATTTGTATAATCCTATGTATTTAGTTCTACTGTTATTATATGTATTTTACCATGATGTACAACACAATCATTGAGTCCATCCTCACCTCCTCCATCACCATCTGGTACGCTGCTGCCACTAACATTTGCTCTACTGAGAAGGTGATTGGCTGCAATATATCTTCCCTCCAGGACCCTGAGGCGAGCAGGAAACATTGTGGCTGACCCCTCCCTCCCTGGAAACAAACTGATTCAGACACTTCCCTTCGGCAGGAGGCTGTGATCTGGGACCCCCACTGACACTGACTCACTGCACAGTTTTGCACATTCATCTGTAAATATGTTGCACATACTGTCATTTAAATACTATGTCGCCATATTTTACATACTGTATTATATGATTATTATGTACTTATAACATTCTGGTTTAATATTATTAAATATCTTATTGTCAATTTTATAGTTAGAATTCTGCAGTACTTATGTTTCTTTATAGTTCTTTATATTCCTATTATGTTTGTTGTTTTGCACCAAAACACCAAAGCAAATTCCTCGTATGTGTAAACCTACTTGGCATAAAGCTTTTTCAGATTCTGAAAAACATGCCTTTCTTCCCTTTCTAACATTCATAATTCACAATTAAGCAGTTTTTGCACGTGCTTGTATATTGATCACACATTCCTTACAGCCCTCAGGCTATTGTATATGGACAACGTTTGGTTTGGAAAACAATTGGAGAAGCTGTATTTTGCATTTGTACAAAACTGAAATATTTTCGAGAACATACTGTATCTCTAAACAATTTTGAGCACAGCTATACCACCAGACCTGAATAATCTGGTACCTACAGTGAATATTACTTTTTGTGATTTCATCTTGAAAACCTGAAAGAAAAATTTGAGCAAAGAAGGGAAACAGTTTGTTTTGTTTCTGGTATTGACTGATTGAAATATGTTTCACATTGTCAAATGATGAAACTTACTAAATTTAAGGTCATGTGATAGTTACTAGATCATTTCAAAGCACACAGTTTTCTCTTTTAACTCCAGACCATCCTAGACTGTGGAATTTTCTATAGCTGATTCACATTTGTCCAGTATGATGTAATTATTGGCATATTTTTAACAATGATCTTCTTGAGGACATTTTGTGGCAAATGGGGGGGGGGTATCAACAATGTCAACTATTCATAAAATTATTGACTTTCTTTCTGATTTCTTATTTTTCTGCCCACGGAAATCTCATTTGGTGAAAATGAGGTTTCACTGGAACTTCATATCGTGAAGAGTTCTCTGGATTTGACTAATGTGAACCAAAACAGGCAGCTGTGAAAACTCCCTAAAGATTACCTACAGATTAAAACTTAGAAGTAGTCCACAAATCTGATTGGCAATTTTATAATTTTCTCACTGATGTTTCTTTGAATTTGCAATACTGACTGAAAAAACATAAAAATCAGAACGCAAGTGCTACCTGGTCAATTATCCTTGAACTCTTGTAAAGGTTTATGTGTTAAAAGGTAAAACAGTGACACTACAGTGAAAACATATTTTAATCCCATCCACGAGCACCGTACAAAATATCAAAGGGTAATGGGGTTTTGACAAATGATCATACTTAATGAGTCAACTTGTAAAGAAAATGATGAAAACATGTTCATGCAAGCATCTGGGCTCAAATACACACATGTGCTCACTCTCAGACAGCCACAGGCAAAGGCAAGATTAGACAAGTTCTTCCCTAAAAGATGACATTTGCTGTTCCCTCTCTGTAAGCTAAACTGCACATGCCTGAGGTTTATGAAGCATAAACTTATTATGTCTCATTAATAATAGACTCTCCACACAGCCTTCCAAGCATTTCATTCATAAACTGTGAGGAAGAGGGTGAAAGGAAGTTTGGCTGGTAGTGCTGTGAGTATTTGTTAACCCATGGATGTATAATCAAAAAATGAATTAACAAACATCACATTGATAAAAATGAATGCTTGCAATGCAAAGTCAGATTTTAGCGGTGATGTTTTAAAAAGACATCAGCTGACAATATGTTAACATGAAGATTTACTGTGAGGAATGAGAAAAGATGATTTTGTCCCATTAGTGTAAATGTGTTATAATACGCCAAAATGTTTTTTTGACCTTTCATTAATCAGGAAAGTTTCATTGGGTCTCTCTTTTTATCCACGAACGCCCTGTACACGTCACCTGTTTACACACTTTCACTGGAAAGGAGGCGGCCCAGCTTATTTCAGAAGCTGGAACCAGCAAATATTAAGTCATTTTCCTTGAAAAGTGATGATTAATCGATAACCAAAATATCTGCCAAATAATTTCTTTTGATCAAATAATTGATCAATCGACTAAATGTTGCCACTCTAATTAAAATGCATAAAGACTTAAGTACAAGCTACAGTATGTATCGAATATGTAAATTTGGTTTTTGTTATGCAAATAATTACAATCTCAAGAACACACTATGTTTTTCTGTAAAAATGCATTTATATTTATTTGTGTCATGTTTGTTGTTCTGCAGGCACATATAATGCACCCTGTGGAAATAAATTCCTCTTTTGGGGATAATAAAATCTACAGAATCTATCGGGTTTTGTGGATGTGGCTCACTGTCACACTGTCACGTCTTACTGGGACACTTAAATAAAACAGAGCCATCGTTAATGTTATTAGTTAACACCTCTGCTTTTCCTACTATAATAAGTGAAATGTCTGCTTTGAAAAAAAAATTAAACAGAGCAACCCTATACAAACACATGATACAAAATGATACACAATAGGATGTGAAAGAATATTATTACCAAACGTAATATTAGTAGATGCAGAGGTTCTAGTATAGGTAGTTATAAACTTAACATTTTTAAAGCAGTATCCTCACACGGCTATTTTTAAAATTAAGAAATAAAATAATACCCTGTCCATGCCTGTGTGTGATGATATGTTCTATATAATTTCTAAAAAAGAGAGAGCAAATAGAAAGAGAGGGAAAGTAGTTTGGATGTCTGTAGTCTTAGCAGGTATGAGCTGAATCCACTGTCCACTACAAGTTGACTTGGAATTAGAAACACATCAGATACTTCAAAAAAGTATCAAAGTGTCAGCAGGGGGGAATAGCCCAAACAAGGAAACTTTCCACCTCTGCCCACGACTGTGACTCATGCAGAAATGCAACCACTTGTTTATCTATAAGTGTGTGTGTGCGTGTGCCTGTCTGCCTGTGCACATGCCCATGTGGTCAGTGTGTGACCCAGAATGGCATTACTCTGAGCTACAGCGAAGCGCCAAACACTGCACAAACACATATTTAGACCCCATACGCTGAGTAAAAATCACAGAATACACACACATTCTGCTCAAGTGTTGAATATCTGAAGGGCAAAGAAGACACTGACTCAGCAACCAAAATGTCATCAGTCCTTTATATAAAGTAAGCCAGAACTACAATTCCAAGCTGTCAAGCAGATACCTGGGCAGTAGTTGTGGCAGTGGAATGATTGGAGATTAAACTAATCACGGTGTGCAGGGCATTCAGCCAGATGGCACAAGTGTCTCCCCAAAGCAGGGCCCAGATGTGAACAACTAAAGGGCAACAGTTTCCCACACAAGCACAAATACACATCGCAAATACATATACACACTTTTGCATGCAGGCGAAATTCCCAAACTTTAAAAATAACATCCACTGTATAATTCCAGGCTCTCGCCAGCATGTTTTATATTGTGTTTAATTATAGACTGCATGCAAATATTTGGTCAACCCTCTATCACTTCCTACCACTTTCCAGCGGACACCTACTGTATCTCAGCCATGAGGAGATTCCACCTGTTTGTTGTCTGATATTGCGATCTAAACACTCTTAAAGAGGGGGAATCCTGCAATGTTTCAAATGACAAAACCACATCACACATCCTAACACACAGACACACATATATTAATACATGTTCCTGATTCTGACATCTCCTAGAAAATGGCCTTTAAACAACTGCCTACACAAAGGTGACTCATACACCCACTGTTCACATATTTCCTCACGCTATCTTACAAATTCAACCCACACGCACTTAAATTCACCACCGGCAGTTAAGTTGTAAACTTAATACCTGCAGTAGTGACACAATTTTTTGTTTCCAGTAACCTTACATAACAGGTCAGTGGCCAGACTTCTGATTGGCAGGTGCACAGGTATTGATTGACAGGATTGTTTGTTTTTTAATGCAAGAAGCCATTAAGTGACCACAGACAGGGAATCATAACTGAAAACCAGAGAGATTTTGGGATCAAAAGTCCAAAACCACACGCCTCTGGGAGGCATGTTCCCAGAAAATGTTTCATCTGATGTTATTGCTCAACACCAAGATATCTTAAGGTCAAAATTCTATTGCATTCAATGTCTTCAACTTCAGCTTTGTATACTGTGCTGGGCTTTAACAGACTAGTTTCTGGTGCACTTATGCATTTTGTTACTTTTTGTTGTTATAATTGCTTCCATTGTCTTCCTCATATGCTTTGGATAAAAGCGTCTGCTAAATAACTAAATGTAAATGTTCAGGGTGTTTTCTGTGTCTTTCTGTTTTGCAGCCTGGCAAACTACTGTATGTGGCACACAAAGTTGGGTTCAGAACATGGAAACCATAAGCATCATGAGTTTAAAGATCCCATCCGGACATGTTTTAAGAAATACTAAAATACTCATTTGTGTCTGATATGGTTACCTTGTTAAAAATTCATAAAATTACATCGGCTCCTTCTCCATCATTGACCAATCCAGAATCTATGAATATGAAATATTTTTTTTAATTATGACTGCTGGATGTGAGCTTCCTAACTTGCATATTGGACCACAATTAACTTCCAATGTGTGTGCACATACAAGGAATTTCACTCTGTTGTTTTTTCCTTCCTGCACCATCTAAGTGAGGTAACAATAAGCAAAACACATTTCTGAGTGGAGGGGGACTCTAAGTTAATGACAAAGACCTCTTCTGTAGATCTGCTGTCAGTAACAACAGGATGTGAATAAGCATCCTTCACACTTGCATTATGTTGCTCAAGCTGTTGGTGATTCTCTACAGTCAACATCACGAGTGCACCATCACCCACATGGGATACATGTTGTTCAGAGCCCGATTGATCTGTGTGTAATGGACATGACTGCAGTAGTCATCCATCAACGATCCAAACCGCACAATACATATCTTACTTTTAATTACTAATCTACTGTTGCTGCAGTGTCTCATTAAAAATTATCAAAGTACAGAAAAACGCCATCTTTTCGCCGAAACGACTTCCGCTGTTACCCATTTAGACAACCGTCTGCAACTGACAATTGATCCACCCCAGCACTTAACTGCAGACTGGCTAATAATGACGATATCCGCCATGTTTGCCAGCATACCCAGCCTTGAAGGGTGTAGACAAACTTTCAATACTCACAATAATAGTCATTATAAAAAGGAGTCGAGCCAGTTTCACAGACTAGCAGCTTTATATCACAAAACCTGACAATGATAACACATCGCCATATTCCACCTCTAACGTTAAACCTTAAATAATATGACGATATAATCCATTTATTAATATTATAAATCTTTCTATAAGAAAACGCTGTCATGCGTTGACACGTACATGCTGCTCACAACAGTGTGTGTGTGAGAGAGAGATAGGGTTATATTTACTGTTCTTTTCATACAGGAGAAGCTTCTGTATAAGTCCTTCAGGAAAGATTTCTGAGCTGATGTAAAGAGAGTCGCACCATATAAGGACGCCGCACTCTTTGGCTGTTAGAAAATGCCTCCATTCTTATTACCCCCGACTCTACATTCGTGCACATAAGATTTTGCGGACTTGACAGAAAAAATGCAGGCGCTTTAATGGATATTTCTTTGTAACCATGAAAATGATCCCACTCACATATCCCGCAATCATCTTCTTGCTCAACTATTATACTAATGCTCCCCCGTTGAAGAGAAATTAATTGATGCATGTTGGAGGTTTTGTAAAACTGCCAGTGGTGTACACATATATTAATACATTCACATACATAAAGACGTGCACAGAAGAACATAGACAAATGCACACACAAACAAAGAAAACAAACATGTCTGTATTTTACTCACACTGCCATACACGCTACAAAGTTATGGTGAATCATGCTGTCAAATTTCATTGCAGGGTAATAATAAGAGGCGATAAATCTGACATTCAAACAAGCAAGGGAAACTACAGAGCATTACGCACAAGCTGCTACGCATTACCCTTCTCTCCCTCTGTCGAGACACACAGACACACTTTAAAAAAGCATAAACACACATCATGATAACATCATATAATGGCCCACAAACCCGGAGTGATATACAGTACACCTCCTGTGCCATGGTTCATGGAAACACTTCTGTACACTCCTCTCTCCTGTCTTTGGGCACTGGTGTGATAAGGCAGCGATGGGTAGTATTACTTCACTTGGGTACTCCCGGGGGGAATCCCCCTGGTGTGCCTGTGTGTGTGTTGTCTGTGTGTGTGTCCCCGCAGAAAGGGAAGAATGCAACCATTGAGCACCCTGCCATTGCGCCAGCAATCCTCTCCCCCGCAGCCCCGCCCCTTCCCGTCCTTGCTTGCACTCTGACGTACAGTTGGAGCAGATTTGGTGACACGAAGATAAAAGCCTTCCTCTGTTTCTCTCTTTTTCTGCTTTCCTCTTTCTCCAGTGTCGCCAGAGCACTGAGTGCCGGTGCCTTGGCCGTAGACATAGAGAGCTCATTCAAAGTGACACAATCACTTTTCACTTCTGCTTTGTGATAAGCCAGAGTTCAGAGTGTCTCGGTACAATATGCCCACCATATAGTCAGCAGCTCTGTACAAGAGGCCTAAAGATGCTACACCACTGTATATACTACAACTGTGCACTAAATGTGACAAGCACTTTTTATGCAAAGGACCTAACTTCCTCTGTCATAAATATGACAACAGTGACAAGCCTGCAGAGGTTTAACAGTTCAGTACAGAGGCAGCAGACACTCAACCTGTCAGTGCAATTCTTTATTGCCGGATAATTAGTTTTAGACGCAGGAAGAAAAAGAAGAACAAAAAGAATTGATTTGATTTGTAAAATTCAATTTGTCTGGCAGAAAACAGTGATACCAAAATTCACTCACCATTCATTCAAGATGTTTTTGCTGTCTGGCACAAACTGGCCACCTTGGGATCTGCAAGTGCTGATTGTTCCCTTTTTCTTGTTTGTAAAACGGCATGTTTGAAGAATAAAAGCAGCAGATTAAACACTTGGTTGTAACAGAGTACAATGCTCAACTTCCAGTAAGGCAATTTGTGTTGCAGAGTTATCTTTTACATTTCAATTATTTATTGGTTCTCACTTGCTAGCTGGCCGATGCGATAGCACAGGTTCCTATTGAAGTAGGAAGTGTATGCTTAGTGAAGCAAAACAGAGAGCAGAGCCAACATGAAAAGAGGAAATATACTGATACACATTAATATTATTTAGAAAAACATAAGTTGTACATTTGCTTCAGGGTCAATATTTGGATATGTTCATAAAAGGGTTCAAATATCCACTTAGTGGACATATGGGGGAAAAAAAGCTTAGAATCTACAAGGGAATTTTAGGTTTATTTAAGGTTTTTGGTTAAAATTAGGTTTAGGTTAATTTTGATGTTAAGCATGTTGGTTATGGTTAAGGGTTGGGTTAAGTGTCCAGGGAAATGAATGTAAACCAATGCAATGTCCTCCTTGGTGACAAAAATAAGTGCTTGTTCTTGTGCGTGTGCGTGTGTGTGTGTGTGTGTGTGTGAGTGTGAGTGTGAGTGTGAGTGTGAGTGAGTCACCTGACACGCGAATCTGGTGGACGCAGTTGATTACCCACACGTCCAATTCTATTAAAAGGAAACGGTCATAATCTCTAATCACTTCCATGTCGGGCGGAATAAGAGAGCAGGTTAATCTGGATTACACGTCACCATGGTGAGGTCGCAGCCAAGGCAGCTGATACCCTGAATGGCCAGGAAGAAGAGCGGGAGAGAGAGCGCAGGTGAAACACAAAGACAGGAGGAACAGAGGAGTAAAGACAGTTATAAACAACTATTGTTTTAAGATAAATGATCCATTTACAAAAGCTCACCCTATAAGTATGCTTACAGGTACTGATACAAGGTATTGGCATGAATTAAATGAGCAATATTTTGCATTAATAAAACAATTATGTAGGCCCCTTTTATAAAAACAAATCATCCTTTTATAAGGGTTTACCCTGCATTTCCCAGACATTGCTTTATAATACTAACAAGAGGGAGAACAGCACAGGAAATGTAGAACTTGTGATCTATGCCTATAGAATATGTGTTGCCCTAAAAAAATTATCAAAAAAACATGAGAATGGAATTACGTCAACTTATAATTCATTGAAAAATGTCATAAGAAGGCACATGAGAAACAGATAAGAACCACATCAGAGGGCTGAGGAGAAAAATAAAGTGATAATGCCAGGACAATCCATGAAGGGTGCAATATCCGCCCTGCAGTTTATGCACCTATAGCCTCCATCAGATGCAAGAAACAATACAGCAAACTATTCACAACTGTTTCAGCAAGTGTTAATTGTGCGCAATTCAGCCCCTGGTTGTCTGAGGTCTGGTGGCACATGATCCTGTCACTGTGGAACTGACTACAGTGTTCACTCGCACTGATCACCAGTCACTCTTCAAGTATGTTACAAACAAACTCAGCAAATGACTGGAATACTGAACGCTCTGTACATTTCCCTGCATACTTGAATGTGATCAATTGGAAGAATTTGGGTCTCATTGTATGTTTTGGTGGACACACACGGCTTAACTCTATATACGTGATTTGCAACCTTTTTTTGTCCGCCTAAGTACCCCTTTATCATACAGATGGGATGGCTTTGGCATTGTTCAAAAGTATTTTTTAGTGGTGTTGGCCAAGTTTGCATTTGTACTACTGCAATTTGGAGAAAAAAAAAGGTTGTCTCAACCATTTACAGTATTTCTACTTTTAGCTTTTTTAAAGTATATTTTTACGGGCTTTTATGCCTTTTATTGACAGAGACAGCTATAAGGTTGGAAACGGGAGACAGAGAGAGAGGGGGATGGCATGCAGCAAAAGGACCTGCAGGTCGGAGTCGAGCCCGGGGCCGCTGGGGTGAGGACTGTAGCCTCCTACATGGGGTGGACACTCCACCAACTGAGCTAACCGCACCCCTACTTTTAGCTTTTTGTTGTCTTTTCTCTAACTAGTCTTTATCAACTTACAGTTGACTCAGGTTGGTGGAAAACTGAGGCATGTCTTGTGCCTACCATAATTATTGTGACAATAACTATAAATATCAGATGTTGATTTTTTTCCTAAACACAAATATGTGCACAGATATTATCAAATAATATTTTGTTTATTAAATTAGCTGAGCATCAAAATTTTTCCACCTTCTCACTGGTAACTGCAGAAGTACCCCTTGGGGTTCAAGTACCCCTGAATCACTGCTCTATTATGCACACATGCATAAGCAAAGGTATGGCTTTCCTTTCTGCAGGTCGGAGAGCATCTGTTTCAAGGTTTAACACAGGAGAGGGATTGCCCTAGGGCAGACAGGTACACACTAGTGAAACAATCAGTGAGTAAAGTGTTCACACTGGCCTTGCTGTTTGTTGTTATTAAACTGCCTCTAGCCTTCAAGTTTTTTGCCCTGGCTGCTAAAATGTCCCCCCAGCAGCAGTGCTGTCTGTGCTCAGCTGGTGAGGAAGAAGAAGCAACGCTGCGACGCCTTCACATTCACAAACCTGTTGCACGTCTGCTTGACGAACCGAAAGCTATTTCTCTTCGGGTCTACGGTCTTTTCATCCCCAGCTTTTCCAACCATGTGCCTGGCTCGAGAGAGAACCTGTGGCAGTGAGATCTACTCTCGACAGCTCCTACAGTTGTATCTCTATTTGTATGACGGCAACATCAGCTGACTGTAAAACTATCCCCACTGAATAACAGGTTAACACTGAGCGTGCTGATATTGGAGCCGTGGCTCATTCCTGTGACTGTATGGCCCAGGTCGCCTTTCCCTAATGAACACGGGGACGCGCCTTACGGCTAAAAATACCTGTCTACGACTATATTTGGCTTGGCTGGATCACAATCACAACGCAAAAATAGTTGGGCCCGCCCCGGCACAATGAATGGGCTCTCTGCTATCTTCCTCTGCCTCCGTCGGCCAGGTGCTAAATTTAGTAACAAGGCTTGCGTCAATCACGAGGCTCAGTGCGTCAAGGCTTCCCCCGCCCACCAAAGCTCATCATTGGTCAGAATTAGGACGTTGACTGAAAAATACGCGCCTTGTGATTGGCTGTCGTGAATTATTGTTCTCAACGGCTCCGGAGGCACTTTTTTAATTTTGAGGTTACTGAGTACAGAGGACAGCCTGTTAACTGGTTGGCTACAGTATTACTTTACTCTTGATCAAATGTATTAAAAAAGAAGATAAAAAGAATAACCAGTATTTTTAAGTGAGTTGAAATGGAGTCAAATTAACTTTAATCACGTTTTCCTTATGTTGTAGGGCTGTTGCTATAGCCTAGCCTATACTGTATTTAGGCCTACAACATTTTGTAGTAGGCTAAACAAGGGAAATAAAACGTTATGTTTACATGACAAAAACAACCATTTTAACAAGTCAGGTAGTTTCATTATCAGCCATCAAGATGTAATTCCTTAGATTAAAAATGATTCTGCTAAAACAATGAGATCAGCCCATTTACTCCCGCTGCAATTTTCCTTGTGTCAGGACTTTTCTTAAATAAGTGTCAATGTCTTGACAGAATAAGGCTGAACACTGGCATCTGGTTTAGAAGGATTACTGAAATAAATTGATTTGCATTGGAAAAAGTGGTAAAATCATCTGGGCTAATTGGACAATTTCACTTGACAAAAAACATTTTCGGACCTGATAATAGACTAAATGACATATATATATTTTTTTAGCAACTTAGGTTAATGAAAGGTAATAAAAATAGCCATAAAGAAGCCATTCAGATATCCTATCAGTTGATTTAAATTGACGATGCTGCTCAACAGTCTGTGTTGTGACAAAATAACATGACAGAGAATTATTATTAACTTTTTTTATTATATTAAGGCACGGAGTCTAAAGTGACCATCTTCACACGCAGGCTTATTATGTCATTAGGTTGGAGAAGGGTCAGCCTTTCTGCACATAAACAGATCGTTTATTTAAGTACAAGCAGTAAAAGTAGTACCACAACGTAAAAATACGACACAACACATAAGAAGTCCTGCATTCAAATTTTTACTTATGTTAAAGTAGAAAATATTTGCAAATATACTAAAAGTAAAGGTGCTCATTATGCAAAATGGTCCTTTTCAAAATGTTATTTCTATTATTGATGCAGTAACATGGAAGCATCGTTTTAATGTTGTAGGTGGCCATGTTGCTGGAGCTCATTCTAACTACTGTATACACTGTTGTAGTTTGTTTAAAAATGCATAATATTTAATAATATATATCAATTATATGTTTTGTATGTAAAACCTGAATCTGCAAATGTAACACATAGCATAACTAGAACTGTTTGTAGTGGAGTAAAACGTGCAACATTTGTATCTAAGATGATGGTGTAAAGCTAGTGTAAAGTGTAGAGTAGCATAAAAAGGAAATACTGAGTAAAGTAGTACCTCAAAACTGTACTATACAGTACCTGGGTAACTGAAAGTAGTTACTTTGTGTCACTGATACTTTTCTCATAGAAAACGTTGGTGGGGACTAACATGTGATTTGACCTGTTAAATGTTTACCGGAAGTGAAGTCTTAAATGTCTCACTGATAAGATATATATTTTTTAATTAGTAGTTTTTCAAGAAAATGTATGTATTATTTTCACGCTTTTGAATTTACTCTCCTTTATGATGACTGGAATAAAATGTGAACTAAAGAGCCAGGCAAGGTGTGGGCCATCTGCCATGACCAGTGGCAGCAAGCTCGCCCGCAGGATCTCCCTCGGTTTCCTGTCCTGCAACCGTCAAACCAACCGCCTCTCTCTCTCTCTCTCCCCCTCTCTCTCTCTCTCTGTGTCTCTGGCACGGCGCGTGGGGCTTATGTGTCTGGTACTGTACGGACAGAGCGAGAGAGTGAGCGAGGGAGATCTAGTTTGAGTGACGTCACCTCTCCCATGGCGTCACATTGACGTAGCGCATACCAGCCGCTCTATGTGGAGGCAGAGCCCACATAAATGCACTATTTGACTTTCTCCCCTCAGACGGCGCACATAAACAAACCCGCGTTACAACTCCACACTTTGCAAAGCACCCACCGGCACTGACAACACTCAGCTCACGGGGACGGACGCAGACACACTCCTTATACCCGGGAGTTTTTAATTTTTTTTTTAATTTTCTGCTTCATTTTTTTCTACTTTGTCTAGAGACGGCTACTTTAGAAAAAGTAAGAAGAACAAAAAACTTTTTTGTCGCGAAGCATCCCACTCGTCTGCAATATTACTAAGAGGTTTTTTTAAACATATTTTTTCTCTTGGTGATTATTCTGGATGGAAATAGGATATTTCATGCGAGGTTATTACCACATGTAAAGACGGAACCGCTACAGCAAACCAGTAAGTACATTTTGAATGAATGAGTCGTTGATATTCTTCCGTTAAGCGTGGGCTACTTGTTAGCCAGACTCATACAGACCAAAACATATTAACCCTCAGCTGTATGTTTGGATGTTTATATTACCGAAATCCTATGTCGTGTTGAATTTAGACTGTAATATCATCTTCTAAGTCTGGTCTGTCCAACTTTGTGCGTCTAACCTGTTGATATGTCATGCTCCAATGCGCGTAGCAGCTGCTCATATTGTCTGTCCGTGTGTGTGGTGTCTTCGAGAGCAAATGAAGCTGAATTAGAATTTAATTTGCGCTGGAAAGGTATCATATCCTTTCTGGTTGTCATGGAAATGAGATGCCTCTCACTCACACAATGAGTCAGACGCACTAATGGTCTGAGAGAAGAATAGTCTAACCTACATTCAGAAAGGAACTGAGAGAGAGGAGAGTTAAAGCTCTTTGATTTCATGCCATGTGGGTTGGTTTTTTCCTCATCATGGAGGATTTTCTGGGGAGGATGTGCTGTTAATGAGTTATTTATAAGATTTACACGGTGTGTTGCGTGTTTCCTGGCTGGTGTGTTTGTGTTCATGTCACTGATCACTGTCACACTGAGCCCTTGAGTAGTATAATGTTTGAAAAATCAAGCCTATAGCCTACAGAAATATGATACTTAGCCCTGGTTTGCGTTTTAGGATTAAAGCTCCGGAAAAGAGTTGATAGTTGTTTTCCAAACAGACATATAGTCTGAGCTGTCGCCTGACTGGTGGCCAATCGCAAATGTCAGCAGTCTCACTGTCTACTGCCTAGAGGACACGGCCTCTCTTCCCATTGATCGCAGGAGAAACACCCTCAGCCATTCACCATAAAGCCACATCACGTTTCTGAAGCCCTCTGTTATATATTTCCTACATCTGATGACAACACAGACACTGTATTCTATAGCAGGTGTCAAGGCTTTGGGCTACCAGTGTAATTTATTATAAGAAACTGCCACTGCTGAGTTAAGGTACTTGAGGAACTTTCAGATTTTACCTTTCCTTCTTTCACACACCCAGGTTTACGCACGCACGCAGCCGCGCACGCAGGCACTTCTGACAGCCTCCCTCTCAGGGCTGATTTACAGTACTCACATATTTCTCTGGTCTCCCCTTTTTTGTCCTCTCTTTTCTCTGTCTCTGTTTGCTGGAAGCCTCGCGCTGTCTGGGGTTATTGGTGCGAGGGGCTACCGGGGGCTACCGGCGCTTCGGGGCGCGTGCTTTGCAGCTCTTATGTCGTTCTCTTGGTTACCGGTGCGCGCAGGGCCAGAGCCCCACCGACCGGCTCGGCCTGAGAAGAAAGCCAGAGGGGACCCGTTTGCGCATTTAGAAAAAACACAGACTGAATCTCTCACGTTGCAGAAAAATATTTTATCCTGTCTTTTTTATAAGTGAATAAGACACTTTTTTCAACTCTTTAACCACTCACAAAGTGCATTTACGCACAATTATGTAGCCTACTTAACTTCAAGTTTGTAAGAATAAGGCTATTTAGTCTTGTATCAAAGAATATCTTATTTCTGCTGCTGCTGGAACCAAAAATTTGTTTTTTTAGGCGTAAAGGTTTTTTTTTCTGCACTCAAATGGCTCCACACATTTGAATAATGGCTTAACTGTTCCAACCCTAATTCAATAAATGTTACACAGCCTGACTTGTTTGTTTGCTCTGGTTTGTCTTCTTTATTTTAACATATTTGAGGCACTCGATTTGTATAAACGCCATGTCCTGACCAAAGAACCATTAAAGGACTTAGAGGTCCCCTGTTTCCTCTCAGAATTGGTCTTTAAGTTCAGAGTTTGGAGAGAAGTGGATTCTCTATCTAACACCAAGTGGACGAGTTTGATCTGTTGACACAAAGACAAGAGAGGACAGCAGGCTGCATGTGCCTGTATGGGAGCTGTGGCTTGTCAACACACAGTATTGAGATGCATACCGGGAGATCGAGTGGTCTCTCGGCTTGACCGTATCCCAGTGTCTGGCAGAGAGAGAGTGCGTGCGTATATAAGAGAGTGTGTGACAGAAAGGGGGCGCTCTGGGCCTTAAAATTCGGCGGCTATAGTGCGCCTTGCTTGCAGTTGGAGGCGCACGGCGCACAGAAGTCCGCTGGTTCGGTTTCAGGTCCGACTCTCCAAAGCTTCCAGATTTCTCTTTCCCTCTGGATGAACCCTGAGCAGGCGAATACTGTGGTGATCAGAGGCAAGAAAAGCGATGGCCTGGAGGCACTCACACACACTGCTTTTTTGAAAGTTGTCACTTTTGTAGGTCTGTATTTGTGGAAGTTGTGTATAGTTTTTAGCCTGGTTGAATTTGTCTTTTGTAGCGCAAAATTAAAATTATAATAACGCTCAGCTTGCGTTAGAATGAAACTTGTCACCCACGTAAGTGTAAGTCTTGATATGAGCTAAAAGTCCTCAGTTGTGGTTCATAATATTGTCTTTGTAGCAATGATTCAGTGTCATACTCAATGCCAAAATTGGTCTATGTTTAAATTCCATGCGTAAATCTTCCTCTTACTTTGTGTTCCTATGGAGTTGCACGCATGCCTAATTGCAATGATTCTACCGTTTCGGGCGCAGAGCAGTTTGCATGCATTTTCATCTTACTGCTTCTTTTCATCCCATTTGCTCACTTTATCTGTCACATTAGATTGTTCGCTAACAAATTAGTGTAAAATGACATTGTTGCGTATTATACTGGGCTCTAATGTTCTGAGATGTTAACAATGTGGTAAAGTCCAATCGCACCTATAGTTTGCTAATTTTGGGAAGGCAGTGCTTATCGGAAAAAAATAGTAAAACATCGATTAGTAGGCTACTTACCTCTAAATGTGATTGCGTTTTTTATATTGCTACCTTATGAGTGGAGAGGACGTTACACATCTTTGTATTCAGCATGCCTCCACAGGACTGGCTGTAACCCAGGCATCTCTCCTCCAGACACAGGTTCGGAAGAGCGAGCCCAGCCGAGCTCGGAGCCGCGGCGATCGGACCCTTCCTCTGCGACGCCCGCCGAGTCCTCCCCGCTCCAGGAGCCCTGTCCCGGCCGCAGCCACGCCACCCCTCAATCTCGGACACCCAGCACCATTCAGCGCGAAGCTCTTTCACCAGGTAGCCTACAGACCCGAGCCCTTCCTTTTCATTTCATCAAATCTTTTACTTTCTCTTTCTTTCTTTCTCCACTTTATCTCTTTTCCCAGCTGATGCTTTTGTAGTAAGTGCGACTGTTGTGGCTCGAGATCTGTTTTGGTGTGAGAAAATGCATAATAGCCCCGGAAAGTCTATTGTCAACTTAGATTTAACTTAGATAATAGGCTCTTTTTTTTAGCTAATTTCTTCCGTCTGCTCATATTAAAATTTAAAAGCAAATCGAAAACAAAGTTTTATGAACATGCTGGTGATAGTTTCTTTGGCCGCGTGAGTCTCAGCTCATGTGCCCGCGTGTATGTGTGTGTGTGCGCGTCGGCTGGCAAGTGCGGACTGAGTTGACATTTCAGTCATTAGACAGACTGGCAGAAATAAGAGACTTTTGAGACCTGGCACACATAAATCCAGAAGCTGTGGGCGAATCACATAGGTCATAGACATAGATCCTCCTAATGACTCAACAAGCTCTTCAAAAGCCTTTATGACTAAAACAAACCAAATTATGGTTATATTTTTTTTATTGTTTCAGTGATATATATTTTAATTTATGTATTATAACAATAATAATTTCATCTCTATCTTTGCTAAATTAAACAAATGATAAACACCTGAAATTATAGGCTTAAATATAGATATTTATCATTTTGCCTAGTAATATACTGTGTCTCTGTGCTTTGTGTGTGTGTGTGTATTTGTGTATGAAAATCACTTTACTCATTGTGTAAGGCGTCTGAATTCAAACAATTTATCTTATGATTCACTGACACAAAAAAATCATGTGTTTTTGTATTTATGTCTGCAACTTCATGTTTTTATTTGTTAGATCTATGGCATTCTGACAATGAACAAGCGCGCTCAGTTATTGGAACAGCTGCAGTTTGTCCAGTTGAAATGCACACCTCGAGGTTAGAGACTGTTTCCCTTCGCCTCACTATGCTGCACCACCTGTGTCTGACTCTGCTTGGGTTGTCTGTCCTCTGGCTTGCACACACGCTTGCATGCAAGTGTAAAAAAGGCAATCTGATGGTTGTGTTGGAGTGTAGAAGGTTTTCCTACAGATTTGCTTCAGTGACATAAAAATAAAGATGCTACACTTATAAAATTCTATTTGTATTGGTGAGTTAGCGTGAGAGAGGGTGCAAGCTTGTGAGCATGTGTGTGTGTGCGCGTGTGTGTTACTGAGTGAAGGCTAGGCACACCACCAAATGAAAAGCACCGAAGAGGTTGATACGTTTGCAGACACAAGTGCAGGTTTTACAGGTTCTTCTCAGGATAAGGGCACATGTTATTGGAAGAATGAGCGTATACAGGTTCATGTTGACATCTTGAACATTATTAGTGATGAAAATATGTGTGTGTGCATATGCCTTTATGTGTGTATGAAAAAACAACTCATCAAAAGCTTCTTTCCTCACCTAACACACAGACAAACACCACAGTCCATACAGTTTTCAGTACCTGTCAGCGCTCAAGTCTATTTGTTATACAACATTTCTCTGCTTCTCTCTCTTTTTATCTTTCATCCCTTCTCAGGCACAACAACTGAACACCTATTGAATTCAAAGATATATGAGTGCACATAGCTGCTGCTGAAATATTTTACATGACAGGTGCAATAACACATCCCACAGACATGCACACTTACACATACACTAAGCCCAACACTGATCTAAGGCTTGACCTACTGACACAACACAGAGAGCCACAAAGTTCACCACTGTACTCTTCTCCTCTCACAGTTTATTTTTTTCTCTCATGTCTCTCTTCTTCCTCTGATGCCTAATCGGTTGCAAAAGTCTTTGGGTATAGCCCAGAAAGGCCCCATAATGCCCATGATGTTGCATGTGTGTTTTTCCACGTGGGTTGAAGAACTGGTCACTTGTAGTGAGAGAAAAAAACGTGATGACATCAAGCACATGTAGGCCTACAGCTTGACTCATATCCTCAATTTTAAAAACAAAATCTTGCAGCTTGATATTCCCATTGAGACAAACCGTAGGTCTGTCTGTATATGCTGTGTCTGATATATTTAATAGTGCATTTTGAGAAAATAATTTATACACGAACTTTAATATTACCCAAGATAACTGTGCTTTTAGGCTGGGATTCTTTTAAAATTAATTGTAGGATTTATTATAATTTTTCCCACCAGGTTCAGTCTGAGAGGTCAGCTCTCTTTTGACCTTTTGTCTCCTGGTTATAACAAACGCACCTAATCAATTAAAAAAATAAAAGTAAAAAAAAGAATAAATAAAGGTATGTAGATGAGTGTCCATCATATTGTTGTTTTTTTCCCCTTGCTTTTAACGCTTTGAGTCATACTTTCGTTTTTCGGGCACCCACAGCCAAAACGCTTGCTGCCCCTCAGGTACAAATTAATTGGAGTTAGAGCGGCTGAAATTAATGTGTCACTCTGTCTGCTTCGTGATATTGAGTGATATTCATGTAGCCTAGTTTATTAGGCATATAGATAGACTGCAAACTAAATGTTGCAGGTTATTTTCAAAATCTCTTATCATTAGCCTATTAGTAGAAGTGTAAATATGAATATAAAAAGATGATTTTATGACGTTACAGGACTTTTATTTGGACGAAAAAGGATTGTACCCTCTATTTCTGGCCCGTTTTGTTTAATGTAACACAACATGAAAAAGCCTGTAAATCCCTGACCGAGCCTGAGGGAGTCCGTTTGGATGGAGGTATTTGTGAGTGCTTTACCAACAGCAGGACCGATATGTCCCGTATTTGACTAGACAAACATGACGCGCGGGGGACAGAGGCAGATTACGGCAGAGCCCGCGCATGCTGGGCGTCAGTGGGAGCAGCGCTGTGTTGACAGTTCCCTTCTCGGGAGCGAAGAGCAAACACCACAAAACCCTGGCTGCGCTGACACTCCTGACTGATTAGCCCGCGCACACAGATCATGCACACGCACACACACACACACACACACACGTGCACGCGCAGGAGCAACACAGACACACACACACGCAGGTAGAGCGTATTACGTAAGAGGTTTGATAAGACAAGTCCACACACAGATGATGAGGTGGTGGCCTGCTGCTGCTGTGATTGTGACAGAATTAAATCAAGGGGGAAACTCAAGACATACCGACTGGCGTCTGCAGCAGTTAGAGGAAATGTCTGTGTCTGTTCGTGTGTGCGTGTTGTGTGTGTGTGTATCTGGGTGTGTGCATATGGGGGGGGGGGGGGGGGGGGGGGGGGGGGTTCTTTTAAACACCATGAAGGTGTAAAGAGAAAGAGAAAATAAATGTTTTT
>CM022486.1:14157910-14172129 GCA_011952105.1 Coreoperca whiteheadi | reverse complement strand
TGTGCCTTCCCCCCCCCTCTCCCCCCCCTTTTTTGTTTTTTTTTTTGAATAAAATGTTTGGTTGGTGTGTGGGTGGGTGTTGGTGGGGGGGGGGGGGGGGGGGGGGGGGGGGGGGGGGGGGGTTGAGGAGCAAGCATCCAGCACCACCATGGGGTTACATTATTATTTAATGTAATCTCATCTGCTTTGCCATCTGACTAACCAGAGTATACCCACCCACACACACATGCATACACACACTCCTAACGGATAGTTCAGCGTTCAGCATTTCTGAATTGGATCTTTGCTTTGGCTGCTTTGTCACAGTATCGAGCACTGTTGAACTGCAGCTTCTCTAACTGAACTAACTGTGGGCGAATCAGCAGGGTCTGAGGTTGTGTGTGTGTGTTTGCGTGCTCCAAATATTTCTACTACTTATTAAGTGAAGTGCAAGAAGTGTTAAAGCAGGAAATTGAGTAAATGGCAGTAAATGGAAAGATTTGTTCAAAGTTTCTCATATTCCTTGAAAGGTGCATTCAGAAAAGTTTTATAACATTACGAGATCTCTAGACACCTTAAGAGCCTTAAAAACTGCCTGTTCCAATAGAGCTTGTACAGAAATGTTTAGTCATTCACTGTTTAATTGTTGACCTTGTTTAGCACTACTCTTGTGTGCATGTGCCTCCTGCTGAATCTGCCTGTATCCTGTAGATTTACTGTAGGGTGGTTTCTGTACTGTGCTTCTTCTTCAAGTCCTGCTTTTCTGTTTAAATCCGAGGTTAAATAATACGTCATTTAACTTTCCTCACTGACTAATTATTGTTGCCGTACAGCTGTACTCCACTAACACCATAAAAATGTTTTTTGAATGAAACATTTATGTCTGATGTGCCACGCAGCTCTAATCTACGTGTGTGCTCTGTCTCCCTGGCAGACATGCCCTGTGTGCAGGCTCAGTACGGGCCCGCCCCTCCAGGCTCAGCCTACTCTGGCCAGTCCTTCAGTTACCAGGGCGACAGCTACAACTCTGACCTCATGACCCCTGACTACACCAAGCTGGACCTGGGTGGTGGTGAGATCTCCGCCGCCGCCACCACTTCCCTTCCCAGCTTTAACGTCTTTGTGGAGGGGAGCTACGAGCCCAAGTCCTCCTGCCTCTATCAGATGCCTCCTCACAGGCCCACCATCAAAAAGGAGGAGGAGAGCTACCCCACTGCCCCACCACTGGAGGCCATGTCCTCCTCCGCCATGTACTTTAAACAGTCTCCCCCTTCCACCCCCACCACCCCGTCCCTGCCGCCCCAGCCTGGCACCTCCTTCCTGTGGGAGGAGCACCCCCTGGCCCCTCCGTCGCACCCCCACTCTCTTGGATCCAGCTTGGACACCGGCCCCCTCAAGTCGCCCCGCTTTCCGCACTTCTACCAGCACTCGCCACCCCACAGTGGCGGCAGCGTCGGCGGTTACGAGAGTCTGGGTGGAGGACTTGTTCGCACCTCCTCCTCATCCTCCTCATCCTCATCCTCAGTCTCCCATCATCACGGTGCACCCCTGGAGCAGCCCATGTACCAGCTGCACCGCGGGGCCGGGGGCAGCAGCCTCGCCTTCCGCTCCCTGGCTCTTGGGCCCTGTGGCCCCCTACTAGGAGACAGCCTGCCCTCGCCTCCCCAACGTGGCCCTCAAGGAGAGGGCACCTGTGCAGTGTGTGGGGACAATGCAGCCTGCCAGCACTACGGCGTACGCACTTGTGAGGGCTGCAAGGGCTTCTTCAAGGTAGCTACCATTCCAAGCTAATAAGTTGTTGCAGTTTCATGTTTTCAGTTTTACTTTAAAACCATCATCAAAGCTTAGAACTGCAACGATGCCTCTGTCCTCTTCTGGAGTGACTCTATTTCTATATGTTTTAAATATTAGTGGATCTCGTGGTTTAAAATAAGACATGGTCCACTTTTAAAGTACCCTCTCTTGTTCCTGACCTCTGTGCCTTCAGTCCCACCAACAGACACACAACCAGATGCACTCACACGCCTAACTGACACTCCACCTTAAAATATCACCCAGTATCTGTGAACTAGCTCCAAACTGACTGACGTATTTCATTTGAAACTATTTTATTGCATTTGCCTCGCTCCCACTCTGCACCCTTCTCTGCACTCTCTAAATCGTCTTTGGAGTCATTATGAAAGCACAACACACCCACAGGGGTCATCTCTCCCAGCAACCAAGTGGGAAAAGTGTGTGTATGCATGGTGTGTGTGTGTGTGTGTGTGTGTGCGTGTGATTGCTTGTGTTACATGAGAACACAGGATGATAAAAACCACATTCTCACTCAGACAAACAGAGAAAATTGCCCTCCATGCATGATGGTCAGCCACTCAGAAATAAAGTGCATTGAGAATCCATGGTTGTAGTGAATCAGTGCCGACAAAATTGACTACAATTCATGGACATAATTCTTGGGATGATATGAGTCAGTTTAAGATTTGTTCCGTCAGATGATTCACTCTAACCCGTCTGAACTGTCTCACATCTCATGTTACCGCACACATGCACACACAAGTCATAGTTTAACATCACCAAGAGATGGTTTTTAGTCAGACATTTTCATTTTCCTTGTGGAAGTCATAAACACAAGATAGACACAATAACAAACTTCTCTGACACGTGCACGTGGTAAAATACTTGAATATATAAAATACGTAAAGACACACTCAGTGACACTGAAGTAATTTCACTGCACAGTTTTTGAATTATAACATTTTCCAGCACACTTGTTAAGCATTCTATTGGTTGCATGAGACAAGAGATCGAAATTAAGAGACAGCAAGAAGAAGGGTGCAAACACAGAGGTAATTGAATAATGCCTCTGGTAGGTGGAAATTAATCATCCTTCTTTTCAATTAGTTTCACAATTTGTTTTTATTTAGTAATTAATGAAAGCAGGGTCTGGTGGCAGTGGGCTGCAGGCTGTCTGCTTGCTGCAGTGCTCAGCAGCCACACACCCTGTCAAACCTCACTATGTTTCCTTTACACACACATGCAGATGCAACCAACCATGCACACGCAACATATGCACTCGACCACATACTCGTACAGTAGCATGTAAATATTTCTCAGTCTGTTGGATGCTGAATGCAGGATGCAGCAGCAAAAACTAAAAAATGCCTTTCACACACCTGCTCTTTTTCATATTCATATTATCAGGCACATTAATTCATTATCCTGATGGTTTTATTGTCCCCTAAAAATATTTTCCTGATTATATTTAATTATCCATGAATAGTTATTACACATTAAACCATAGCAGAGGCTTGCTGTAAATTATTGTTATTTCATTACTGCAATTTGAAACACATTTTCACTGTGAATTAATTTTAGCTCTTAAACAAGTAGTTGTTTTTTCCTGTGTTTATTATTTTGGCAGAATAATGTAGTCCATTCACTGGGTTTCCATTAATTTAGTGAACCTATTCAGAATTTGAATTTTTAAAATTAAAAATAAGATCTCAGCATAATACATTTTGCAAGAAACAAAGAAATAACACTAAAAAGTGACCTGTTTTTATGCACCCACTGTCCTACCCAGTGAGTTACTTTAGCTGTGCTTTTATCAGTGAAAATACACAGACAGCTCAATTCACTGCTCACCATTTTTATTTTCCATTTCTTGCACAGAACACAAGTCATAGAAAGTTTGGGAGGTAGAAGTCTAGTTGTGAAAGAAGACTGAAAAACAAGCTGGATGGTAACACATACATATATGATACATATATGTTGATCATTTCATTCATTCAGGGGAAAAAATGCTACCAGATAAACACCCATACACATACATATGTGTTTGTGCATGCCTTAGCACTATGAGGCAGGTTATAAAAGTTAAGTCAAGTTAATTCCATTAAGAAAACTGTACAGACAGAGAGAGAAAGGTCTGATTGCCTCTGATTAAGAAGCAGGGGGGAGGAGGGTGTACAGGAGACAGAGGAACGAGAAGGGGGAACAAAGTCCCTGAAGGCTTTTAATTTAAGCAAAGGCTATTAGCACATGTTACATGTCAAGAATCTGCCTTTGCATGCCTCCACCCAGCCCCCACTACACCCACAGCATGTGAGCTTCTGAAGCGCGTGTTCATTTGTGAATGTGCGTATAATTCAATCCTCAATTCTGACTCGCCACGTTTAACGGGACGTTTTTTCACTTAAATTAAGTCCTTTCCCACACAAAAATTCCTACCACACTGAAATTTCAGTTTCTCATACTAAGAAAATTTTAAATTAGTCATTTTTTGCCCTCATAGTGAAATTCAGCAACTAACGTCAGGATAAATTACAAGACAGATGTGATTCATTAAACTAGAACTAGAACACTCTCATACACCCACTCATACACAAACACTGACAGGCTGCCCTAAATAGGCAATATACAGAGAAGAAGGATCTACAGATTTGATAATCATATTGAGATAATTTGATCTGTGTGTGTGTGTGTGTGTGTGTGTTCACCTGCACACACATGGAGGCATCCCATTGATGAGTATCAGAGACTAGTTAGTTAAGCAGTATTAGCTCTGATACGTAGTGTCTCCGCTGAGACATCATGCTCCACGCTGCTTATTAGAAAGCAAAGTCACAAGAGCCCCAACAACACACACACACACACACACACACACACACACACACACACACAGCAGTGGAGAGAGACAGCAGAAGATGGCCAGCATTCACTCATGAGAGCTTAATTTATCAGAGCCTTAATTTATCATTTCAAACTAAGGCTTTGATTGGAACCAGCTATTTTATAAATTAGGCCCTGAGGTCATGGAGGGGAAGAACTTAGGAAAGCTAACCCTCAACCAACCCCCAGGGTGAACTCAGCTTACACCACTTTAACCCGAACCCCCAATATGCTGCAGGAAAAACACAAGCCCTTATTGCGAAAGGTGAGTTTGAAGAAAAAAGAACCACAAAAAGTTGACAGAACTCTTGCATTTTGTTGTTGGACAACATGTTCAAGAAAGAAAAACTTGCTGGCCTTGGTGCAGAGTTGTAAAGGTGTAAATAATTGTACCATGTTGAGGCTTTGTGCGTCATCCAGCCTCTCATGCCGTTTCGGACTCCCACTAAACGGATGCTATTTTCTCTCAACCACATTAATGACCATAACTAACTTATCCCCGCGCGCACGGGTCACTGACCATTGAAGGGATGAGAGGGAGACATTCACAGCGATCTGCGGTGCCATGGCAACGACTCTCATCCGGCGCTGTAGCCCATTACGCGCCAGTTCCGCACTCGCGCCGGAGCATATGGAATAATTGGTGTGTTATTGGTCTCCCGGGGGCACGGGCATGTGTGGCGCGAGGGTTTCCTAATTGGATTTATTTGTTTTGATGTGTTTTAGAAGCGTTAAAGAAGAGTAGAAGCCTCGACACTTCCGTGTGTTCCGATTGTTTAATTTACAGTTTGCTCTGGTGCTGTCGTGCCTGAGTGGACTAGGCTACTGGAGTCACGGCTTGACAGCGTATAAAATGTGAAAACCTGCAAATGACCGTAATTATAGTGTAATTGTATTTTTTTTTTTTTTTGTTGCAAATGTAATTGTTTAGTTGTAACAGATTTGCACCCCAGGCAAAGGCTTGCCCAAGAGTTTAAATCCTTCTGTTAAAGACGCCTGTGCAGACTGGCAGCAAGGCCCAGGTGGCCTCACTGGGTTTGATAGTATATGTCTGTTGTTTGTTTATATTAAGAATAATCGCCTAACTGCTTACTTTAAAGAGGCTATCCTGCATTGCCACACTGCACTATATTCAATGAAGAAACTGTAGCCAGTATCTAACTGTAAACATACCTCGAAATCTGCTCAGGGAAGTTTTCATTGAGTCATTAGAGGACTTATTTTACTTGACTTTGTCTTTTTTACACAACTTTGTCCTGGCCCAAGCGCACGGGGTTGGCCCATTGGTGAAGCGACAGGCATTCACTACCATCTCTGTTATTATTGTCTTTCGTCCACGCGGGGAGCGCACCCGGCCCCCACGTGGCCCGTTTCTGATTTCATTTTAATAAGGTCAGTAATAATCGCGCGAGCCAGCCAAGGAGAAAACAGCTCCCACGGGGCCTATTGAAAGAGGCGCGACGCGCGAGGCCCCGGGGGTCCCACGAGCTGACCCGCGAGCTTCACAAACAATCTGATCAGGCAGCTCTTGCGGCCGCTGTCCCCCTGTCTCGCGGGACCCGCCGCGGCACGCCACGCGCTCGGTCCACATTGTCAGCTACTGCGCTAATAAAATTGTCCCTCCTGCAGGCGAGGCTTGTTGGGAAATTAATTTTATCTAATTATACTGATGTCACCGCCGCCTTTCAGCGCGTAATTAAAATCTGACCTGCGAGCTTCTGCTTTCATTCTTTGATGGGGAAGAGAGAGAAAAAAACAGAAATTGAATTAAACAAATCAAATATTAGTCGGTTGATTGTGTTTGGAGGCTGATTATCGGTATGCCTGTTTCCTCTCCCCCCAGCGCACCGTGCAGAAAAACGCCAAATATGTGTGTCTGGCGAGTAAGAACTGTCCTGTGGACAAGAGGAGACGCAACCGCTGCCAGTACTGCCGCTTCCAGAAGTGTCTGAGTGTCGGCATGGTGAAGGAAGGTAAGAGAAACTAAGTGCCCACACACCTGGCTGATACCCACTGAAAACTTTCTGAACAGCCAGGAGAGCCCACACACACCAGGATGGTGCAACCCAAATCTGACCTCCAGTCCATGGCGATAATGTTCGTCTCTGCAATCAGGGTGTAATGGACCGGTAATGAGCTGGTCCGTGGCAGCATCATACACATCCATGGAGCTCTAACTCGGCCTCTCTCTGGTGGAGGACGAAAGTAGAACAGCTCCACTGCCATCTGCTGGCTAGTAGCCTCCTGTGTAGGGATTGTGGGAATGTTGGCCAGCTTCTGTGGAAAAAAGCCTTCTTTCAGTCATAATTCTACTGCTATAAAATGCTGATAACAAGTCAGTTAGAGAATAGAAGGTCTTTGTGCATGCTGCGTAAATATTACCAAATTCAAATGAACAACCTCCTCATTATTGCCGGTTGTCTTTTTCTGTGCTTCACAGTGGTACGTACTGATAGCTTGAAGGGGCGCCGAGGCCGTCTGCCTTCCAAACCAAAGAGCCCCCTGCAGACAGAAGCGTCTCCTCCTTCTCCACCTCTCAGCCTGCTCTCCGCTCTGCTCAGGGCTTATTCCCACTGCACGCCCCGTGACCTCGACTACAGCCAGGTACCCCCAAACACCCCATTTTTCATTTTAGTTAGAGAATTGCCTGCGTTCAGTGAGAAATATGGCTTGTTCAGAAGTTTATTCAGCAATTTATCACTGTCTTTCTCCACAGTTCAGTGCTGCCGACCCTCCCTCCTCCTCCTCAGATGCCGAGCACATCCAGCTCTTCTACAGGCTGCTCACCATCTCGATGGAGACCACGCGATGCTGGGCCGACCGGCTTCCCGGGTTCTCCGAGCTTCAGCGTGAGGATCAGAACCTGCTCATAGACTCTGCCTTCCTGGAGCTGTTTGTCCTGCGATTGGCTCACAGGTAAGAAAGGGGAGATGCAGCCTGTTCTGTACAAAAACACAAAGCAAACTTTAACACATTAAATTTCACTTTTTAAACTTGTACAAGTTTCCAACAAAGTCTCCATCCATATGCACACATCTAAAATGTTTTGGATTACACACCGATGACTTTATCAGCAACTTGACATCATTTGGCTTCTCACGTTGTGTTAGGAACAACAGGCCGTTCATATCCTTTACCATTACAGTACAGTGTGTAACTGTGTGCTGCTGTGTTGGTGTATCTCCAGAGTAGGAGGAGAGGAGCTGAGTAATCGCCATATGAACCAAATTATGAATGGAGTCTGTAGCTATGACAGCAGCTACACCCACATAGTTCCGCTCCTCTCGTCTGATATCTGACGCACAGAGAGCTCTGTGTGTGTTCTGCAGGCTAAAACTGTGCTAACATTGTGAACTGTGAATTGACAGGATCAATTCCATCTAAAAGCTAGTCAGCTGAGAAACTCAAGAAGGGCTGTTATGGAAGGAAATACATATTCAATTCAGCTGACTGAAATAAAAAGGGGATCAACTTCATTTACCTCATACGTCCAGTGATATGTGCATGTGTGTGTGTGTGTGTGTGTGTGTGTATGTGAGCACGTGTGTGTCTCGATCATGGATACCTGCGGTGCCATTATGACTGCCCCTGCCCATCGTTGCCTCAGAATTGCCCTGGGTTACCGGTCTGCTCTCGTAAGGCATGTGGCTGGTTAAATTTATGAGGAAGAGGGGGGTTGGGCTACAAGCTCATCCTTTTGTCTGCGCTGTCGCCAAGGGCAGAAAATCAACACTCAGTCACACACACACACACACACACACACACACACTCACGCAAACTGATGATGTAGAATCACAACTTTCTCTCCTCCTCCCAGTGTAGGTCCAGGTGCAGGGTGGGTAGAGGATGGGTGGTGGCATCACAGTTCCAGCAGGAGGGGGATCAGGCTGGGACTCTGACTCACGCTAAATGGTTGACTCTATCAAACACACACATGCTCACACACACTGCTCATCTTCCCATCAGCCAAACTCCCACGGCACAGAGGAAAACACACACAAACACGGCACTGTCTTACTTCGTCCGTCCTCCGTGAGAGCAAAGGATGCGGTCCACACTCCCATCTCATTGTTGACGCAGCTCTGCATTGACCCTGTGTTGAACTCAGATGTCTTGCAGACCCCCGCGCAAGCGTATGTCTGTATGCTTGTGAGTGTGTGTGAGTGCTCTGTGTGTGTAGAGTAAATTTGCACCACTCTTCTGGGCCAGCATTGCTGTAAGCACCACGTTACCAAACAGTTTCTGTGGTTATTGGTTGATTACCGTGGTGACAGTGTAGTCAGGGGTGAGTGGAATGTGTGGCAGACATCCAGCTGTGTGTGTGTGGATGTGTGTGTGTGTGTGTGTGTGTGTGTGTGTGTGTGGGGTGTGCATCTACCTGCCTGTCTATGTAGTTTTGCTCATGTGCTACTATCAGACATGGGTCAAATAGTATTTTGAAATATCTCTTAGTATTGTTAGTTTTTAACCAGTGCACCAGAGGGGTATTTACTTAATCAGGACAATGCAGATTTGTCAGCTAAGACTCATTTAGAGTGAATTGGCTTCATATTTTATTGTAATTCAAAGTGTATGATAGTTAATATGTAGTTTTGTTGTGTTTTACGAGGCAAATTCCAGCCATTAGTTTATAGTGAAGCTTTGATCTATTCCACCTTCCTGCATCTATCTGTCAATTCATCATTCAAATGCATAGCACTGAAACGCATTGTTCACAAACAGAAAGCATCTTTTTAGGAATTCCAAATATAGACACTATTTTATGCTACATTTGAGGGAAATGTTATGTATTAACATAAAATCAATGTCATACTGGGTTTGAATTTGGCTCAGTATAAGCACACTAAAGCAATAGGCAGATCCGGAATACACCATAACTTTGAGCTATAGGTTGCATAAAACACTGAAGCCATTTAAGGGGGAATTTAATGTTCCAGGGAACCATTAGTATAAAAAACTAGAGTCAGAAAAACTAGAATCAGAGTTCAAGAAAGCCACTTCCACCCTCTCCTGCTTCCATCCCTGCGTCTTATTTAATCCCCCCACCCCCCTCTACTCTTACTTTCTCCCCTTTCTCCAGCTCATCGATGACCATTTTGTCCTTGACGGCTAGTAGATTGTTTTTGTGTATTAGAGTAGAAAGGTATTTTTTGTGTATGATTGACAGAGCTGGTGTGTATGTGTTTTGCTGAGAGTGGGTGGACTACCTCTTTTAAACTGTAGTAAGGATAATTAGCCATAAATGGGTTTTCATCCTCTCCTCATAACTGCTTAACCAATGTTTGTGCAGGGTGTAATTTGAGCCCCACCCCACCCCCCACACCTTTTGGTCTCCAAGCATACACTTTCTGCCCTTCGTCCTTCATCTTCCATCTCTCTTAGCATCCAACAACCCTTTTCCATCTTCCTAAGATCTACCAACTAAACACTTAACCAGCTCTCTGAAGAAAGCCACGCTCTTCTTTTAGGCACTAAAAAAGACTAGTCATAGCCCTCCCTCAATCACTGCTTGTTCTCTTTCCCTCTCTGCTCGGTGGTAAAGGAGTGGGATGTTGTGTGTCGTGAGTAACTGATGGCTAAATACATCTGAGAAGTCTTTTCATTTCCTCATTAAGGCTTTGTGTTTCCACTGCACACCACAGCCTGGGCACATTAAAGCCATAACAGTTTACCTATCTGCAAATACACACACACACACACACACACACACATAGAGCAGCCCTCTGCCCTAACCCTTCACTCCACCCTGACGAAAGGAAACACAGGAATGTTTTAAAATGCTATAATTTGGAAAACACAACCTTAATCAGCTCCAAGCCTGTGTTTGATGTGTGTCCCGTTTGTGTGTGAGTGCGCATACTGCCAGGTTTTCTCATTGTTTTTATTGTAATTGCTTCCTTGCCCCAGTATCTCAAGCCATATTTTACAATACAAGAGGGAAAATGCAGCGTTTCATTGGAAGAGAGATCTAACCAGAGTCTTCATCTCCTTTTCTCTGTGTGTCTCAGGTCAATGCTGTCAGAGGATAAACTAGTCTTCTGTAACGGCTTGGTGCTGCATAGGTTCCAGTGCCTTCGTGGGTTCGGAGAATGGCTGGACTCCATCCGGGACTTCTCCACCCACCTCCAGAGCCTAAACCTGGACGCCTCTGCCTTCGCCTGCCTGGCTGCCCTCGTACTGCTCACAGGTAAAAAAACAACACATCATATTTAAAATCTCAAAATAAATAAAAAATGAATAAAATTAGGAGATACAGCCTGTATGACATCAAGAAAAATAGAAGACAGTTTTCAGAGTCAGCTGCCCCTCTCCACTACACACAAACAAACACTGTCAGTCATACAAGTTGCTTTTGCGAACATATACGAATGCAATTCCACACACACACACACACACACACCCCTACTTTCCATTGTCCAGAGCTTTGCTGGTGGGTGATTCAATGTGACAGCAATCAGGTGGATATATCCACTAACGTCACACATACGCTCAAAGGCACACATGTGCATGCATGTTCTCGCACATCTCTGCCTGAAACAAGAACCCGATACCCAGTAGCACCTGCTGCACCTGCCACACACCTGGCCCTCTAATCAGCGTGCATCTGTGAAAAATGGAGGGAGACTCACCACTTTCTCCGCGAGCCCACGTCTGAGACGAAACAGAAGAAACAAAAATGTAGTTGTCAGTAAAGTACATTAGAAATGCATTAGAAATAGTCAATTACAAATGTAACCCAAGGTGAAAGAGGACGCCAATTAAGTGTTCATATTTTATTTTTTTCATGTCAGAAACTGTAAGTGTGTAGTGGGTAAAACACCCCTCCCCTATGGTCAGCTTCCTTTCCTCACCCTGCCCTGTCACCTCCTCCTCTTCCTCCACCTTCTCTTCCTCTGTCTAAGCCCTCTAACCCCATCCTCACTCTCTGGGGGAGCACTTAACTCTGTGCCTGATCGACCAGCCCACCGTGGAGCACAGCTCTGGAATGGCGTCTGCGCTGTTCTCAGTGGTGCTCTGCCACCTCAGCAAAGCACACAGCGCACTGCCACGACAGGGCCGCCAGAGCCACCAGGCGATCGACCGCTTCAGAGTGGCCTGTGTAGAAAGGCAGTCATCGATCCCTCCCCAGGAGCTTGCACACACAGAGAAAGAAAGGGTTAGGGAGAGCGGAGAGAGAGGGAGGCGAGAGTGTGTGAGAGGTCTGAAAGCCGTGGTGAAAGGAGGGCTGGAGTGACTCTGCAGCAGCAAACACAGATCAAACAAAAGAGTCACATAAACAAACAATAAATAAGCTTCAGATAATGGATACCTCAAAGTGAGACTGTTCTTAGTGACAGCCTCCCTGCAGCATGGACTGGCTTGTGTATGTGCCTACGTGTGTGTGTAGGGCTAGACGCCCTGTTCTCTGCAGAATGAGTTAGTGTCACATTAAGCCTGGTACGGGTGCCACTGGAGTTGCTATGGGCAGCAGTGTGTGTGTGTGTGTGTGTGCGTGTTTCTAATTTAATTTGGCTGCTCACAGGGCAGAATAATCAGCTAATTGTTGAGCACTTTTGTTTCTGTCAATGTCAGAAATTGCAGGTACTATCTGTGTGTCTGTGGGCAAATGTTTCTATATATACTGTGTGTGTGTGTACACACAGTGTGCAGGGGGCTTATTAGGTTAGACTGCGTATTGATCTGTAGTGAGAGAGACAGGTTAAGGCCTGTTAAGAACATTAGCCATACAGGGTAATGAGGTGGAATTCAATATAAAAGAAGATGTAGCTAATGCTCTTTCAGCTGAACGAGCTCTGATGTGTGTGTGTGTGTGTGTGTGTATTTATTTTTTCCACAAGCATAATTTTTCGCTGTTCAATGAATTAATCTCCTGACTTTTCTGTATATCTGTCTATCCACAGAGCAAGTCCCAGGTCTGAAGGACTCAAAGCGGGTTGAGGAGCTGCAGAATAAAGTGATTTGTTGTCTCAGAGACCACCTGGGTTGCAGCCCTTCTTCCTCCTCGTCCAAGGCTGCACCCCCTCTGAGTCGTATTCTGGGTTTAAGGGCAGAGCTCCGTTCCCAGAGGACCCAGGGCCTTCAGCGAATCTTCTACCTGAAGCTGGAGGACCTGGTACCACCCCCTCCATTGATTGACAGGTTCCTGGACACTCTGCCCTACTGATGGCCCGGGCTGACCCACAGAGGAAAACGCTCGTCACGTCCTGTTCAGGCCTTCCCCCCCCAGGAGCACGCACACACATCCAGAAGAGAGACTCGCTCCCCTCTGACTGATGCAGAGCAGAGAGAGCCAATCAAATGCTTTTCACTCAACAGGACAACCAATCAAGAGCGCCTTTCACTCAAATGGACAACCTACTAAATGTTTTTCACCAGTATAAAAGACAAACACTCAAACTTTTTACCACTTTTTATTTCCTCCTGTTTTTCTCATGTGGGGGAGGATGACGAGGCTGAGATGGACGACGGAAAAATGACTTTTTACTGTCCCCTCTCCATCTGGGTAGCAGCTCATCCAGCAAAAAAGAAAGAACACCAAGGTGTATGAGTACTGTCTATCTGTGTTTTGGCATGGCTCATCCAGTCTGAGGACTTCTTTTTAGTAAAGAGGGAAGGGGAGGTGCCGGTGTGATTGAATGTTTTCAAAGCTGAAGGTGTCCCAGTGAAACACAAGTTGCTGTGTATTCTAGTTCCTCCTGCTGAGAGAAGGAAGGGGGCGTTTTCATACTGAAATGTACTGAAATGTCAGAACAGCGTAAGCTTAGAAGCACAGAAACATCACAAAGGACACAGATATTTCATAAACACATGGAAGTGGCTGTGGAGTTGGGCTCTTGATTCCAAGTGCAATTTCTTAAGTGCTATCTCACCACAAAAGGAAGAGACGGAGAGGGAAAGGTTTAATTTCAAACTCTAAATTATTTTAATACAAAGACTTGTCCTGTACTGTCACTAGCTAAAAGAAAGCGAGACAGTCTCCGTCTTGCTTTAGACAGCAGAGGAGAAACTGTGCACTAACGATTGATGACTGAGTCACCCAGACTTGAACTTGCTCTAGTTTTTTTTTTTATTAACTCATTTTAAAATCATAGGTCGAGTAGGAGTATGGAGGAATGAACATGGACAGAAATTGGCTTTTGAAGCACTTACACCCTGAGAAGGGCTAGAAGCACAGACACACACCCTACCTGCTCCCCTGGAGGACGGCGGGGAGTCGGGGAGAGGAGGGTGCTCGACAGATAGCTGTACGTCCAAGGGGTGAAACATTCCGCAGTCATGCTCTTTTTCTATTTGTTTCTATTGTGGAGGCCGTGTGAGAGTGTGGAGGACATGGTTACATACTGTCTTTCTGTGTACGCTTAGAGAAGTCAGGATCATATGCATGGTGTGTTATAAGCTGTCAAGAGCTGCCATAGCCTGTCAAAACAGCTCGACCTGTGTTTGTGTCTCAGACTGCGGGTCTATGGGGATGTCCCTGGGCCTCCACCACCCACTCACACACTCACGGCAGCAGTTTGAAATATGAAAAAAGCAAATTATATAGATATAAATATAAATATATATATATA
>CM022486.1:14093737-14157885 GCA_011952105.1 Coreoperca whiteheadi | reverse complement strand
GAGTTGTGCGTTGTTTTTTGAAGAAGAGAAACAAAAAAGAAAAAAAGTTGCTGTTTTTTCAATGTCCCTCTTTGGTTTGAGTTTCCTGTTCGATTATTTTTGTTTTCTTTCTCTTTGGTTCACTGGATTTTCTGTTCAGCACTTTGAAATTATAAACTAGTTCTGATTATTCTGCCCAACTGTGTCCTGTGTTTTGATTTTTTTTAATTAAATGACTCTTTCACACCAAATGCAAAAAAACAAAAAAAAACAAACATTACAGCGTTTCAAGAATTTTTTAAAGTAAACAAGAGACCAAATTTGAGATGACTTTATACAGAATACGTGTGTGTCAGAGACAAAAGCCTCTTGACAGGTAAAAGGCCTCGCCTCTCTCTCCCAAGGGACACTTGGACTCTCACAGAGCGTAGAGGGGGATTAGGAGAGTGGGAAGGGGGAGGATAGGGGAGGAGACGAGAGCCTCATGTTAGCATGAGGTCCAGATCAGCCTCCAGCCTCGTTAAACACCATCGATCGCCACGGTGACATTTCACAGCACATGCCGTCTATACTGTCACTGCCATCACTCAATCGCCCTCCTGCGCAACAGCGTGAGCACTAACACACATACACACTCTCTCTCTCTTGGACAGCCAGGTGATTGATAGTAACTGTGGTATTGGAATTGTGAACAGCTCTATCTGTGTGTGTGAGGGAGCAAGAAAGAGAGGGAAAGAGCACTAGAGTAAAGTTCAGAGTGAGTATACAAGTGTGGAGTGCACCATGTTGAACATGCTCCATATAAAATCTATGATGCGACACCACACAACACCAAATCGTCTGTCTCAAGAAATGTATCCCTTCATAATAAAACAGACATTTTAGAAACCAGAAACACAATCATATTTAGCAGTACATAACAACCAGGAAGTGCATTTAAACGTGTGGGGTTTTTTTTGTGAGTGCGTGTGTGTGTTTGTGTGTTATGTGACAGACAGGAATCTGTCCAACACCTCATGTGATGTGATGTCTGTGTTTGATCAGCATGCAGGAAAAGACCATTCACACCAGTTTTTGTAGTGGTGTGTGTGTGTGTGTGTGTGTGTGTGTGTGTGTGAGTGCAAATGAATATGTGTTAATCTTATGTCTACGACAATGACATTTCTGAGTGACAAGTAAACTAACATGACCACGATGCAGAGAGCTCTGCTTGAAGCTTGAAGCACACACTCACACTTGCACATGCACGCACACACACACAGTGAGCTGTCAGTCTCCCGGCCAATCGATCAGTGCTGACAGATAGCAGATACCCCCAGAGTTTTAATTAGAGGTCCCATTAGAACATACATACACACACACACACATATGCACATGCACGCACACATTCAAAGCAGCTATTTTTCTAGCTGTGGGTTCATTACTTATTCTAATCCATTGAGAAATTTAAAATGACCCACTCATACATTGGCATCAAAATATGTACATGTGAAGAGACCAGCAGGCTTACAAAAACATACAGTCGGTTGTGATCTGAATAGGCCTTTTTCACAGAAGACATGTTGACATGCCTCAGTAGGAAAAGCACAGGTTTAAATAATAAAATCAATGATGGCTGGATTCCGTTTAGCTGCTCCAGTTTCAGGGTCCTGGTATTGTTCATGCTGGATGACTGTCATGCTGTCAGGCTTACTGGAATGGAATGGAGCCATCGTTAATGTTATTATTAACACCTGTGCTTTTCCTACTATGACAAGTCAAGATGTCTGCTGTGAAAAAAGGCCTCTATCCACTGAGCCACCAGGACGTGCTGATCACACCTGCTTTTAAAACAGTAAGATGCAGGAGGTAAAAAGTAAACGGAGCTACCTGCTGGCTTCCTCTCCTGCTGACAAACTTCCTGGATTAGACTGAGACGCATGGCACCTGAGTCCTCCTGAGCCACACACACACACAAACACACGCACACACTCTCTCCCGCACAAACACAGGGGCAAACACATGAACCCAAACATTTTTGATGACTTGCTATTTAGACATTCACTGTCAGCTTTGTTCTTCCCCCTCAGTCTGCAACTCTGGGAGTCCCCTGGAAGTGGACAGATAGACACACGCACACTCAGATACACGCACACATACACATATACAACATGGGGGGAAATCCCCTGTAGCTGGGGACTGTGTGTTTTACTGTGGCCCCTCGCGTGGAGCATCCGCTGAGGGAAGAGTGTGTGGGGTGTTGGCCTAAATGTCAAAGGTAAAAGGTGGTGAAGAAGTGGAAACATGCAATATACCCACTCACATCGGGTGATCTCAGAGTAGAGGAGGGGGAACCCCAATTCTCTCTCTTAGTCTCTCTCCCAAACACAACACAGACAAAAATATTACACTTAATGTTTCTTTCCACAGGATTGATGCTGTTTATATATGCAGCCAACTGTGGAAAGCTAAATGGCAATGCCACAAATATATAAAATTGTAAGATTAAATCTAAACACTCATCTCTTTGCTATAACCTTAATCCAGTAATTATAACTCTAAATCAAATATGTATTATTTGGGACTAGGGCTGTGACCTGATTAGGAATTCTTACCATAATTGCCACAGCTTGAAACTGTACCATGTTCACATTATTTTGATAGTCCCGCTGTTATGAGTAACTGGGAAGCATTTTGAAAGGTCACAGGTTTCAAAAAGGTGTAACAACACATAGTGACCCCACAGTCACTAAGCAGCGCTGTGGCCAGGACTTTGGAAAGTCTGAGGTCATAAAGTCCAAAGACCACCAGTAAAACTCCACCCACTTAAGAAATGTTTGAATAGTCACAAAAATTATTGAAGTATTTAAATTCATTTTTAAAGTCATCTTGTTTTGTTAGATTCAGTCATTTAACTGTTATATTTAACTATTATATTTCCTGTAACTCTTATCTCTCTTCATCATGTTCAAAATGGTACTGTACTTCTGATGGAGAATACTAAAACCCTTTTATTCTAATTTATTCATCGTTTTTATATTATATCTAAACTAAACCTTTAAAAAACTGGCATACTGTATGTAGAATTTAAATTCTCCGTGTCATTAAGCCCCAAATTTCCAAAAAATATGGCCTCAACCCATAGTATTTATATCGAATATGTAATGGATTGGAGTAAAATTAAATTTTGATAGCTGTGATAGCGGAAACTGGTGCCCACTTGTATATGATGTATAACTCTTTAGTTTTTATGCTCCACCTTTCTGGTTCAAAACAGCACGATGAAATAGAATTAATACGAGAAATATCCCCGTAAGAGCCTGTAGGAATACTTCAGAAATATCACCTGTTGTCAGAGATACAATCACGGGGGAACAGTGATGAGGAACACAATGTGCTGTTGGTGCTGGTTGACGTCGGAAACAATTCGTGGACGCACTGGGAAGATAGTTGTTTACAAACAACAAAGTGTCAGAAACAAACCAAAAGCGTTGCAGAAAATGAATAACTGTAGCTAATCGTTAATCTTCTCAACAGTGTGGAGGCTCACAACAGTCTATAGCGAATATAAAATATATCCACGAATAATATTTTCACTGGTAAGTGTCGCCGTATGTCCTTTAAGTTTCGTTTACCTGACTGCTGTCGGCAGGAGACTGCTGTTGTCATGTCGTCTGCAGAGTTATCAAACCTTAGCTCCCAGCTAATAGCATGCTAGTCCGTTCATTTAGCAGGAGTTAACGTTACTTAACTAGCCAGCTGTTGCCAAACTGTGTGCGAGCACTGTCAGTTTCCATTCAGCAGGAAAGCAACTCATTACATTTACTCAAGTACTGTAACTTACTTAGGTCACGTACAATGTTGAGGTACTTGTACTTTACTTAAGTATTTCCATTGTATCTTACTTTATACTTCAACGCCACTACATTTTGGAGGCAAATATTGTACTTTTTACCAACATTAGTCACTAGTTACTTTGGAGGTTCATATTATTAATACAAAATATAAATCAACTAATAAATTATGATATTTTATTGTAGGTTAAGCAACCCAGCAGTATATAAAGTAGTTACAATTAGCCCCACTGCAACATTTAAGTCATGTACACATTAATGCATCACTAATTACAATCCAGTAATATATGATTCTGAAATAATGAGTACTTTTACTTTCAGTGCTTTAGGTATATTTTGATACTAATACTCATGTACTTTTACTTAGAACGTTTGAAATGCATTGCATGCATTTACTTGTTATAGAGTATTTTTGCTCTTTAGCATTGCTACTTTTACTGAAGTAAGAGATCAGGATACTTATTCTACCACTGCCATTCAGGCGTTAGATGGCAGTTAAGGAGCTGTGACCAGTTCTCTCCCAAAACTAGACCGAAAGGAATCAAATGATGTAACGTCAGGATTCTCAAACTGTGTCATTTCTAGCTTCGCATCACACAGTTTCTCAAACATGAAATTACAATGTGACAAAAACCCTAAAGAATGGCTTTTCAGAAAAGCTTAGTAGATATTGATATCACCAACTATTTAAAATAACCCTCACTGACTAAACCGTAGCTGTATCATTAAACTATTATAAACATTTACATGGTACAGTGTTATATAGGCTGAAAGATTATTTATTATTATCATTACTGATTAATCCGTCAGTTGTTTTTCAATTAACAGATGAATTATTAGTCTCGAAAACATCAGAAAATACAGAAAAATGCCTGTCACAATTCTACAGAGCCCGAGATGTCGTTTTGAAATAGCTTGTTTTGTCCACTAACTATCCCTAACAGTCCAAGACCCAAAGGTATTTAATTTAAAATTATAGAGAAAAGCAGCAAGTTCTCATGTTTCTCAAGCTTCATAAATGACGTTCAATCGATTATCTAAATTGTTGATTCTTTTTCTGTAGACTAATTGTTTGATTGAGTAATCGTTTCAGCATAGATGTTATACTGTCAGCAAGTAAACCTTCAGTTACTCCTTTCAGGATGATGGCAAAAAAAAAAGTCTTATGGAGGTGCCAGTTTTAGATGTGTGGGCAGAGTCGCATGTGTCACAGGGTTTATTAGTTTGATTTATGTATTTATTAAATCATACTCTGCTGGTATTTACAGAGTCTGTGGGGGCAGTGGGATAAAGCTGAGCAGGTGCAGTGTCTAAGTTACACAGAGGTGTCGGCTGTGGGCAGTCAGCAGGACACATGGCAGAGGAAGGCAACAAGCTGACACTGAGGCGCCTGGAGGCACCAATCCACAAGTTCATTAAAGTGGCTTTACCCACGGACCTGGAGAGGCTGCAGAAACACCACAATAACATACTGAAGGTGACGGCTGAAATCTGGCTCGACACGTGATCGCACCCTCACATCCACACTCATACTTTCGGTCCACAGATGGATAACAGATAGTTTTTCCTTCACTTTTGCAGTACCAGCAGAGCCAGCAATGGGACCGCCTTCATCAGGAGCATATCAATGCCAGCAGAACTGTTCAGGTATAAGACAATACTCAGTAAACTCCAAGTAATTGGCCTGCCAGTAATTGATATTCTCTTGTAATTTTGTGAAAATGTGAGTCACAATGTTGTTAACCAGTAAGCTATATGGCAAAATCCAGTTTCTTCGTGACATCAAAATTTACATCTGTAACTAACAGCCTCCATGTCATCACAGAGGCACTTTCTATATTATTCAAGTCTGAGTCTGAATGTGAGGATTGTTTAGATGATGATGTGACTCATTGCCTCTCGAAATCCCTGAAAAAGCATGACCCTGCAAATGCATAGTATATTTTTTGTCTCCAATTGTCTGGACACTTAGGAGCTCTGTTTTGGAGAAACTTGACATTTCCTGATTTGTGGCGATCAAATGTTTCTAGTTTGAAAATCAAAAGTGAATACCAGTGGCAGGAGAGCGAGTGGTGTCTTTATCCAGTTATACATGATATGAGTGAAGGAGAGAACTGGTGTAGAACCCAAGCAACTGAACCCTGCCACACCACAATGAGCAAAGTGAATATTGTATTTTCTGGAATGATACTCATTGTTCAGCAGCGTGACAAAATAATGACCACAATAACACAGTAATAAATAACACAAGGTCCAACTCAGGCCTTCCTCTAAATTACCTATTATAGTTTATTTTTTATCACGTGAGCTAAGTATCCGATGCCAGAGACCAGGCTTTGATTTCGGTGTAGCCCCACATATGACCCCTTGTGACCAAAATTGCTTTCTAAGTTCACGTGATAACAACTTAACCATCTCCATGACAACTGTGCCACTCCATCTGCTGAGGAACGCAAAGAGAGTGGGTTGAAAGCAATAGAATAAATCTGTCAAGTCTATTAATATAGAATATTAATTAATAGTTCTCTTCTGTGTGTGTATACATGTATAAACATATGAAATACACAGAAAGACTGGATATGTTATTTATAACTGAATTAACGCTCTGTATAGAAATTCACTCTTAAACATCAAGGCAAGAAAAGAGCTGTTACCAAACCTCAAACGGGCCTTATCTTGTGTGTGTGTGTGTGTGTGTGTGTGTGTGTGTGTAAGTACTTGCGTACTTGTTCACATGGTGGGTGTGAAATGCCTCAGGGGATGTTGTTGCCTGGAAGCCACTATGTCTCTGAAGGGGAAATAACTCCAAACAGCCGCACACCTATTCTCTCACCATTACCCTGCAAACCCCAGGGACACACACAGAGTGCTTTCCCATGTCTTCATGGTGTTAATCCAGAGTTGGGGTTAGGCTACTCTGGTTTAGATGTGTGTACATGTCTGTGCATGTGCGCTTATGTTCCATAGCATAGAAAAATAGATAGATAGATATTAGGTGTGTCCTTCTGAATATGTTTTACATTCTGTTTAGTTTGTCTGTGTTTCTTCAATGCTTTGTATACATCTGCCCTCCCAGAAAGACAGACTGCAGTCTCTCCCCCTACTTGATAATTGACATTTACTCCCACTATCCTAGCACCTAGCTAACCCCTAAGAGAAAGGCACAGGCAGATTCAGTACCCCTACCGTAACCACATCAGCTACAGTAAACACTGTGAGACAGGGGAGCTGAGTCAATACTGTTTTATTATGAATATCTGCTATTGAGTATGTGTTTGGTTGGTCTGTCTGTGTGTTTGAGCTTCGTAGGGTCACGGTTAATTTGCAGGCTGACAGGCGCCTGACCTGACTGTCTTGGTGTTAATCAGTGTGTTTTTCAGTTTTATGCACATAAGGACAAGTGTATGCATGAATGTTTATTCATGTTGTGTAATTAGCAGAATGTGTTATCGGCAGCGTGTTGACCCCCTGAGCCCGGGTCGTGCTGCGGACTGGAGGGCTGATGGCTGGGATGTAATCCTCCTGTCACCCTCAGGGCACGGTGGGATGAGAGGGCTTGTTTTCTCCGGTCTCATATCTGAACCTTATTAAGCCCACGCCCTCAACGCATGCACACACACATTTCCCGTCACTGGAACAGTTTACTGGGATGCTCAACCTGTCAGCACTTCTTTCCAACTGGGGCAACAAGCAAAAGAGAGAATTGGTTGCAATTGTGAATTTTGTGTTTTTTTTGTGACAGCTAGTAAAGCATCCCAGTACCTTGCATTTCATTTAACTATTTGTCTGTCCCCTTCTGAAATTTCTCAGACATGCCACTCAATCTTACTGAGAAACCTGCTTCTTCACTGTGTCCCTGCAGCAGTTGAGAGCTAACGTCAGAGAGATGGAGAAGCTGTGCGCTCGGGTCCGTGCCGAAGACGCTGACGCTCTGGAAGCGCTTGTCAAGCCAGTCAGGGACAGGGCATCAGCCGCCGCACGAGACTTCCTGCTTTTGCACTCTAACCCTGTGCCTCAGCCTGCGTCAGCACCACCACCTGCCGCTCAGGCATCCAGCTGTGTGTCCAGCAGTTGCCACGCTGTTGACAATGTGGGCGAGGAATTGGTGTCTGGCAGGCAAATTCAGCTCCACCTTCCAGAAATCCCTGCTGATCAGAGTGCAGCTGAGTCCTGGGACAACCTGGAAGAGGTATGCATGTCTGGACCCAATAATTTCCTCCATGCTTTAATAAACAGTACCTTAACAGACAACAGTCTGTATGTCATATCTATTTTAAACTTACATTGTAATGTCTACTCCCTCCTGCAAAGTAAGACATTAAAATGGGGTTTGGATTTAACTTGGACTACTCAAATCTTAGCTCTTGTGGTGTAGCATCATCCTCCATGTTTACAGTCTATTTGTCTTTCTTTTCCTTGTCCATGTGATCATAAACAAAGGAGGTGAATGTATTATTTCAGCCGAGCACTTTTAGCATGATAAAACTCGCTTTAATGATAGTAAACAACAAAACTATGCCCCAAAATGCTGACTAAAAATATCAACTCTGATCTACGGCAACAACAATGATTCATTAATTTGTTTTACATTTTTTGTTTGTCAGTTGTTTTTTTTGCTATCAGTGGTTTTCACTATCAATTTGGAGTCTAATAATAGCTGCCAATGCTAATTTTTCACCCCTAAAAATGGGTAGAGAAGAAAATCCAAAAGAAAATGCATAGAATGAAAGGTTTCTTAAATATCAGCTGAAAGGTTATGAATGTTATGTGAAGAGGGAGCAAAACGCAAAACAATAAGCCTTTTTCACAGCAGACTCGGAGGAAAAGCACAGGTGTTTCTAATGACATTAGCGGTGGCTCTGTTCTATTCAAGTGTCCCAGTAAGCCGTGACAGTGAGCCAGGATGCACAATACCAGGAACCTGAAACTGAAGCAGCTAAATGGAATTCAGCCATCATTCATTTTATTATTTCCTAGTGTGACATGTCAAAATCGTTTCTGTGAAAAGGCCTATGTTGAATAAAAATCAAAAAGTGCTAAAGTCTTTACTAAATGTTACTGTAGTTACATGCATTATTCATCACTATTGCAAGATCATCTAATGCATCTAATGCTTACCTTTTCCTACAGACGCTGCCCCACTGTAATACATACAACACACATTAATATTAACACTCATTAGTTAATGTGATTGTCAATCGCTCACACCGACAGTTTGGAGAAACTGTAACGGGAGATTTGTGTGATAAGCAGCACAATGAAGTAAAAAGGGTATTCTTTTCCCTCTCAGGATCTAAAAGAGCTGAGTGGTTTGGTGACAGAGTTCTCTCTGCTCGTCCATGTGAGTACGAACACTCAACTCTGCTGTGTGCTTCCTGGCTGCTGCGTTCACGTTTCGACGCTGTATGCATTTCTCTATCTACATGTGTGCGCTGCTACCCCTGTGAACGAAAACAATGTGGCTGAAGCAGTTCGCCTATAGCGTTTCCAGGAAGTGGTCTGTATTTGACCATGTGTGCTTGGTGTTGCCTGGTAAGGCTCCTCTGAGAGGAGGTTACAAAGATCGGCTCAGGACAACAGCTGGGGCCCCAGAGACCCTTCACCAAGGCAAGCGGAGACATTGAGGAGTAGACGAGGGCCAGAGGGGAGATTTGGGAGAGTATGGCGGGTTGTCTACAGGGGGAGAGGTGGGGAACAAGGGATACATCGGAGCAGGTGGAGAACAGACGGCTCAGATTATCACTCTATCCTCAGGGATGGAGAGAGAGAAGCAGGGAGACCGGGTGAAGGAGAGATTAACAGTGAAAAAGAAAGAGCGAGAGTGAAGATGTAGTTAGGGTAAGAAAAAAACCAGACAGAGGCATGGGGGGTAGGGGGGTGCAGAAAGAGCATAGACATGTTGTTGTGGTGTCTCAAGGGTGAAAGACGCCGTTAAGGGAGTAATATTCCAGTGCTCAGCCCCAGTGGAAATACTGAGTGAGTGTGTGGTTGTGTTTTTGTTCATGCGTCATGTTACTGGCTGTTTCGGTGTTTGTCTGTGTTCTTATCTGTATGTTTTTTTCTTAGTGTCTTCTAGGGCTGCTCGATCATAAGCCTATAATGTAATTGTATTTCTTGTTATTTATTACTCTGGAAAATGTCAACAGTAGGGGTGAATTCCCATCACAAGTCACCAGAGTCTAATGTGTCTTAAGTTTTCAATGTGTTTGATTTCATTTCATTTAAGATCACCATAGGTTCAAAGCAGATGTTATTATATTATAATATTGTTTACCAAAACTGGAATAGATACATTTTTGTAGTTGCACAAATCAGTTAATCAAAAGGTTATTTCAACATTAGCTTTCACCTAAGATAATGATAGGAACATGTATTGCTTAGAAGGCCATGAGCTCAGGAGGTAAGATAAAATAAAGAACATTTGACAGTAAACACTCTCACCACAAGGTCAATCTCATGGAGCTTTCAATCAAATCACAGTTTTCTTGGGTAGATGGAGATTTTTGTAGGTGTTCAAAACTTTATGGGACAATGCACAGGCTTATCATTTAGAGGTGAGACGATTAGTCGATTAGTTGACCAACAGAAAATTAATCAACAACTATTTTGATAATCTAATAATAGTTTTTGGTATTGTTACTTTACTTTTACTCTTATTATTTATTATTATTATTTATCGTATTGCAATGGTTGAGAGATGAAAGCAAACGAGGGAGGAAGAGTCCCTGACCGAACCCGAACCGGGGACGGTCCTCACGTTCCTCACCCTCAAGCCACGAGGGCTCCTTGTTTGTCGTTTTTTGAAGCAAAAATGCCAAACATTTGATAGTTCCAGCCTCTCCAATGTGAGGATCTGCTGCTTTTCTCTGTTTATATAACTGTAAACTGAATATCTTTGGGTTTTGGACAGTTGGTCAAAAAAAACAAAACATTTGAAGACGTCACCTTGGGCTGTGGAAAATAATAATGGGAATTTTTTTAGAATTTTATCACCCCAAGCGATTTATCGAGAAATTAATCAGCAGATTAAGAAAATGATCGTCATTGGCAGCCCTATTATCATTGTATAGTGTGGCTTTAATATAGGGGTCTCAGTGAAACTTCTGATTTTAAGGGAGAAAAAAAAACAGCGCAGTAAAATGAGAGAGAAGAAGATGTGACGTGTGAAGCAATGAGCGATGAGGTTCAAAACGGCCGTCTTCAGTCAGAACAGGTTTAAAATATTTGAAACCATCACAAAATATCAGGAAGCGTTTATGTGTAAGAGACGCGAAAATGGACAGAGCTGAATCTGTAAAATGTCTTGACTTTTAGCTCAGAGGGACGAGGGGGAAAGAGGGAGAAGCGGTATTGAGGAAAGGTGAGGAAGAAGAGGAGAAGGAGAAGAAAAGTGCTCTGGTTGTTGTTTGGTCACTGTGCCCATCCAGCCCTCACATGGAGAGAGACATCTGCCACTCTGAATATTTCATGAGCTCTATCTACACAATGCCACACACACACACACACACACACACACACACACACCCCAAATGACCCCACCCCCAGTGAAATCTCCTTTGAATATACCTACAGCCTCACACACACCCTTCCCCTGTTAACTTGTGCCATGGAGCAGGGGGGAAAAACGTAATACACGACAGGTGGTTGCTCTGTCACACGTGTGTGTATATGTATGTGAATGTGCTTGCTTGCTTGTGTGTGCGTGTGTGCGTGTGTGTGTGTGTGTGTGTGTGTGTGTCTAACCCCTGTGCATCAGTCCCAGCAGGAGAAGATTGACAGCATAGAGGACAACGTCAACACAGCCGCTGTCAACGTGGAGGAGGGGACCAAGAGCCTGGGGAAGGTGTGTATGTGTGTGTGTCCTGATGATCTGATGTGTGTGTTTGTGTGTAGTGTTTGGGAGATGGGGAGATCGATGGCACTTTGCCTCCCAGCCATTCCACAGCGTTTGTCCCTATTGATCCGTGCGAATACGGAGGAAAGCTGCAATTAAGGAAATAGAGAGAGGAGAGGGATAGAGAGGAGTGGAGGGGAGGAAGAGTGATAGAGAGGTAGGATGAGAGGGGTGACAACAGAGGGTCTATGTGTTTGTGTGTATCAGTGGAGCATTAAGGAGAGGTTTGAATGACTGTTTAATAGTTTTTCAGGAGCAGCATTCAGGCTTCCATTATCAATTCAATACACTCGTACACACTGAGTGTTACTCAGAAGGACAACTCAGTGCCCTTCACACATATTACACACTTGAAATGTTGAACTTTTGTAATACTGTAATACCCAGAATGAATCACCTGTTTCTGTCAATCTACAACACACACACAAACACACACACACACACACACACACCAGTGCATGTGTTTTTCTGCCAAGGATTTTGTTTATCAAAAAATCCAACCTTTTCTGACGTTACTCTCAGTATTTTGTTTGCGATTATAGGAAAGGAAAGAAATGCTCATCTGTCAGATGAAGTAGTCTATTTCGATCTTTGTTTTGCTCACACTTTTAGGAACATAAAGGAGGTGTGAAGTAATTGACTGTAATTACACGGAGTCGAGATTCCTGTGTACCCAGAAAAACCTGTAAATGCTAACACTGGACAGTAAATAACCTGAAATAAAAAAACAGCATTTTCGTAGCTGCTTATGCCACCGCTGTCTATTAATCTAAATTACAAAAGACAACATTTTCTCACTTCTAGTGGTATGTAGCCATGCGGATAGTGATTTGTCCTGGCTACGGAGATTTCTGCCACCACCCAAGTAGAATTGAGGTGAGTTAGATTTTATTTGTGGTGCTCAAAGCATTGAAAAGATGACATTTAACCAAGTAAACAGCAATATCCTTTCTAGAAAAAGTGTTTGCATTACTCTGGAGATTCCGCACAATTGTAAACAATTTTCAAATTAATGTAATTTAATTTCACTTGTTTTGATTGTGGTTTAATAATGTGAGTACCTTTTTCCACTCACCTCCACTGTCTTGGAATGGCAGCAGGAATTATAGACTGATATATCAAAATCTAGGCAACAGCAATAAAAAAAAAACTATCTGCGTGGCTAGATACCAGTAACGGTAAATGAGAAAATCAGTTTTTTAGAGCAATGTTAGTGCACCAACCCTTTAACAATTTGAACTTTAATCTTAACATTTATAAAATAATTGCCTCAAATAATGAAATATTCTTTTTACACGGTTCATTTAAATTAAATTCACCCAAATGGCGACACAAACAAAGGTTGACCTCTGTAAGGTTGCTGGTAGATGTAGTGGGCTGCGCATTAGACAAGGGGGTGTGGAGAGATAAAGCAGATGAGAGGGATGTCAGATGTTTTGAACATGTTTGAAAGCTTGTAATCTGTCATCAGGTCAAACAGCATTACACACACAATCACACAACACCCACATTTCCTCCATCCTCTACAACCTGTGCCTGTGCAGAGTCCTTTTAACTCAACTCAGATGAAATTAAAATTCCCTTGACTGCCACAGGGGTGGGGACACGCAATGCTTGCTTTTGAACTAGATTAATTTAATGGTGAAGTGTTAATCAAATGTGTGTCCCTGTGCGTGCGTGTGTCATTAATTGTCATCAGCAGAGAACACCTTCCACTCTGATGATAACAGCCGTAATAACACACAGGCCACATCTCTCTGATTTCTCCTAAACTAAGATAATGAAAATGCTTTGATGTAGCTGTGGAAGTGTTGATTTACATTTGCAGGTTTGTTTGTGTGGGTCAATGTATGATCATGAAAGGATAGACGCATCCAAACTCTATCGCAGACGTGCCACAAAGTGCTAATGCCTCCAGGTGTGTGTATGTGGGTGTTAAATTAAACTGGAACTTCCTGTCTCTCTAGGCGGTGGGCTACAAGTTGGCGGTGTTGCCGGTTGCTGGGGCGCTTCTGGGCGGCGTAATAGGAGGTCCACTTGGCCTGCTGGCTGGGTTCAAAGCTGCAGGGGTGGCTGCTGCTCTGGGAGGGGGCGCCCTGGGGTTTGCAGGGGGCAACCTGGTCCGGAAACACCGCAAAGCCCAAGTGGATATACAGATGAAACAACGGACAGCACCACCACCAGAACCAGAGTCAAGCAAGGACAAATGACCCAGCAGTTCTGGTCTGTCCTCTGGCCTCAGGTGCTGGCTAATCACTGAGGCGTCAGTGTGGGCTGACCAATGAGAAACACAAACTAGACCTCCAGCGGTGTTCACATTGCCTTAAAGAGACTCGTCAAGCTTTGCGGTTACCAAGCTCTGCTGTGAAACAATTATGTAATAACGGCTTTACTTGAGAGTCCGATCCTTTGGTGTTCGGATGGTGTTTCTGGGAGGACATTAATCTAATTTTATACACGCAACTGATTTTTTTATTCTGAATATAGTTGAGCAGTTACTTACACTACAGCTTTTAGTGTGTCAGCCTGACATGGCTGTGCGCACATCTTGTTACTAAAAGAAATCTTTGGCACCAAATAAATTAAATCAATTTAACAGACCCAACCATTCGGTCAAATGCTATCACTAACAGGAGCCCCGTTTGTGTGTTTGAGCTACAATCTTTTTTCCAGATGATTCTTTTTCACCAGTGATCATGCCTCAATGTTCCTTTATGCACAAATAATGTGAACAGCTGTGCCACCGACACTACAATAAGAATGCCGTTTGGAGAAAATGTTTGGTTTTTTTTGCCTAATGTCACTGTGTTGTTACATTTACTTAATAATGTAAATTAAAGTGGTCCTGCTTTAATGTTTGTATAAATTATACTGTATTTAGATTTGTGAGCAAAATTGCACAGAAAGTGCCAAAGGGCCACTGTCCAGATCACTTCAGGGACTGGAGTGTAAGAACCTGCCGTGTATTGATTATACTGCTGCTGGTTTCCTGCCAAATAAAATGTTTCAACAGTAATTCAATTGATTGGATAAATAGAACAGTAAATGACACTAGTAAAGTACAGAGAGACTCACATACAACGCATCAGGCAACTTAATGTCCTGTAAAATGGTTTTTAATTTACTTTTTTATTTTTTTACTCTTCTTCCCCTCTGAGATGAGTGGTTTAGAAATGGCATCACCCCCCCCCCCCCGCTGTTGCTATCCTGTATGTGGGCTGATATGTCACTATGCAGGCATCTGTATTGTTGATTCGATGGAAGGGCAGGATGCACAGTACTAACTTAGCAATGGGTCCCCCATACTCCCATAATCTGGCTTCCGCTTTTGGATTCATTCACGCTCAGTGGATCTTAGGGATTTAGACTTGTACCAAAACCTCATAGACATATAAAGAGACAAAACCAGTTTTAAGAGAACTTGTATAAAGTGGCAGACTGTAAATTTCCACCATTCATCACATGGGGTTTCCCCCTCTTTTCTCTCGGCTTTTTAGAACACTGGGAAAGACGCAGTCTTGTCTACCCCAGCATGACACATTTGACAACAGGTAACCGCAAAAACAACAGCCATTTCATAAATTTGTGATCATGTTAAAATACACCATTTCAAAACATTTTTTCCCTCTTTGATTCCCGGGATCAAAACTCAGAGGCGTTCTAGCAATTACTGTGCTTTGACAAGGTATCCAGGCCACTTAGACTTGTAATGTTTTACTGTTTTACAGTAGTGGAGGTAATGAGCATTTACGAGACTGAACAGAAAAAAGGACTCAGATTTCTAGAGATTGGTCTTGGGTACAAATTAGTAAAATTTATGATTGCAGTATTCATGTCCTTCAAGACAATACTTAATAGAGGCACCTTTGGCAACAGTTACAGCCTAAGGTCTACTTTAATAGGTCTGTAACAGCTTTACACATCTGGACACTGACTCTTCAAAGAGGTTTTTTCGAAGAAGAACCTTTAGTTTGGTCGAGCTACATGCTCATACTTTGAAGGAATAGCAGTTCAATCAAGTCCTGACACAAATTCTGCATTAGACCGAGGTCTGAACACTGACCTCGCCAATCCAGGACATTCACGTTTGTTTTCAAGCCATTCCTGTGTAGATTTGGCTTTATGTTTGGCGTTGTCTTGTTGAAAAAATATACATCTATAGTTGTATGTTTTCACCTTGACTTCTCTTTATTTTGCTGCATCAGTTAAACCTTCTACTGTCACAAGCCTTCCAGGGCCTGCTGCAGAGAAGCCTCCACACAGCATGATGCTGCCACCACCAGGCTTCACGATGGGGTTGGTGTGTTTTTGGTGTTGTGCAGTGTTAAGCTTATACTAAACACAGAATTTAGTATTATGGCCAACAGCTCATTCACTTTGACATTATAGGGTTGTTGTTTTTTTAAAACCCTAATTACATCCACTGTGATTCAGATTTGTAAAACAGTAACACATGAAAAAGGTCAAAGGGGGCAATACTTTTTATAAGCACTGTAAGAGACCTCATATTCTATAGCCATTTAGTACCAGGGAGAGAAGGGGTGCATCTCAATAGGCTGGAGTAGCTGTCTCCTTATCTTCTGTCTCAAGTCATGGTTTGAAAGTATGTTAGCCCTACCAAGTATTTCAAAATATGTTTCTATTCCTTCAGAACTCCTTGTGTGTAGAGAAGATACGGAGAAAAAGCTACTTCAAACAGGCATATTGTTATAACTTGTGCTATACAAATGAATTAGACTAGAGTTGGTCATATTGAGATGCAGCCATTAGGTCAGTGAGACTAAACAAATGTCTCCTATCAGGCTGAACTGGACTACCCACAGATAAGAACCATACAACTGGACTGAGGGAAGTTTTTTTGGGGTGGGGGGAGGGGGTCTACAAAATACCAGGTGATGAAAAAGAAAGGAATAAAATAAAGAAAACTCTGCATTTAATTTAGACCAATAATGAGACTCCCATGTAGCACAAACATATTTACAAGCTCCAAAAAATAAAAGTAAAAACTTCTCTTGATGTCCTAATGCCCCTAACCCCTGCCCTCACACATTTTCTTCTTTACCCCACTTCCTTTTGATCCAAAATAAAAATTGTACGTGAAAGAGTTATGAAAATATAGGTTATTCCAACGTGGTGTCGTGGACTGCACTCCTCTCTTCACCTCCTCCTGTTCTTCTTTTTCTCCTCCTCCTTCCTCTTCTTCATTCTCCATTTCTCCATCTCTCTCTCTTCAGTAAGGGTGTTGGGTGTTGCTGTTGTGTCCCGCTGGCCTGTCCCAACCCTAACCCCCTCCCTGACCCCGGGGCGTGGCATTGAGTCACAGGATCACTGGAAGGCCGTTGAGGTCACAGCTCGTCGCGGTCCCGTCTGAGGATGGTGTAGCGAGTCTCGCTGGGCGCCAGCTTCTGGAACGAGCTCTCTGGAGGGCTGCTGGCCACTTCTTCTCCCATCTCCTCCTGAGGGGTAAAAGTCAAATTCAAAGCAAACAGTCAGGTTTCACAGGGCATAGCAAAACCAACCTTCAGTCACTCCATAGCGCGTCCTGACGCTGCTGTCTGACCTGTCCAGGTGTGCTGTCCGTGGGGTCAGGACCATGGTGAAACTCTCGGTGTAGCTTTCCAGAGTGAAGGTCCAACACAAACTGTCTCAGCTTGCCAGGGACACTGGAAAAGACACACAGAGACACACATTGGACGTCATGCAAGAACATTTTTGTATTCTCATCCCAAATCTCGTTTACGTTTTTTCTGCGAGTCTTGTTCATACAAGTGTTTGTATGAACAAGACTCGCAGAAACCACCAACAAGCCACCTCTTCATAAGTAGGTGCACGTTCATGGGAATTCATCATTAGCATAATCAACCCATCAAATTGCTTTACAGTGCTGCCTGTTCAGCTCAGTCGCATCCACAAAAATGTTAAAAGTGTAAAAAGAAAAATGCACACTGGCGAGCTTCAAGTGCTGCTGTTGGAAATCAGCAAACAAAAAGATAACAAGTGTCAGTAGTATTATATGCATAGTAGTATATAGTATTATGGGACCTGGAACTGTCAATAGTACCGCTGTCAATGCCTTCATCAGAGCAGTGCTGTACTGTGACAGAAATAAAGAGGGAATGGGCTGACATGGTAAATGGACTGCACTTATATGAACTTTTCTACCTTAGCGGACAAAGCTCATTCACACACCAATGGTGGTACAGCTGCCATGAAAAGCAACTGCCAAAGAGCAATTTGGACTTCTTTGTATCTTGCTCACTTCAGGGGTCAAACCACCAACCCTGCAATTAATGGATGACCCGCTCTACTTCCTGAGCAATAGCTGCCCCGCCCCGACATGACGTTAGACACCAAAACATCTTTCTAAAGCAAAGTTGTCCATGATTGCGGGAAGTCAAGGGAATGTGACATTCAGGGAGATGGTTGAGAGCATATCATAGAGTCGGTGGTGTTACACCGTCAGGTAACGGAGGACTATACCCTGCACAAGGACCCTGAGGCAGCTGTTAGAATTTCCCTCAACAACTGCTTAAATGTATAAGTCATAATGCCAAAATTTGACAGTAAAATCATAAAATAAAATAAAAATGTAAGTTTATTTAAGTAACAATTTTTAAATTCGTAGATTTTGGTGACAGATTTAAAAGGAATTGTTTATGATGTTTTACTGTATCGTGTTCAAGTGTTTTTCCCCTTCTGTTGAGAGGCAGACTATCTGTACATGACTGTATGGCAGGTCTGCACCACTCATGAATTCTGTTTGTACTAAGAGAAAATTCTGAGCACCAACAAATTCTATGAAATCACTCGTACGTAGCACTTAAGAGCCGGTCTGTTTGTACGAGTGGTTATTGCATGAGGCCCATTAACGGTGTGTTTGACAAAGGCATTCCTACACACAAAGTTCAGCAATAAAGACAGACCTGCTTGAAGTACAGAGCAGGTCAGAGTTTATAGGAGACTAAACAGCTTGTGGCAGCAGCAGAGGACATTAGTCCCTGTGGACGTGTCATGAAGCAGCGTTAATCCATATCAACGCTGTCCTGTGAAGTGTTCTTATTAACGACAGGTCATGAGCTGTTGTCATCACACAGGTGGAGCTGGTCTCCAGTTACAGCTAACCCTGTGTGTCAGAGCAGCATGCTGACACACACACACACATATATATATATATATATATATATATATATATATAAAACATACACTGCGCTAATGTAATTACAAGCTGTGTGCCACATGCAGCGGTGATGTGATGTAATTAGGTTGTGGAGGGCTGGTCAGTCCTGGGGGCTTCTGTCTATCTGATCAGACTCTGATTGGGGACTTGGGGGGGAGGGGAATAAATAAGATTAAATTAGATTAGATTGGATTAGTTTAGCACTTATTGCACGTGCCAAATCATGTCACATTAGCTCCGGTGTCCTGGCCCATTCATAAAGGACAGATTTTAGGAGGTGTGACATTTCTCTGGTGTTGAGTGCACAGTGGATTATGGTTTGTATGTGTGCAATGAAATTAACTTTATTTAAGGAGATCTTGTTATGAACAATTTTAATGTTCAGAAATGTCCAAAAGAATGCTGAATAGATCAGACTGATTTGACATGTGGATGATTCATTTGTTAATTACAGGTGCATTTATATTTGGTTATTTCTTTTTGCATGAAACAATTACCAGCCCATGTTTTTTCCTAATGTTTAAGAGGGAGATACACACATGATGGTATCGCAAAAGCAATGAAATATAGTGTTATTTTTTTAATTACCATGCAGTTAATCATTTATCAGACATTGACAATATTGTGCATCTAATTTTAAGGACTAAATTGCTGAACACACACAGTTCATCCTCACGCGAAACTAAATCATTTTAGAACGGTTGTACTTACGCAAGGTCTTTGAAGTCGGGAAAGACATACATGTGTCTGAATGAGTCTATCGCAATCACGGGACAGTCAGCAGGAGTTTTCTGGATATGGAGCAGAGGATGGCGGAACTTCTCGCAGTCCGCATGCAGGAAGTTTATAGACCCTGAGAAGGAGACACCAATATCATGAACACCACGTCTGTACGCAGGATAAACTAAAATTCACATTCCTGACAGGTGCTAAATGCCACACAGACACACACACACCTTTCTCGCTGATGAGCTGGCGAGCCACTTCATGTTGGAACTGCTCTAAGCTCTCCGCGTCTTCTTTAACATGGAACAAGATGAGGAAAGGGATTCCTTCTTCAGTCAGCTCCTGGAAATCACACACAAAGCATCAAAGACAGCCTTTCCGTGGCTCAGCAGATGGACTTCCCACAGACTTCATGAATACCCTTCCAGGTGCTGTTGTAAATATCTATAAAAAAATAAATAAAAAAAACTTCCTATCCTTAGCTTTGTATACTGCGCTGGGCTTTAACAGACTAGTTTCTGGTGCACTGTTATAATTGCTTCCATTGTCTTCCTCATATGTAAGTCGCTTTGGATAAAAGTGTCTGCTAAAGGACTGAATGTAAATGTAAATACGTACATCTACATATCCAGATTTATACATCTAATATCAGACCATAAAAACCAAATAAGCAATAGATTATCATCAAGCTGACAATGCTCTCTATGAAAAAGCAGATAACAAACCTCTCCATTTTCAAAGGTGATCTCCCTGACCAGAGGCACGCACTTGTCCTGGGCCCAAGCGTAGGTCAGGTCGAAGTTGGTGAGGGAGCCGAGGTAGACCATGTCAGGGACACTCTCCCCCACAGGTTTGTAGATTACATTGTCTCCTCCGAAGCGCTCGGACTCAGATGCAGTGCTATAAGCGTAAAGCAATTAAGAAAAGTTTTAGATGAATAGAAACTGAAGAATGACATTGAAACTAAGCCTAAAATATCCCCTTCATATGGGCTTCATTTGAATGCTTATGGGAAATGGATCAAAAGATGGTGCTGTGTCTCACCCAAAGGCAGCCAAGAACGTGCAGTCATCTCGAAGGATGTTGGCAACTTTTTCGTATGAGTGGTAGTTATCGGAGTCCTTTTTTTCAAAGTAACCTACGATGTTTCTCTTGCTCCTCTGTTAAATAAGAAAGCAAAAGAAAGTTGTTGAGAAAACAAATGATACCATTTTATTTTACAATGACTGTGGAAATGTGCGATGTTTTATAGCCACAGTGTGTGTGTTTGCCACTCACATCCAGAGTATTAACCTCCTCCATCGAGTGTATCTCTTTCACGGGGTCGACCTGCTGCTGGCGGATGAAGTCAGCGATGGCCGCCACCGACCTCTGACCCCTGTACTCCCTCTTCATCATCATCCCATTGCGGAACAACTTCAATGTCGGATACTTGGTGATACGGTACCGCTGGGCTATGTCCGCTACACAGAGGCAGAGGAGAAGTAAAGTAAAGAAGGACAAATCAATTGATGAAGAGGAAGAAGCAGAGTAAAAACACATGGGGATGGGTGGATGAAGAGCAGAGCAGTGACAGACAGCGGTTAAACCTCAGACTGAAAACACTGCCTTCAGTCAGCCCTGAGCTCTGATCTCCCACATGAAAGCTGCCCCCCGCCAAGAGTAAATATTCTCTCTGCACACAGTGAATGGGGGTGGGGGTGGGGGTGTGTGTGTGTGTGTGTGTGTGTGTGCGCGTGTGGCAGGTGTCAATCTCCCCGCGGGGTGTCTCTAAGCCTCCCGTCTTCACAGGAAGCAGCAGTTTTGTCATTAGTCTTCAAACAGTTTGCAGGTCATCAATAATTCCCTTTAATTTGTTTTATCTCAAAAGGCTGAGGCTGGCGGTTTATGTGTCTGTGCTTTGGTGTGCGGGCCATCCATGTGTACCTATGTGCATCACATATAGTAAGAGTGTGTGTGCATGCCTTTTTTGTTTACTGTATATAGAATGAGGGTGTTATAGCAGTTTAGGGCATTGACTCACCATAAACCACAACCAACCCCCCCCATATACTACTACTACTAATAATAATAACTTGGATAACAGATTCATCAGTTAAGTAAGCTGTAATGTCAAAATTAGTTAGAGTTAGACATTTTGTCTTTGTTTCACATCTTTATGAAATAAATACTCTGGCTCCTGATGAAATGAATAAAATATATGTGGTTCTTGTAACTTGTGATGGGGACTTCTCATTTTTTCATGTTTCAAATGTAACTGTTAGTTGCATCTGTATGTTTTGTTCGGTACTTTTCTGGACAAGAACACTAAAAACTAACAATAAGAAGTAATACTCACAGTGTTGGTCACAGTCGACGCGGGCAAACACCACCTGCTTGGTATTAGGGAACTCCTCCCTCACTATGTTCGATGCCTCCTCAAAAATTGGATGGAGCATCTGACTGAACCTGCACCTGTAAGGGGGGTAGGGGAGTGGTGTGAGGTCAAAAAGATTTCCATAATTTGTAAGTAAATGAAAAAAAATTTAAATTAATACACTGGACTACATTTTGCAGTATTTGACCATGCTGTCAAAATGCAAAATGATTTCTGCCTTTAACAGTTCTATTATCCATTCATCAATTAGACCAACTCACAAAAACATGGGATTAAAACAAACACACTGTAAAAATCCTATAAAAATATAATCAACCAAATCTCTACTGTGGATGTCAACGATCTAATTAAACTTATTGCACCATGTGGCATTCACAGGAAAACATTTGCATCATGATCAAAACTCAATATAAACATCACTGACATTAAATACAGAAATCCAATGTGGGAGAGAAACAACACACTTACCAGTCTGCGTAAAAATTCACTAATGCCACCCCAGCATTATCTGCAAGGAAATACATACACAAACGGGAAATAAATATAAGCTTCTTTACATTACTAAATACACTCAAATGTATGTTTTGCTAGTAAAATGTATTAATTAGGCAAATCAATCTTGAACCCCTCAGTTTTCTGACACTGAAGGAAAAAAAACGAAACAAGAAAGCTCTTACACAGCCCGTCAGTAAGAAACATTTATGGCCAGTGACTCATAGCCATACACATTTATCTATCGTACCACCTATTGGTGAAATGTCATTAAACGTTTATCTGGTGAAAAGGTAAGCCAGGGGCCAAGGACTATCAAGTAGGGCAGATCTTCAACAATGTGGCAAACATTTTTAAGAAAACAGTACAGAACACTAAAAAGACCTTAACAGGCAATCAACATATTGTTGTTACCACACGTGTCGAATATTGGATGAATTTGTGGGAGGTGTGCAGCAATGGGTGTGACCAATATGAAGATGTGTGTGTTGTAAGGAATCCAGGAAACAAACAAACAAAAAGACTTTGCCTCTCCACCTCACAGTTGAGTAACTAATTACATAATGGGCCATGTTCTTCCTTGAACACCAAATTTCACTGACATGTATTAAGTGATTTTTGTGATATTTTGCTAACTAACAGAGAGACATGCGACAGTCTGACAAAATGGACTGAAAACATAACGTCCTTGGTAGGGATGGGACGATATATGATATTAATTGCAGATCGGGATAAAAAACACTCAAGATAAGTTGATCATGATGAATTTCCATTATCAAGATATTATCAGGTAAATATCCTCACCTGAGTGACTTGAAAAGCCCAATGCCAATGCAAGTTGGACTTTTGTTAAAGGATAATTCCTATATTTAAGTCAGGGGTAAATTATATATACTGATGCAATTGATGAAAATGTTGTCTGTACCATTTGGCATTGTGGTAGAGAAGTGAAAAATAGAGCCTGATTTAAAAGAAAGAAGAGACTCCCATCATGTTGCTATTTTTATTTTTTTTTATCCAGGGGGACCTTATTTAAGATTGTTTGATTTTCACTAAAAAGATGTGTGTCCTATCTATGATGCAACCAGCTGTTGGCTGTAGCTTCATAATGAATGAACAGACATGAGAGTGGTATCAATCTTCTCATCTAACTCTCAGCAAGAAAGCAAATAAAAATATTGTCCCAAAATGTCGAACTATTCCTTTAAGTCACTTTTGAAGAGTAAAGTGTGATGCCTTACTTAGGATGTCATCAATGTTGCCTGAGTCCAGACTGGTGATTTCTGCTTGTCCGGGAGTAGAGAGGCCCATCACCTAGAGCCCCGGGGAAGAGTTAGATCAGCAATTAAAACAGAAAAACACAGACTGATGGTTAAGAAAAATAATGTAAAGTATATACCATAATACTAAATTCATGCCTTAGCACACATAAAAGGCTATGGTGCTGCTTCCTACAATCGTATCAATGTAGAATACAGTAAAAACACTATTTCTTAATTATGTGTCGTCCCCTAGATCATTTAAGTCTTAACTAAATCATAGAGAGTGAGCCACCCCAAGGCTTCATTTTGGTCTTAGTGTTCTGTATTTGCACATATTCTTTCAATCACTCTTTGATTATGTGGCCAATGGCCATTGCACACAATGATACTGCACACATTTTTACAAACATCCTCTTTTTGTCATACCTTTTCTCTGAGAACATGGTCTACAACTATAGTCAGTCTAATGCTACATAACAAAGATAATGGGAGTCCAAAGAAGTTCCAAGATGAACTTTGGGCAGGGTGCTCAGGAGTTTTCAGAGATCCAATTATTCCACATCATGTAATCAAAAACCATTGAAAACACTGAGGTTTGATTTTAATTGCATGACCTTAAGTCCACAAAACCACCTCCATGGTAAAAGAGCATTTTACTGTTGCTCACATCGTAGTGAAACATCTACATCCTCAAATATCACTGACATAACATTAGCCGTTGCCTGGGGAACAGCATTTTATGTTAGGAAACTAAAATCTTGCACACATCCATTTTTCTTCCGTGTATCTTCCTCACTGGAAAGAATAAGTTTTAATTATTATGTACCAATTGGGGATTTCTGAATCCAGCTCTGATTGCAACACTGTATAAAAGAATCCTATATGAAAGAGATTGGCTCAGAGAAAGTTTAAGGGTTAAAATGACATTCTCTGCAGGGTGAAATTGGGCAAAGAACACCAATGTTGGAGAGGTGCTGTCTGCCAACTGAAAACAGACGGAAATTAAAAAAGGCAACTGTAGCCTGTATGAACTCTTTTTTTTTTTTAATGGCCTATGTTTAACAACGCAGATGTCATGACAAAAGAAACCAAAGAAGACTGCATTATCAAAGCTTTCACACTTTAACTAAATTATTTCATTAAGAATGCAAAGGCAATCCCATATTTTTCTGCATCATAATGAAGCCGACTGACCCTATTTCATGTCAGCCACTGTAGTCAGCACTTTTATAACATTACAATGCTTTCAAATTATGCCCCCTCCACTATCTATTTATCTGCAGCGATCTGTACTGACTCCTCTACAAACACGATATAGGACGTGATCCTCCGTGGGGCTGTAACAAACACTAATACCAATATGGGTTCTAAGGAAGAACGCAAATTTTCAAACAGTAAAATAACCAGTGCTTGCACTGCTTCATGCTTTACTGGGCTACCTTAAATATGTAACTGAACATTTGCTTGAGTTTAACGGTCACTGTCCCTCCCTTAGTTTAGTGTTGTTTGGATGTTTCCTGATGTAAAATTAGGATTGCAACTACTATTTCTATTATATATTAATCTGCCAATTATGTTTTTGAATAAATGATTAATAATTTAGTCTATGAAATGCCAAAATAGTCAGAGCCCAGTGGGATGCCTTGAAATAGCTTTTTATCCAAACAATAGTCCAAAACCAAAAGGTATTCAGTGTTCAATGATATATGACGAAGAAAGGCAACAAATCCTCAGATTTGAGAAGCTGGGACCAGCGAGTGTTTAGTATGCATTCATGAAAAATTACTTTTAATGATTATTCAATTATCAAAATAGTTGCAGCTAACCACATCAGCTCTATTGAAAATATTCCCTGATTCCCTTTGAAAGTTCAACCATCTAATTGAAAGATGTGATTTTTTTGCCATATAGGATGACACAGCTGCAGACTGATATGAAATGCCAGTTTCTGTCGTTAGACCAATGACGACGCGTCTCTGCAGCTCGTTGTAAGTTTTCATTTCAGGCCCAAACTCTCACAACAGCTAAACTGCTGCGCTGTGTCTGGTGCCGGCTCGTCAGCCAATAAGAATGAGCCACAACAGAGGAATTCACCAACCGGCGAGCATTACTCAGGGACCCATACAGATACAGGAAGAGTCCGACAATACATTCGTGAATCCGTACAATAACAAATATCAAGCTTTATCAAACACATCTGACCAATCCATTCATTAAACTAACCGCTTAAAGAAAAAATTCTAGCAATTAGCTCATCTCTCATTGCTGTCAATATGTGGTAGCAGCTAATGTTAATGCTAGCTGGACGCTGCACTCCTCCTCGACAAAGTTATCAAGAGTCCAAATTTAGCTCATGTTTTACATTAGGAATATACAGTCTGTTATTCGAGTAACAGCTCGATTAAATAAAGTATACTGTGGCTTTTAATAACGATACAGCTAACGTTACTCAACACTACCGGCTAAGTTGACATTGCAGCTGGATAACTTGATTATAGTTATGGCAGTCGTTAGGTAAACCCCGGTCAAAAGGCCTCCTCAAACAACCTCGTAAATAGCTGCACTTCCAGCAGCGACTGGGCTGACGCGCTAGTCACCTTAGCCTCTTTAAAAGCCACGTCTCATGCCAGCAGAGGCTCATCGGTTAGCTAGCAGCTAACTACCCAGCGGCAGGCTAACTAACGTTACTTAGCTAACGTTAGCATGCTCCTGTAGCTAAAAAGCAGCTGACGGTTGCATATTCCAGTGCTGAAATGTGTATGCTTACCAACGATATAACCGTGACGAAGCGGATATCGAGAGAGGGAGATATTGCTAACAGTTTCATTGTACAGTATAGTTATTGGAGGTGGGGGTGTTGAGTCTTCCCAGTCTGTCTCGACGCCGCTCTTCTTACTGCAGCAGGAAACCGACGGCGAACCAAGCTCACGGTGACCACGGAAACGCGAGGGGCACTTCCGAGTGTTTGCTTGGCTTTATGGGTAATGTAGTTTTCCCAATCGCTAACCGGCTGACCCAGATGATGGGGGGAACTCCAAACATGGATCGCTTTACAACAGTGACGGGAGTTGTAGTGTTTTGTCACCCCAACGGTGGCGATTCAACGCGACTACTTGGAAGAAAACTTTCCTAAGATTTTCATCTAAGATAAAAGCAAATCAAACGGTAAATATAACACCGACGAAGCAGGAGTGGAACGAGCACTCTGTTTAAATACAATAGGATTAACGTTATACTCAGTTCATCCACTGTCACACATTTGTTACTTCTTCTGCAACGTTACGCTTGTGTATAACTGATTTCTCCTGAACAGTGGGGAGTTGCATCATTATGGGCCACTTTTTGCAATACTTTGTTCGACACATTTTTCACCATCTAGCAATGCGTTTTATTTATGATATTGAGCAGAAACATACTTTGCAGCTCAAACCTTTAGGTACTTTGATGCACAACTCTGCAAAATCTCTGCAAATTCTCTCCACACATGCAGCAAATTTGTGTTAGCTGCTGCTTTAACAAACACAGCGTCCACAAATCAGTACCAAAGACTGGCACTAGCACAACATTTGCACCTCAGATTAGATGAGAAGACTGATAATAAATATAATATGTCACTCTGAGGCGTTCACCCCTCTGCCTGTGATCAGTACAGTAGCAGTGTTATGCTGGCAGTTATTTGTGTGAACAGGTGGGCTGGTCTCAGTATGTGAGTGATCCTCTTCTCTGCCCCTGCAGGAGCCAGGATCAGGACAGGTAGGGGACCTGGACGTGCATCCACATCCCACAAAGGATGCACTGAACTGAGCAACATCTGCTGATGTGTCCCCCTCAACGCAGCTATGGTAAGAATCCGACACACTGAAACCAGCTACCCAGATTTAATTTAGGTTTAGAAATCCCAGAAGAGTGTTTTTCTGTAGATATTGTGTTGGTTACTTTGGTCTCTCCCCAGTACTACTGGTTTGTAATTCTCTCTCCAGAGTCAAGACCATTGAGAGTATGTGTAACAAACCTAATTGTGTGTGCTTGAACAGCCTAATTGTTAAGGAGATTAAGGTGGAATGTTGAATTGAATCCCAGCATTAATTTTTTATGGGATAAAGCTGTCCATAGGGGGTTCACAGTGTGTGAGCAGCTCACAGATGGAGTCAGAGGAAGATTTCTCTCTCTCCCTGTCTGAATATCGGTGGTGGAGAGAAAGAGGAGCAGAATGTCCGTCTTAAGTTGTTAATGCTAGGAAATAAGTACAAGATAGACATCACAGTATTCAGAAAATCTTCGCCCAGTATTGATATATATGAAAAATTACTTGTTGAGTTTTCCAAACTGTGTTTATTGCATGGTAATATGGTAATTACAATAAAACTGGAACACATTTTTGCGGTGCGAATTTACAAGTATTTCACAAATCACTTTTATTTTTAATTTAGACAATAAACTTGTACATCACAAGTTAAAATAAAATGACAAACACAATGCAATTACAATGATCGATGATGAAAAAATGTAAATATATCGCCTACAGTATATGTTACTACTATAAGTTTACTGATATTTTACTTGCAGAAAAGAAGTACTGGTGTAGAGATCTACTCAAGCCAAAGTGAACAGCAGCCAATTTAAAATTATTCCATATAAAAGTTGCTGAGTTTGATTATGGATGTGATTTGTGGATTTGATCTTTCCTACGTGTTTCTAAAAGGATAATAGTTCAGACTGTATGTAAAACTGGGTAGACTAGATAGAAACAGAGGTAATTGAACATTATTGATGTTTCTTGAAAGGCAACACGTTTTCTCTGTGTGGTGTGTAACATCAAATGAATGCAGTCTTGATACTTTAGTTAGTAAAAATGAACCTGTGAAGCTCAGGTATCATACTAAGCTATTCAGTAAAAGTAAAGTGGTGGAATCTGTGAGTTTGCTTGTATAGCTAATGTTGTGACATATTCATAAAATATTCATACATACATAATCTTCTCAGAAAATGTCTAGTGTTGATCATATGTGAGATATGTGAAGCCACAAGCATCACAAGTTTAGCTCTGACATATGATTTAGGTTGGGCTGCACCAAATAAATAATTTCATTAATGATTAATGTAGCCTATCAGTGTTTGATGAAGTGATTGTTTAGTCTATAGCAAAGCTATAAAAAATAATGACAGATGCCTTTTACAACTTAGCAGAGCCAAATGTAATGTCTTTAAATTGACTGCATCATCTGACTGTCAAAAAACTCAACAGCGTTCAATTTACAGTGATATGAAACTAAGAAAAAACAGCTCATTTTGACATTTGTGAAGCTTTAACCAGCAAATATTGGTGCTTGTCTAAAAGTGACTTAAAAATTGAAAATGTTTTCTTTGTAGATTGACAAATTGAGGCACAGCGAAATAATGTCATCTTTAAGTGTTCCTGTCAAATGGCAAATTAAGCTATGTATTATATGAGTAGTTAGTTTGGTCCATAACCATAAATAAATATTTTGTGAAGTAACCTTGTCTAAAGACATAATGCAGTGTCCTGCAATACACAGCCATACCACTCTCCCTGCACTCTGATTTCATCTATCCATCCTCTCCCTATTTTACCCTCTCCTCCCTTTTCTGTTTTCTCCATCTTCTTCCATTTCGCATTGGTCCCATTGATTTTTGTGTTTGTTTTTCCAGCTGATTATGTCCCTGTACTCTGATTCGCCGGTGGGCACATTGCTCTCTGCACTTTAATTGGACATTTAATTAGATCACAGTTTTAGTCCAATTAGACTCAGAGGTGTTGGGAAAAGGATATGGAGGGGAGAAGAGGGAAAAAGTCCCCAAGCTGGTCTCGGTTTCCCTCCCCCCTCGTTCTCTCCCCTCCTCTTCTCACTCTTTTACTTCATCTGTCTTTTTTCTGTCCGCCTTGCTGTCTCCGCCCCCACCCTCCTGAGGGTGGCTCATTAGTGATATAATGGGATGACACAAAACACACAGCTCCCCTAACTCTCAGAGTGTCGCTTCAGCAGTGCCTGAACCACACACACACAAGGTGACAGGGACTGTGTCAGCTCACTGTTGCAGAAGTTGTGTGCTTGTTTTTCATGGTGTTTCTTCATAATATTTTGCACTAGCCTGGGTGTTATTAGTGCCTCTGATTAATCTCAAGCACCGCCTGCCAGTCTGCCAGTCACAGCAGCTTCGACCAGCCCACACACACACGCCACAAACATTAACAACATGCTGGGCAGAACCCTATCGACTCAGTGGAGTGGTCCGATATGATATCACTACTCCTAATGAGACTAATATAAGCCTCATTGCCAGCAGCGCATGCTTCCGTGCCAGTCAAATGCAGGGCTATTCTGCAACACTTTTAGCTTCCCTATGGTTCCACCCTCTTCCCCCTTTTGTTGTCATAGTCTTCGCACACAGCTCAGACTCGGAGCATAAACAACACAGTGCACCCAGTGGGCGAAAACACATGGGCAAATGTAAACACACACAAACACGTACCCAGATGTATCCGCAAATGCACACACTTACGCTCAGGTGCAAGTCCTCGGAGGACCCAAGTCAATCTATGTGTCCCTCGAGCAGTCACACACACCCCACCTCCCTCTCTGACTCCTTCCTACCCTCCACCCTCAGGAGAAAGATAGAGAACCAGCCTCCACTGTGTCTCCTACTCTACACACACACACACACACACACACACACACACACACACACACACACACACACATACATGCTACACTTCATATCTGCACCAGTGATTTGTGTGTTCCCTCTTAACATGTGTATATACGTGCGTGCATGTATAGATGGTGTGTGTGAACGACAGGCAGTAGGCAGGGGTGTTTTAGCCACAGGCGTCACTACCTGACCCCTTGGCTGTGAGATTGACAGCTGTGGTCCCGCCTAATTGCATTACTCTCCCAGGTGATTGGCTCACACCCCGGGGGCTCATTTGTCAGGATGCATTGTGGTAATGATGTAAATTAGCAGATCTATGTGTCACTCAGCCTTCTGCCCCCATGCTGATTGGCCCTGCTGTGCCCCAGGGCTCAGCCCCCAGCTGAAGGAGCCAGCTCATTGGTCCTTGGGGAACCAGGAAGACCCCCAGAAATAGGGCTTTACAGATTGGGCATCCCTGTAGGCTGATATTATCCGTACTCCCACTTCTTTGCCTGTCAGTCAAAACCCAGGAACTGATCCCTGCAGCCTCTATCTCCTATCTGAGACATAGGTACTCACCCACACACACACAGAAACATGTAGGTGGTATAGGCACCCATAATAGCCCCATGTTGGCTAAGAGCCTAAATCCACTCTGTTATAACTATAAACTGTAAATATAACCTTATATAAAAAGTGTGTGTGTTTATGTGTGTGTGCTTTTTAGAATTGAAATAAAGGCAACAGGCTGAGGTTCTGTTCCCCACTGCTTACCCAGCATGCCCTGACTATGTCCTCTATCAAAAGCAGACAACTTCATAGTGACAGACAGCTAGAGAAACTTATACAAACACACTGTACACAAACATGCACACACAGATACTTTGACTCCCCGGTTTCTTTGCCTCTCTGTCTCAATAGCATCAATTGAAGTGTTAGTTACCGAACACATCCGGGGTGTGTGTGTGTGTGTGTGTGTGTGTGTGTAAGGAGGCAGCAGTGTGCACTCCTGTAGTGTTGCTGAAAGGTTTCGTGGGAGTGTGTGGATTCTTTGTTAAACTCACTGTGGTTATATGAGGCCGAATATGAATAAAGACTAAATAATGTCAGCATCAGCATGAATCAATACTTATACAGATGCACAATCACTTGGTCTGGACCTCAGCCCATGATCAATAGTTTACTCTGAGTTATTGTCTTCATATTAACAAGTGGAGCGCTCCCTGAGGAACGCACATGAATGGCTAAATGAAACCACTCCAAACCTCTCAACAGGACCTGGTGTTGTTTTTACACCCTCCTTTGTTTGATTTCAGACACTGCATTGCAAAAGCCTTTTTAGCCAAATTTGGATGCACTGTAGGTGTTTCCAAAACACTCAGGCCCTCATGAAACTCTAATTGCCTGCTCTTGGCAATATGAATGTCCCTCACATAGAGTCAAATATCGACTTGTGTCTCTCACGTCAGTGTTTGGCCAAATTATGATTTTTCTCTGGATCCAAGATTATTAATAAATCAATTCATATTTTTATTGTGGCAGCCGGTAGGGGCTTTCATATTGACTCCAAAAATGCAGAAAAAGATCAAAATAAGTCAACAAAAGTAAAGGAAAAGTTTGGAGTGAGCTCTCAGATTGTCTCATTTAGTTGTCTGTGTGAGAGGATGGTAACATCACAATCATGACATTACTCTGAAAGTGAGGCTATGGCATCTCTGCTATTTCCGCATGTGTTAGATATTAGTAGATATTTGTAGACTGTGTGTGTGCGTGCACGTGCATTACTGACTGAGTAATCATTGTAAATTAGAGATGTTTGTGGTTGATTTTGGTAAAGCCCCTGTAAAAACTCTCACGGAAAATCTCTTCCCAAGACGTGGCACATGTGCCAAACACACACACACACCAACGCTCACACACACCTTTAAATTCTGCACCTACCATCTCTCCCTCCCATCCTACTTTGCGGTAAATGTATTAACTAACCTGTATTAAGTCTTCGCCACTACCTGGCAGAGCGTGAGAAAGCAGTGAGCATGATGGGTAATTGCCATGCTGCACGCAGTGTCTACAGGACCACTCTTTATGAGGTGGTGGTGGGGAGGGAGAAGGGGGTGAGAAGGAAGGATGGAGGACACCAGAGTATTCCCCTTTCCCTTCAGATCATTCAGCTTTCTTACCAAGACTTTGAAAGACTATGACCGAAGTAATCAGCCTGCCTATACTTTATCAATATTTCCTATAGTTGTATAAAACCTCTTTATGTGGTCAGTTTCATGAGTAGTGAATGTATTCATGACCCATAATGAAAATGTCTTGGAGAAATTTCAGATTGTGGCTTGAGTTTGTGCCTCCAGCGTTTATGTGTTTAGGGGCAATAATTGATTTCTGTGTTGTGCCCCGCAGGGTTTGTCCCACATCTCTAAACCCCCCATCCCCATCCCCACACACACATGCACGCACACACACAGCAAGGTATGCTGCAGTATTAATGAAACATGAATAAGACATGAAGAGAGACCCCCCTCTTACACGCTCACACAGGGTCTCCCCCTCCCCAGCTGCTTCCTGTCTGCAGATTACCCAGCTTTCACTGGGCTCTGGTTAAGTGGGGCCAGGAAGAGATTTAGCCCTCTCAGCAGGAGCACACGCACACACACACACACACACACACACAGACACACGCACACTCCCTACTGTAAGCAAACATCGAGAACTATCTGTTTTATTTTGTGGTTGACCGCTAACAGAACTTCAGGTGTTTATCTGCCTGAAATATGATTGATGTTTAAGGATAATGATTTCATGTTTGCTCCTGTATGGGCCTTATCTTTTAACTTGTAAAAAAGTTTAAACTAACCTCTTGAGCTTGAGGTGTACATGTAAAATAATTGTAACTATTTGGTAAACATTTAAATGGCCTCTGTGGATTTGACAGTTAACTAATATTTCCTTTAATTTATGTTTTTTTTTGAGAGCACTGGAAGTGATTTTGAGAATCCCAGTTTAACCTATTTTATTAGTGGTAAAATGACTTATTATGGTATATAATATTGTATTTTGCATGAGCTACTTAAGTGTAACTATGTCCAGTTGTGGTTAGGAAACTGTCTAGACTCAGCTCAATGTCACAGTATTAAACATTTGATAAGTAAGCTGAGTGTATGTTTCCTCAGGGTGAGTTGTGACCTTCTATCTGCTTGTGTTGCAGGCCTCAGCGATGTCTAGCCCAGGACCCGTCTCTCTGGGCTCGCAGGTTCATGCTGCAGCTGTCAATGGAGATAGGAGCGCCCTCGTCAAACTTATCACAGGTAAGTAGCACACTCAACCTATCAGCCTCTAAACATATTACAGTTTTATTCACTACATGACCTGCATCACATAAGTAGAACACACAATTTCAATATTTATTTTTTTTTATTGGAAAGGGACAGTTGTAAAACAGACAGGGAACATTGGGAGAGAGAAGGATAAAACATGCAACAAAGGTTCTTTGAAATTGAAAGGGGACATTGCGGTTATGTCATGTGCGTCTTAACCCCTAGGCCATCAGGACACCCCAAACACAAAGGGTTCAATTCACATTAATCTGTAGTAATGTGTTGCTTTATTGATTTCTATAAGGAACATTTCTTTGCATTTGCCCCATCTGTAGAGTGCAGGGTCAGCTGCAGCAGCTTGTAGGAGTTTTGGAGTTTTTGCAGAGAAACTACAGCAGAGTTGGTGCTCGTCAGCGTGGAAGCTGGAACCGCGGTCCCTCTGCTAAAGGATGGTCCAGACTTCTGCAAAAGTGCTGACATTATCTAGCCAAGTTGATATTTAATCTTGAATATATATTAGAAATGTGTGGCAAAAAATATATGAAGAGCATCAATTGATCTTTGCAAATTATCTTACTCTTCGCAAGGAGGCAACCTGGTCCTCCAGGTTATCGGTGTTACAGTATTTCCTTCTGGCTTCCAGCTGCTCTGACTTATTTAGGAAAGTGGAAGTGGAATTCCTATTAAACTGAAGCAGTAAAAGACTGCATTTTAAGTACAAGGAGTTGCCTTTTAAAAACAGTTTGTAACATATTCCCCCACAAGCCACATAATTGTACTTTTTGTTTATATGTTGAACTGAAAATTCAACTCCTATTGTCCCAAATGTTCACCATTAACACTTACCCTCTGACTTAAACCTTCAAACTGTGCTTTGTTTGTATGCGTGCGTCCATGTTATATAGCAGATCCCTCACTGCGGGACCGTGAGGACCAGTTTGGCCGGACCCCATTGATGTACTGTGTGCTGGCTGACCGGCTGGATTGTGCAGAAATTCTGCTGAAGGCCGGAGCCTCGGTCAACAAGACCGACCACAGCCAGCGCACCGCTCTGCACCTTGCCGCACAAAAGGTATGGACACAAATACACAGATGTACACGGGGGAACACACAAATGTTGACCATCGCACATGTGTCAGCCCCTTTTTGTGGTTGACAAAGTTAATTTAAGAAGAATTGATAAGTAGATGGATTTATAGAGGTGGAATGAATATGAAGACTAGGTGGGATTTCACAGAGGTTTGATGGCAAAGAGAGATAATTTGACAGTCATAAGCTCCAGTGGGAAGCCAGTGCCCCCTAGTGGCTGTAGTTATGGCCTTGGGTCCTTGGGGGTGAGATATCAACTGCACAGACATTGTAGGTATGAGTTTGACTTGCACATTCCTATAAATAAAGAATTATTCTGCATGGAGAAAGTCCTGTTTCACAGCATTTTGGCCACTGAAATCTATTAAAGAAGAGGAGCTTAATGTTCTCTTCACTTCAATCTAGACTACGGAGCATTGAAAGGAGACAATAATAATGAGGATGGTGGTGTGTTCGGTCTACAGGGATGTGGCAGGGGAACAGTGGGATGTGGTACTAATGATATCCCTTTACAAGTCTTTTATGGGAGTATACTGATACAGGATCATCATATCATTGCAGAAAGAGGGGAGGTAATAGGTTGTTGGGGTCTGTCTCATAGATGGGGAGTGCGTGTGTGTATGTGTGTGTGTGTGTGTGTATTAGGGGATGCTAGTGATGGGAAGCCCTGTCTCTTTGACATCTGATCAATAAATGGCTGAGACAGGGAGAGAGGCCAGGGATTACCGATCTAATTGGACTGAGAATAGGGAGGACGGGAACACACACACACAAACACTCACCGTCTAGATGCATGCTCACACACAAGATAGATCTGTCAGACTGTGGCTTTGTGGTCACAGGATGGCAAATATGCAAAACACACTCACACGTACACACGGTCATGCCCGCATGGACACACGCACACACACACACCCTGCGGCCTGGTGGTGAAACGTGGAGACCAAAACTTGAGGATGATGATGTGGAGGGGACGACAGGCAGAGAGCGTCTGCTCTGTCAGGCAGCAGAGCCGCTCATCACAGACACTGAACAGAGAGGCAGGAGGAGCGAACAAAGATGAATGACCTGCGGATTGAACCAGACACAGCTAAAAGCCTGGGGAGTCTGTGTGTGTGGGAGTGTGTGTGTGTCATTGCTGCCGGTTCTTGAATAATATCAAGGAGATTTTTTTAAGCAACATGTTGAGCACAGTTTTTTTTCGTACTCGTATCTTGTAGGGGAATGTGCGTTTCCTGAAGCTGCTGCTGTCTAGGCGTGCTAACTGGCTTCAGAAAGATTTAGAGGAGATGACCCCGCTCCACCTGGCCACCCGACACCCCTCCCAAAAAGCCCTTGCCCTGCTGCTCAAACACATTGGACCTGGAGAGGTTGACACACAAGACAAGAACAAGGTACAAATACAGTACAAATACACACAAGTAAGTTTTTTGCTTGTCTTTCCAACTGTCCACAGTTTCTCCTCAGTCAGAAACCAGCCAGTCTAGGCGTCTGACCAATAACCTGCAAAGAGATAACTGACTGACTGAAGATAGTTCATTAAAAGCAGCAGAAGTTTTAGGTCATACACGCATAAACACCGAGAGGCACATTCACACGGCAGTGAATGATTTAACAGTCTGTGGCTTTGTCCTGTGTTCTGCTGATAAGACCACAAACATAAAAAAACACAGTCTCCTCTGTCTTCTGGAGCTGATGTGTATCTGACATCAGTAGTTGGTTTTGTAATAATCCAATATGCATCATCGTGTCAGATGACAGTGGTTTCAGCAAATCTCAGAATAGCTCAGTAGCCGTCATGAAGGCAGTATCTGGGTTACAATCTCAGCTCACTGCTGGATCTTCAATATGAGCTTTGTGTAGCACGTTGCCCTCATATTTCCTGCCAATGCCAAAGAGGAGTAATTTTTTTAATTTAAGTGGAAACCTCAAACCTGTTACAACGGCCCCCTCATAGTTTTTGAACTCATTCATCATCTTTGTCTCTTCTTTTTCATCTCTCTCTATCTCCCTTTCTCTCTGTACAGCAAACTGCTCTCCACTGGTCAGCATTTTATAACCGACCAGAACACGTTCGCCTTCTGATCAAGCACGATTCCAACATTGGCATCCCAGACAGCGAGGGCAAGATCCCTCTGCACTGGGCAGCGCACAGTCAGGAGGCCAGCGCTACACAAACTGTCCGCTGTATACTGGTACACACTATTGTGCGCATACACACCCACACACACACACACACACACACACACACACACACACACATATGTTCTCAAGTATTTGTCATCATAATAATCCATCCTCACCCATCAGTCTGCATGTCCTTTTCTTTTCTGTGGTTTTCTTGTGTGTGTGTGTGTGTGTGTGTGTGTGTGCGTGCACATGTGTGAAGGAGGCAGCTCCCACCGAGTCCCTGCTGAACTGGCAGGACTATGAGGGGCGGACTCCCCTGCATTTTGCCGTTGCCGATGGTAATGAGGCAGTGGTGGAGGTGCTGACATCTTACGAGGGCTGTAATGTGACAGCTTACGATAACCTCTTCAGAACGCCGCTGCACTGGGCAGCTCTGCTCGGTGGGTGAACACACACCCTGTATGTGACCTACTGCAGCCTGAATGACCGAAAGTTTTAATGAAATTATGGCCACTTTCCCCCAAAACAAAAGTCCAGTTACAAAACGTTTTACACTGGTTAGCTAAATCAAAGCCAAAATGGATTATTACGCCCATGATAAGATGATATTTTATTTAATTTGAACCATGAAAAGCATGGCTCTAGGGATGGCAGTGTTTGTTTGTTTGTCTGTCAGTCGGTCCACCACTGTGGTCCAGACGGAAATATCTCAACAACTATCATATGAATTGCCATAAAATTTTGTACAGACATTCATGGTGCCCAGAGGATGAATCCTACTGACTTTGACAATCCCCTGACTTTTCCTCTAGTGCCAGGCGACATTCCCATCAGCCTCAGCTGTACTTACGTGCTAATCAGCAAATGTTAGCATGCTAACACTCTAAGCTAAGAAGGTAAACGTGGTCAACCTTATACCTGCTCAACATTAGCATTGCCATTGTGAGCATGGATGTTAGCATTTAGCTCAAAGCACTTCTGTGCAGCATCACAGAGCAGCTATGGCTGTGGACTCATGTTTCTTTGGGTTTATGGTTCTTAACAACCTGTTTTTATAGCACCACACAGCGACAAACATGTTGGTTAGTAATTATGTAAATAGTGACAGTTGACTTATTTTGACATGATGTGAAGTTTTTTGCTTTTCTGTTAGCAGTTTTGTAAAGACAGCTGAAAAAATATAAGGTCCCTTTGTAGGACAGCATAGTTGAGCAAGTGTCCCAGCTCCCTGCATATGCTTGTCATTATCTGTCACCCTCGCATCCCACTAATGTGAACGCGTGTTTTTCAGGCCATGCCAGAATCGTCCACCTGCTGTTGGAGAGAAACACATCGGGCACTATTCCCTCAGACAGCCAAGGAGCCACACCTCTGCATTATGGTGCTCAGAGCAACAATGCTGTGAGCCATGTACACTTACACACAGAGCTGGAAGACCTGCTGAGTCAGCACCTTTATCCAAAATACAATATTGTTGATAATGAAATAAAGGTGTCTCATCCCGTATGTTCTGCATCCTTCTGAGAATGTAGTCTTACAAAGGCAAAATATTCTTAAGATTTTATATGCTTGAGTGTCAAGGTGAAACTATAGCTTATGGGAAATTCTACAGTTCTTTTCAGTTTGACCTGGAAATGATTTATTAATGATAATCTATGTATTTATTTTATTGATTTGTCCTAAGTATGACGTTGCCTAGTCAATTGGAACTACGTATATTTGATATTTGATGCGTATGATTTCATTTCTACCTTCTCATAATGTCCAATAAACAAAACTAAACTGAAACAATGTTCTTTCTGTATGTATGTGTGTGTATGTGTGTGTGTGTGTGTGTGTAGGAGACAGTGGGTGTGTTTCTGTCTCACCCATCTGTGAAGGATGAACCCGATCTGGAGGGGAGGACGGCCTTCATGTGGGCCGCTGGGAAGGGCAGTGATGATGTCATCCGCACCATGCTGGCCCTCACCCCACACATTGACATCAATATGGCCGACAAGTACGGAGGCACCGGTGAGCACCTGAGAAACAAGAGGAGGAACTGAGACTCCTCTTAACTGCTTTGAACCACACCCCCACTCTTCCTGATACTGTACACATACACAAACACGCACACACTTTTGTTCTTGTTCTGTTTGTGTGTGGCCTGCTGCTTGTTTTAGGCTAGTGATGATGATGTCACAGGGGATCCCCCCTAAGGTGCTAGAGAGACTGACTGAGGGAGAGAGGGAAGGGAAGACTCCCACCACTGCCAGCACTGTCACACACACACATGCAGACACACATGACTTACTGCCACGTTATGACCCCTGTTTGGACATATAATCTCCATGGCGATAGCCCCTCTGCTCAGCCAGGCGGTCAGTGTTTATGCATGCATAACAAGCAACGGTTGAGTCATGCTAATGAGACAGTGTGAAGGGCAGTGGAGCTAACTGGTGCCCAGATCACTTCCATGCGCTTGACTCTACTCTGTACTGTCAGGGGACTGGGGAGAGGGGGAGGAGGGCGAGCCACGAGTAGGCTTAAGTGTATTGCTTATCATTAAATTTCTCCATCTGTTTAACCCTTCATTGACCAGGATTTAGCCACAGCCCAGAGAGGAGCTGCAGTCAAGGGAATGAATGAACAAAGAAGAGGCAGATGAGGGAGGAGCAGTCCTGGGGGTGTTTATTGTCCAGTTAGATTCAGGCCTTCATATTCCTATCTCAGGTTATTTTTTTTAATGTACTGTATGCGTGGGTGTTCACACAGCACTCCATGCGGCCTCCCTGTCAGGCCATGTGAGCACAGTGAAGCTGCTGTTGGAGAGGGGAGCGATGGTCGACTCTCTGGATGTGATGAAACACACGCCGCTGTTTCGCGCTTGCGAGATGGGACACAGAGATGTCATACTCACACTCATCAAAGGTGGGTGTAATTGGTGCATACAGTATGTGCAAGCATTCCAATAACTACACATTCTGTGTGTCAGTTAAATGCCTCAACTGAAATGGAAATGTAATGAATTAAGGTTCTGCACGTGTGGACCTGGTAGACGTGGATGGTCACACTGCTCTGCACTGGGCAGCTCTGGGAGGGAATGCTGAGGTCTGCCAGATACTGATGGAGAATGGGATTGGTCCCAATGTACAGGTATGAATGCACATACTCAAAACATATACAAAAACTTTAACTAAATAGTTCAGGATCTTTAAATCCCTGTTTAATACTCATTACTCACATTTACATAGTAAATAGGGAAGTTTCATATTCAGAGTCCATCTCTATGTTTCTCTGGACTGTGCAGCTCTAGTTTTCCATCCACAATCAATTAGTGCACTAGAAGATCTCCAAAATTTGGCCAAAGCTAACATGATACAACAGCAGTCTATTGTAGCGAACCCGATACATATATATGTATATATGTAGCGGACCTGATGTGTGTGTGTGTGTGTGTGTGTGTGTGTGTGTATATATATATATATATATAGAGAGAGAGAGATATGTATGTAGCGGCATGCCCAGTACGAATCACGAGCATTACGAGCAGTGAGTACAAAATCAGGATCAGCATCTCATAAATCCTGAGCTACGGGGTGGCCTGGTAGCACACCTGGTAGAGTGCATGCCCCATGGTTCAAATCCAACCCCCTCCAATCCCACATTACCTGTCTCTCTGCAGCTGTTACTATCAAATAAAGGCAAAAGGCCCCAAAAAAACAACAATCTTGAGCTAGTTGTTTAATTGGTCTACACCTGACTGTTAAAAATTTGACTACTCCTGGGCAGGACCAGGCAGGGCGGACTCCTCTGCAGTGTGCTGCTTATGGCGGCTACATCACCTGTATGGCTGTTCTCATGGAGAACAATGCTGATCCAAATATACAGGACAAGGAGGTAAAAATCTACTCATACATCCACGAATCCACCCACAAATCTGCCTATGTTATGCTTATGGACACAGCTGTAGTTTGAATGGGTGCTCTTTATGGGTGCACAGGGGCGGACTGCTCTCCACTGGTCGTGCAACAATGGCTACCTGGATGCTGTGAAACTGCTACTTGGCTACAATGCCTTTCCCAATCACATGGAGCACACTGAGGAGAGGTGAGGACAGAGGGACAGGGAAGTAGAAAGGGGGAAAAGGGTGTATGAATGACTCAGGCATTCGTTTTGTGCAGGTACACCCCTCTGGACTACGCTCTGCTGGGGGGACACAGCGAGGTGACTCAGTTCATGCTGGAGCACGGTGCTCTGTCCATCGCAGCCATCCAGGACATCGCTGCTGCCTCCATCCAGGCTGTCTACAAGGGCTACACCGTCCGCAAGGCCTTCAGGGAGAGAAAGCAGCTCCTCATGAGGCATGAGCAGCTGCGCAAGGATGCAGCCAAGTGAGAGATGAGCACACACACATACTCACATATTTGTGTTCGTAGACATACAGAGACACACATGTACTGAAGCCTCAGGCGTTGTTTCTAGTGCTTCATGGAGTTTATATTTGTTTTGAGAATCTCATAAACATTCCTTTCTTTGTCACACAATAACGTTTGTATTTAACATTTACATGCAACGTCTTCATCACTCACTCCTGTTTCTGTCTTCATTATTTGTATCTGTCTTTCTCGTCTCGCCCATATAGGAACAGTCACACTCTCTCCATATCTGTCTTTCTCTGTGTCATCCCTGCACACACATACGTCTTCCCCGTGTCTCTCTCTTCAGGCTTGCTCTCCTTTTTGTCATTTGCTCGCCAGTCTCACCTTTATTCTGTCATACACTGTGCTTTTTTTAGAGGCAAATTTGTTTTAAGAGGGTGCACTGACTTTTCTTGGTATTTCAAGCAGGCATTTTTAGTGAGATACAAGTATTTTATGAGATGTTTTTTATACAAAGTACTCTATTCTACCACATCTTCTTATCAGATTTCTTTTCCTGATAGATAGCCATAATACATTTTATTGCTCCACAGCTAAAAAAATGTCTTTGCACGTAAAGGGTACTTGGTATGTTTAAACAGTTAAAATTGTAAAGATTGGACATAACATACTGTGTAATGAAGTGCTTTAATCCAAATATACCTGTCACCATAGCCCACAGTCAACCCGCCCCCGCCCCCCCCTTTATTTTTTTTTATGTCCATACATTATAAACAAACTCTACACATTCGCTTTTCCACCTGGAATGTGGCTGGTCATGTGGTGCATTTCAGACAAAACTGTATGCTATGATCAGATCCAACTGTTTTTCTTTGTGTTCAGGAAACGAGAGGAAGAACAGCGGAGGAGGGAAGCTGTGCAGCAAGTCTCTGTGGCCACTGCAGAGAAACAGAGGGTCCCTTTGGTGAGAACAGAGCAGGAAAAGCTCTCTTTAGTGAACATTATAGAGGACTTATCCATGAATGACTCAGTGGTGGAAACAAAGAAATCATCCAAAGCTGAACGCACTAAGAGCAAAGAGGAGAGACAAAAAGGTACAAATGTGCAGAAATTCTTAAAGTTCTTATGATGGATCTTATGATTGGAATCGCTGTATAGTGGGTTGACAGTTATGAATGGTGTTTTATTCATATTTCATCACTAATCTTAAACTGTCTTGCTAATTTGCATGAGGTGTGATATTGATTATTTAAAATAACATAATATCAAAATATCAAAATTTTCTTGAAATGTAAAACAGTTATTCCTCCAACTAAACACACATAAAGCAGAAACATTTTGCACAAAACGTCTTGTATATCTCATGTTTTCTTTACTTTTCTTTTTATTTCTCTCACCAGCCCACAAGAGCAGATCCTCCAGAAGAAGTAAAGCAGCTGAACCACATGAGGTTCCTGATGCTTCGAGCTGCCACTGTCATGTGACCGGTGACACTGTGCCCGGTGCTCCCCAGACTACCAGGCTGAAGGAACTTCTCTCTCCTGCCAGCTGCAGCCCGCCACCCAGCCTCAAACCCAGACCCCCCTCCATGCCCAAAGTCAGGGAACGACCTTCTTTAAACACACGCACTCCTTCCACAAGTGTCTCCGCGACGGACCAAACTGACACTATTGCCAGAGCATGCATCCCTCTAAATAAGAGAGACGCTCACATGACTTTGCTGACTGCCCCCGGCAAGATTAACACCCACACCTCTCCACAAAAGCACAGAAACCACAAGGAGCAGACATCAGAAAAAGCCGCCACCAAAGACAAAACTCACACTCCCTCATTAAGAAGCAGTTCATCTTTAGACCACAAAAGCCCTTCGAGAAAGACTCAGTCTGCCACACATGCACCTATCTCAACACGCACACACAGGGAGCACAACAAGGAGCAGCACAGGACGAGGAACGAGGCTGCACGCATCATCCAGCGAGCATGGCGAAGGTGAGTTTGCGCGTCTGTGTTTTTACCTGGAGGGGTGTTCGGTAGCTGGAGCTTATCTGGCTGTGGGAGATTGGCAGTGCCATGTGGTGCCCACATGTGCCCTCTCCCACATACATGCCAACCCCCAACTCATCTCTCCTGTAACTCCACCCCCCATGTTCGGTCTGGATGCCATCAACACTTGAGCAGTGGGGGGGAGAGCGTGGGAGATGGGTGAGACAAGGAGGCAGGGGACAGACGGGCTATAATCTAGAGCTTTCACACTGGTTTAACAAGAGGCTAAAAGTTCAGCCGTGCTGCTCTAATAGCTACCAGCAGCCTCTCCTTGCTTTTCTCTCCCTCTTACACACTCTATGTTTCTCTTAGAGGCTGCCAGTCCGCCCCAGGAGGCCGTCTGTTTCCATTCAGCATCACAATTATATTCTGTATGTGCTGCCTATTAACTGCCTTGAATAAACTCTGTTTACTTTGTTTATGCTTAGTGAGTATTAGTGTGAGGACTTGCCGGCTTTTAGACCTTTGAACGCAGTCTGAGATTATTTTTATTGAACGACGTTCACGTGTATGCGCTTGCATGGATGTGTGTCTGCAGGTTCCACGCACGCAGACGGAGAGAGGTAAAGGCCCGCGAAGAGGTGGAGTCAAGTGAATCAAACCACACCCACAACAGGAAGAAGATGGAAATCCGAGCTCAACCCACTAAACCGTCAGCGAGTAAGAGCTCGGTGCTACAGAGTATCTATGGTGAGCTTGTTTTGCTTATTAATATGTATATGACAACAAGTGATCACAGGTAGTTGGACCAAAAGCAAACAACATGAACAACCTTACACAATAACAACATTCCACTTACACACACACAGACAGAAAATGAAGACTTATATGTGGAGGACCCCGCACCCGTTCCCCAGTAGCGCCCCCATCCCAAACCACCCACCCCTCCTGAACAACTGGACAGGATTTTTATATTATATATGACTACATTTGACTGTAGTCCAATAAAAGTGCCTCACACATGCTCTGCACCGAAAAAGGATGGGTTGTCATAGGTTCGACGTGGGTAATACATATATGATATATATTATTGAGCAGTTATTGAGAGCAATGCTGCAGTTTGTATGTCTGGTAGTGTAATGGTGTATTAATCAGGGTTATGGCACACTGTTAGAATAATGACTTCCCCATTTCCAGACACAGCGCGTCACTGTTTACATTAGGTGACAGTGCAAATTTGCAGTACAAAATTTAACAAATTTGAACTCTGAATTGAAGTGTACAGGAGAAGAAGTGAATATGCTGATATAGCATATTCCTCTGTGCCATAGAGCTCCATTGTTGTGCAGAAACTATTAAAAACACATCAGAGAACCACATTGTTGTGCTAGGTGACATGTTCCTTCATTACAATGAACACTGGGAACTGTAGTTTAATTTGAGTCCTTCGTATATACACCGTCATGGCTGCCATACATTAAATACTCACTAGTGCACCAAATTCACAGCTGAAAGTAGTTACCAGTAAATGCTCCATTTACACCCGTTTGAGTAACGTTTGCTAAAAATCGGCATTTATTTAAGAGACTATTTGTGACCCATTTGTAAAGATTTACGTCCTCATTGGGAACAAATGGTCTTGTAGCTGAGTGCCACAGACAGGGTGAGGACATTGGAGAGTACTGGGAGATGAACTAATACACTGTGGCCTTTGGTCTTTTCATGGTATATGTTATATTGTCAGCCTTATCCTTTATTGGTAAACCAACCGTGAATCACTTGCGACCGAAAACAGCTGCTGTATAGGCTGAAACTTTCAAGCATACTGTATGTCAGTGATGTCAAAGCCTGTATTGGTTAGGGTGTGCAGCAGTTTCATAAGTTGCAACTATAGCGTGCGCAACAGCAGCAGTTTTCTGCCCAAAATGTTGCTGTGTTGATTTACCCTTTGAGGTGGGAACCTTTCATTCTTACTTGAATCCGTAGCTGTTGAATTACATGGAAACAGATTGAAGAACAAGCTGGAAATCAGGATGGGTGTTATACCATTGCAGAACACGATGTAAGTGACTCTGGGAACAGGAACTCATGTAAATGTCTGGGTGATGCTTCAATCCACATACCAGGACAGTATCATCCTGTTTGACTGTGTGGAACCTCTGGTAGGGTTTCGCCCCACAGACAGGCCTGACCTTCATCACACATCACCAGGTGATGATGAGAGAACGGGCCAAAACCTTACTGCGCCAAAACATACAAAGCATTCACGGCGTCTCCAAACTCCTCGCTCCAACCTAACCCAACCTTCTGACATGGTTTTCCCCTCCCCCTTCTCACCTCACCTCCCTCTGTCTCTCTTTCTCTCTTTCTCGCTCTCTGACAGTCCTGGCACTGTGAAAAGTTCAGAGCTGTCAGGGGGAATGTCAGACGAATGCGTAGAGCAATCTGCTGAACACACACACACATAAACCCCGACATGGTTTCACACACATTCATGATACTCATTCTCGCACTCCTTTTGAGAAGTGTCCAAACATTTGACACAACTCTGGATTGGGTCACGTTACTCTGTTTATCATCATAAACCATTTTTTAAATTTCCTATTAATTTTTTTTATCTCACAGGCATCTCTAATATCTGTAGCAACACACATGGACTGAGAGACATTTATTTTTGCATCACAGATAACAAAGACTGTGTCCAATAATTTCTGTGTGCAAGTTTGATTGATTAGTTGATTAAAAAAAAACAGCTGTACCTCTGCACTGCAGAACACAATAAAGTTTAATTATTTACCTCCACTGTGCTCCTCCAACTGTACACAATTATACATACTATACATACAAAGGCGGAGTGGCAACACGTACATATTCCAGACTCTGTTCATTAGAAACAAGCTACTAAGTTACCAAGAAACAATTTTTTAAGCTCTCTGATGTGTTCAACTTCAAACATGTGGGTTATACTGCAACAGAATAAAATAATTATAAATAAAATATGGTATTAACAGTATTAAATCTGTTTAACTTGTGCAATACCTGTGAGTGTGTGTAATAGGTGATGAGTAGTTCCCATAATACACTGGGACTTTGTTTTTGGCCTCTAAGGATAATAAAAAAATAAAAGTAAAACAACATTAAGGCTCCAGTGAGGTTTGAACTCACGACCCCTGGTTTACAAGACCAGTGCTCTAACCACTGAGCTATAGAGCCATTGTCAAACACACCACCATCAGATCACCACTATAAAGACTACACCCAGAACAACCATGTCTGTGGAATCTGACTAACTCAACCAGTTACAGGAGTGTCCTGAGCTTTGTAATGTGGCACCAGCTGATTGAAACTGTTCACATGATGTAACTGCAACTGTAAATAAAGATATCATCCAGACATTTTTCTTTACGCTCCTTTAGGCAACTCTATGGCCAGACGAGGGCGTTCACTTCGGAGCTCTCAGTCTCAGCTGCTCCTGGACATGCCTTTACGCACCCAGAGCCAGTGTAAGTGCATGTACATACACAAACACGCAGTTTTAATAAAGTACAAGTCTCTAAAAGGTCATTTTGTGTGGTTGTTTTACAGTGAGCGGTATAGATTGTGTGCACCTGACTGATGCCGTGAATCAAGCCAAGCAGTACTCTTACCACCTGAGACCACATAGTGCTGGACAGGGGACCAGAGGCCGGGGAAAACATTGAAGCCACACACACACATACACACTTCTTTGATGTTTTCTCAGCTGGCTGGCGGCCTCACCTCTATAGAATTACTATACACATTGTTCGCTCAATGTGCCAAGCTTTCTAAAATTAAGCCATATGACATCAGAGCCATGACCTCACAGGGTGGGGTTAAGTCTACAGAAATGGTGTGTGTAAAAGATAACCTTTCATCCATTGTGGAAGGAACACATACACACATGCCATCTCCCTCGTTCACCATCGCTCTCGCACACACTGAGATAACCTTTCCTACTGTTGTGGAGAATGAGGCAGTCTATCAACAGCCAGTCATACAGACAGCCCACCTGCAGCCACGGAGACGGACACACACACACACACACACACACACGCGTGCGCGCTTCACAGTTTGGTCAGCTTTCCCTCTCAAGAGAATGATGTATTTCTATAAGTAGTTTGTGTTTACTTTAATATGCATTTGCACAAAAATAATCCATATTATTATTATTGTATACCTCAATGTTTATTGGTTTTTATTGTATTATGAAGAATAAAACAAATTGACACAAAAGGCAGCACACTTGGATTTCACTTTATTATTTTTGTAAGTTTAGTTTTTTGGGGGGTTTTTTAATATCAAAAGTGGCCAGGTGTCCCAGTAAGCACTGGACAACATCAATACTCTGAAGAAGCAAAAGGAGGACAAACAATTACCAGGCTAAGAATGAAGCTAAGAGAGAGGCAGCTTAAGACACAGAACAAAACTGGAGCTCTTAAACCACGAATGTGAAGTATTCCCATCGTCACTCACAAAAAACATCACTTCTCCACTTTATTCCTGCTGTGTTGTATGTACTCGTCCCTACTGAGCACTGAGAGGGTTTTGTCTGTCAAAGTAGCTGTAAGATGTTTGAGAGGGTGAACTGAAAAACACAGCAGGTACCGGTCTGGTGGGTGCGTCGGTCAGTACATGTCTCGAAGGCCCAGGTTTCCACGGCGAGTGGAAGAGCTGTGAGCCACAGTGACGCTGTAACAGTAGAGCAAGTCTGTCAACCACTGCTCCCTGGTCGCACCCCGGGAATACCTCTGAAACACACACACAGAAAAAATAATAATAATAATCAGGTGAACAGCCTCCACGAGAGGTTAACATACTTTATCTCTGCATGCAAAATTGTACAAAAGCCAAATCCATCTCTGTGAATTTCACGTCTGAGCTGTGTTTACCGTGAGGTGCTGTATGATCTCTTGCAGCAGAGTGGCGTTGGCCAGCAGCTGGTTGTGGAGCGGCGTGTGCTGCAGCAGCATTGACAGGATCTGTCCGAGATGTGGCAGCTCCTCCTCACTCAGATTTCCAACATGCATCAACTGCAGAACCATTCGCAGCAGGCGAGGAACGGTGCTCAACCCTGACACACAAGCACCCCATATTGCCTCCCTGCGAATGTGACACAAAGGTGTTTTAAACCAAGTTGTTGTAAGTCTTCATCACATGATAATGGCAAACAGCCACTATTAAGGTCAAGATTTCATATCAACAGGAGCTCAGTAAAGGGTTGTAGTCATTCAACACACACCTTTTGTGGTTGGTTTCAGCAGGTAACTCCTGCTGCAGGGTGATGAGCAGAGACAGCAGGCTGAAGCAGCACTGAGACAAGAAGCGCAGCAAGGGCTCAATGGGCAGGATGGATAGGTCCAGCAATCTGGATACAGCTCTGAGCAGCCCGGCCGCCATACTGTCAGGCACCACCCCTAACTTGGTCTGAGACACACAAATAACATGAACAGGATGTTTATACTTATGTTTTCAAATGAAGGCAACAGCAGTAAAGCGTGAAGAAAAGCAGTGCAAGGAACCAAACCAGCACTAAACCATCTATAATTCAGAAATCCTCAAAGTCATTTTCCTGCTTAATGAAAACAGTTTCTTACCAGGTATTTGCAGATGCCATTTTGCAAGATGTCAAAGCACTGAGACTTCGAACCCAGAGTTTCCAGACAGTGGCAGACTTCCTACGAATGAAACAGTTACATTAACAAAATAATTCATATCAATAATTCATATTTGATCATTTCATATCAAATATATGTGCTTTTTCATAGAAATACTTAATTGACATAGTGCTTGACATAGAAGTGAGATTCTGATTTTAGCAATGCAACCACCATGTTTTGAAAAAAATAGAGGCTTTCACTATAAAGGTGTGCTTCTAAAAACATTACAGAGGGAGAACTACACTTTGCCTTATTTTCTTAGGCTACTGGAGCTGTGAGGTGTAGATTTTACAATTTCTGTATCAAATACTGCACAATATATGCCAAAAACAAACAAAGGTTTATGATTCGGTCACAATTCTGGGGACAATTTCCATATACTGTCATGGAGTAACTGATACATTGACCCAAACCCTGCTGGTTCCCAATGCTTATCATTCCCAGATGTGTAATGTCAGGAAATCATAGCTGATATATGGAAAAAATTAACAATGTTTTATGACAAAAAACAAGGACAGGACAGTGAAATGAAACCACAGTAATGATATTACGGAGCGTCTCAAACAGCTTTAAACTGCTGTGAGTGAAAATACCAGAGTATTTCTACACTCCTGTCTGTATGAAGTGAGGCCTTCACTTCATCGTGCCTTTACCAAAGAAGAGTCACTAAACAGCATCTAAATTTCATTCTTGCTGGGATGGAGACGAGATCGGTTTCAGGCCTAAGGAGCTGCCACAAACTTTTTAAAAGTGAGAAATAAGGCTCAGCTTTTCCTCATTAACTTCAAATCCAAATCAAATTTCTCATTAGCTTTTATCAAATTGAGGTGTGTGTGCGTGCTGAGGTGCAGGTGAGTGCGAGGCAGCGCGTGTCAGAACGGTGCACCTGTTGGCATTCTCGCCGTCATTAAAAACAATCCCGTCTCATTAGTCGAACCAGAGTTGACACAGTCCGTCCCTTAATGCCCCTCCACCCTCCCCCGCCGCCACCATGCGTCCTTTTCCTCCTCCTTCCCACCACTTGCCCATGATTGACTCGGACAGGGAGATGAGAGAGGCAGGATCTGAGGGCTTAATTGAGGAGCTGAATTAGTGATTATAAGCCCCCCACTTGCTCACACACACTTGCCCCAGGGCATAGTTACGTTAACTGTAATTTCTGTGCAGAAATGTCACACTCCCATCATGCCATGGGCTCTCATTAGCATTTGTGCATATCCACTATGCCCGATAACCACGCATTTCCAACCTGCGCAATGCGATAAAAGGTTCCCCTCTCAGCAGGAGTGCCACGATAAAGCTTCCACCCTCTGAGCTCTATATGGGAGACAGAAAGGGACCGGGGGGACTGAAAGACCATAACTGTGTCCAGAATATCAACACTTTTCAATTTTCAAAACAATGTATTTTCCCTCTCTTCCTTCACCTCCGTCTCTGTCCCTTCTAGATTCATTTTAAATGTTGCGTCCAAGTGTTTCTGATTGGCAGCGGCGGCTTTGGCGAGAGTTAGAATGTATGTGAGGTTTGGGGTAATTGTGGGAAAGACTGTGCAGTGAACCCACCTCAACAACATCCCAGTGGTGTGTGAACTGCTCCAGCGGTGTGAGGTAGAGGCTGAGGGGTGAGAGAGGGGAGGGAGGCAGGGTGCTCTCGTCGCCGGCCTCCTGCAGGGAGGCAAGCTTTTCGGACGAGAAGCCCGTAAGGGTGGAGAACAGGAAGCTGATGTAGTCCACGTCCTGCAGAGCAGCTTCCTGGCTCCCAACTGACCAGCCACTCAGAGATGACCTGGAGAACGTAATCAGTGAACACGTTACACAATAATTGATGCAAAAGCTTCGTGCAACACAACGCTGGAAAGCCACAGCTTTCCGAGTATAAAACATTTTTACGACTTGTGATTTTTGCTACTTTTCCAAATGTTACACTTTTTGGACACACCACTTACATTAATTTCCAAATAACGTCCTGGTTATATATTCAGTATCACATTTCTTAGAATTATTCATGATGCTGTGTTTTGTAAGTGCATAATATTGAGGATAATAGTGCACAGAAATACAGTTATGAAAAATTCTTCCTTGCCTTAAGGGAAGGATAGATCAGTAACAGTAGGAAATGTGAGTGAATAACAAGTGTGTTTTGTGAAGCCCGGGAGGCACATGCAGACCGAACTGTCTTCTCAATTCTCCATGACGAATCTGCATTCCAGCCTCCCAAAGAGCTCTTTGTATCATACCCATTACACACACACATCCCATATGAACTCAGCACTCCCACCGCTCAAAATTTGTATGACACTGCCCCACTGACACACGCAAAAGGTCAGATACACAAATGCCCGTGGACACACACACCATTTCAGGGAAAGCTAAGCTGTGGGTGTGCGACAAAATATAAAAAAATGCTTTTATTGTCACCAGTAAGTTGAATATCAAATATACAGGGCATCCACATCAGCACCTGTCAACAGGCAGGTAGGAAACCAGATGAAATGTCAGGAAGTCATCTGTGAAAGTGCAATACTGCCATCTCATGGTGGCAGGCATGACTGCTTCAACACTATTGCCTGATAAGTTAAACTGTGTGATTCTAAAAGTAAGGGCATTCCTGTGCTGCCAAAAAACTCTTTTTCCTGAACAGGAGTGTCTCCTTACACACATGCCAATAAATTGCGTTCATGTGGCCTCCATAAACTGTATAGGCGTTTTCAAGCTCACCTATGGTGCACGATTCGAATCAGAGAGGCAGCGAGGCCAGCAGAGATTCGTCCAGCAGTGCAGCAGCAGCTCAGGTTGGCCAGAAGAGACTGGGACATCTTGGGAAGGAAGTAGAGCAGCTGCACCATTCGTTGCTGAGACTCTGCTGGTAGCAGAACCACAACTCCTTCCTGTGGATCTTTACACACACACACACTTCAGGGGTAATTACTAAGAGACAGCAATGCACTGCACCCTCTGGGTATATAACATGAAGCTTTATCAAGAAAATTAAAGCGATACCAGGAAAACCAGACTATGTTCAGATTAGTAAAAAAGAGACAGACAGACAGACAGACATGCAGTAACGACTACAGTGAGGGCTTAGATAATGTGTGTGTGCGTGGTGTTCTGTCTGTCTCTGACGCACATGCTGATGTCAGAAGCCCTTAGACAAAAGGAGTCTTGTGATGGTGAATTGCTGGCTCTGCGGCAGTTTCTATCTACCACCCCCCCAACCCACCCCTGACTATCTGACCATCCTCTGAGCAGTGGATAGTATTTTTTACGGATTTCTGCCTCTGGTTGCAGTTCAGTTTTACAAAGTTGTCTGGGATGGGAAACATGGAGTTACACTGCCTCCTAGGGAAACTATGGTATAACTTGGGTCTGTGGTGTACAATTCTCTTGGCTAAGTAACATCTTTCTTTTTGGTAATCTGACCATTGTTGCTGCATTCTATATACTACTGAATTGTTTTTGCATACGAAAATGATTATATATTTTTCACATGCATGAATGCATGTATTTCTCATGAATTCAGTACCGGGAATAAGAAATATACAAACAGAAAGCTTGTTTTTACTGCATCTCCCTTGAATTAAATGTTCCTAAATTGGAAGCTGGAACTGAGCAGGAATTGTATTTAATAATTCAGATAAAGAAGAAGACTACTCCCTAGTCCCCAAGAGTACTACAACTCTCTTTGGGTTGAAAGCTTTAAACTTTATACCTCTGAGTCAGAGGTCACCCCAATCGGTGCTGCCACACCAGGTCTTTGCCAGTTGTTGATAGAGAACACGGGATGGGCCATAGCTGACCACAAATTTCAAACCACAAAGATCAGTGCAAAGGAAGTTTTCTGTCCTGGAAACTGAGTTTGTTGATGATGATTTGCTTTTCAAGCATGGGTTGTGATATAAATTTGATCACTTTATCTAATATTAATAATTATATGTGATGTCTGGCCACTGTCCAGGGTGTACCCCGCCTAAGGCCCGAAGTCACTGGGATAGGCTCCAGTCACCCGTGACCCCTAATGGGAACAAGCGGTAGAAAATGACTGACTATGTGATGTCACAAAAAAATGTTTCTGTCAAGTTGCCCCAACTTCTATGATCATTGTCTCTTTGTTTTTCTCTTGAGTGTTTGTACCATAGAGGCTGCAGGCGTGCGTCTGCAGACTGTTGAGCAGGTCTTTGTTTCCTCGAGAAGCTGCAGCCTGGATGGACAGGATAAGTCGCGCAGAGAGGGCGGGGTTACGGTGGCCCAACTGGGACAACTGCACAGGAAGAGATGCCAACCAACGACACAGCACCTTACTCCTTCAGCGAGACAGAGAGGGGTAACATGTAGGTTTGGGAGTTTCGAGAGGCAGCGAGTTTTGTTATCATCTAAATATTCACAGATTCATCTGATCAGATTTATTTCTCTAATGATTCTTCCCAGACTAAAATCCTGTAGTGAAAGCTGAGCTTGTGAGATGTAGGGGATATGGTTGCATAATTTATCTGTATACAAGAACTCTAAAGATCCAGTTTAAAGATCCCACATGCTGAAAAACAATTCAAGAAGTTACCTCGCTATGTGTGTGTGTCCTTGCTCCTGCAGGTAGAGCTTGCTGTAGAAAGACAACAGCAGAGATCGTGTCTGTAGAGTCAGGTGCCTCTGCTTATAGTAGACATACACCGCTGCCAACAGGTCCTCTGTCACTGCTGCACAAATACAAACACACATACAGATATTAAAGCTAAAATGACTGAACATTAAAAAATGTCTTGTAGTTCACAAACTAGTATCTGGATACCAACCCATAATCTTGTCATAAAGCACTTAAATAAACGCTTCAATTTGTGGGTGTGTTCTGTGGTCCACATTGCATTATTAATAACACCGAACTTTTTCTAATCTTATTGAATTCATGCGTTTGTGTTTCAAAAATACACCGCACATGCTTACTTTTGCTCCTCTGTGTGAGCACCATCTTCCACACAGTACCCAGCAGCATGTGGAGCTGCCTGTAGCTCAGTTTCACTCCGCTGCCCAGAGTGTCCCGGACAAACGTCCTCAGAAGTGTCAGCCAGTCTCCATCCGTCTCTCGGCCGAGTTCCTGCCTCTGGCTGAGGGACACCATGACCTGACAAAGTGTGATGTTTAAGGCCAGAGGCTCCACTGTCAGTCCTGGAACAGCTGCAGTCTGCTTACTCCTAAAGGAAGGACCATGGGATTACAGTAGTTTGCTAGTTTAGGTCTTCATAAGAGTAGGTATGATTACAGGTCCTGTGTAGTTTATACAGCGATGATTGAAAGTATTAAAATTGTAATTTAAAATGGTTGAACATGTAAGTTCCTAACCTATAAAAATGTTTTCTTCGCCTCTCACATGATGTGCACATTAATGTCTAACTTGACATTAATAAAAAAGGGGAAGGAAAGGATGTTTGATTGCACCACTGATTTTTTTTTTACCTTTTAAGATCAACCTTCTTCTTATGTTTGGGTGTGTCCCGAGTACCATAGGGAAAGTTTTTCATGAAGTGCTGCTTAAAATCTCCCAGGTATTCTTTATGGAACCATGCATCCTATATAAAAAGACAAAGTCATGTTTTTAGTAAACCTTCTCTTGTACAGAAAACTACTGGGTGATATTTGTGCAGTCCTCATCTCACCAGTGCATCCTGGTGCTCCTGCTGTGGTGCCAGTTTTCTCAGCAGCTGCAGAATAGACAACACCTGGAACATTACTGACATGGCATCTGGGGAGAGCAGGTGAGCGCCCTCAGTGCTGTTCCAGGGACAGTCACTGGTGCTGGCTTCTACCCACACTTCCAGCAGAAGAGGCACCAGCGTGGCTGCAAAACTCTGAACGGCCTCAGCTGAGTCCAGACCCTCACCCACTCTGGGTCCAGGGTCCACGTCCGGTCTACACAGTCAGAGAATGAAATAAAGTATATGTTAAACATGAAATATAATTGTTTAAATTCAACAGAAACCAGGCAAATTATCTGTTATGTCACATGTTCTTATACATTCTACATTTACATTTAGTCATTTAGCAGATGCTTTTATCCAAAGCGACTTACATATGTGGAAGACAATGGAAGCAATATAACAACACAAGGTAACAAAATGCATAAGTGCATCAAAAAATAGTCTGTTAAAGCCCAGCACAGTAGCTAAGGATAGGAAGTTGTTTTTTTAAGAAAAGAGATAGAAATGAAGTAGAAGTTAGTGATTGTCAGTTAGGTGTTGACGGAAGAGATGCGTTTTCAGGCGTTTTTTGAAGGTCTGTCTCTGATTCCTATTTCTTGATGGTTAAAAGAGTTTGTGGTATCGTACCTGAGTCTAAAGGTGGACCGTGGAGTTGGTTTGGCCCCCGAATACTCATACACCCTAACTCCGACCTTGCTGTAGGTGAGCTCTTCCCAGCTGAGAAACAGAGGTGTAAGCCTGCCCTCTCTACTGGAGCCAAACACTCTTTCGGTTGGCACAAAAATATCACTTTCCTCCACTGGTCTTTCCTCAACTACAGCCTCCAGAAAGCGTCCAAGCCTGAAATACAAGTGACCCAAAACGAAAAGTTAGCAGCTAGAATTATAATTACAGAAAATTTTCAGAATCAGTGTGCATGTACATGGCCTCCATACCTGAGGAGCACAGAGAGCCGCCACTGCTGGCTAGTCACAGCCCTGCTAGGGTTGACTGACAATGCCCAGGTCCGTCCCTTAGCATCCTGGGCTTTCCTGGCTCCTCCGCTGCTCTGTCTGTGAGAGATCAACTCCAGGAAGTTAGTGAGGAGCACTGCAGGCCGGGCTGCTAGCAGACCAGGGTAGTGTTCCAGCAACACATCAAGGACCTTCATGGCATCCTCCTGGATGCCTGTCTCGATGTGGGTCATGGCACAAGACAGGTGGGCACTGAGGAGGGGGGAAAATGGAGCCACTCGTTCTGCAGGCACAGACTGTGCCATAAACCTGGAAGCAGTGCACGATTTTACACAGTTTAGCCAGTGCAATTCGAGAAAAAAAAAAAAACCAGTTGCTCTTTTTACTGTATTGTTGAATTTCTGTATCACTGTTGTTACACTGACCTGAGCACACGTGTCGCTGCCACACGAACGTTGCCATCCTTGTCCGTGAAAACAGCTGCCACTTCAGACAGCAGGCGAGAGAGATGCTGCTCCAGCAGAGAGGGGTTGAGGGACAGCAACTCTCTCAAACCCAACAAGGCACTATGTTTCACATTGGCATTGTAATGGTGGAGCTGAGACAGGAGGTCCTGGTGAAGCAGGAGGAGAGAAAGCAGGCAAACTGTCATACTCCGAACATGAATTTGAAGTGAAAGCATTCGGGCGCGTTTGCTGACATGTGAAACAGATGAAGAGCTTACATTGATACCAAGCTGCCTGTGTGTGGTAGGGCCACTTGTGTCTCTCTTCAGCTGCTCAGTTAGATAGATTCCCTTTGAGCGGAAGTTGGTGTTGGTGGCATTGTCAGCTTTGGGTTTCGTCTTTCCCACCTTTAGCTTGACCTTCTGGAAGTCATCCTGTCTCTTCTTCTTCTTGGACTTCATCTCTGCAGTCTATACTACTGTCAAATGTTACCAGACATGCAGGGGAGATGATGGCTGCATTGATTTAAAGAAGAACCACAGTGACCACTGCTATATGTTTGGAGTTGGCGGCTGAAGCAATATAACCTTAATTATTGCAGCACAAATTGTAGCAATTGCTAAATTTTTGCCCGGAATAGTGAGTTTAGGGAGGCGTTTAAACCATAAGAGGGACAACAGGGCCGCTGCTACATCAACGCCAGCTAAATTAGATAGCTTGTAGCTAACTATCTTGTACACTGAATCAGCTTCATACATGACAGTTCGTATTTTACTTACCACGGGGGAAAAGTCTTGGCTACTCCCGTTGAGGGTTACACAATATCAAACCCCCAGTCAGTGTAAGAGTAGCCGCCGCTAACAATTGTCAACAGAAATAAAAAGACACTCTCGTGTTGACGCACTGGGTCCTGCGACTGTGTGTGTACATGCTCACTAACCTTGCTCCGGCCAGGTAAAACGGCATTGCCCGGTGCGCAAAACGAGCGCAGCACATAGGTGTCCGCACAAGTGCCTTAAAAAATTTTATTATTTCTTTCTAATGTCGGACGATGCTTTATAAAATGTGACACATTTTTCAATCGGTTTTATTATGAGAGCGTGTTCGGTTTTGTTGTCAAACGCAAGAATAAAATAGCGTTAAATGTCGTGTTTTTTTAAACAGGTGAAAGCTCTGCTACCTATTCTCTCCCCCGAGCGGCTATCGGCGTTGTTTCACAACCCAGCAGCTAGTCCGTCCTCCCGAGCCCGTGTCTGGAGGAGCTCGCCGTTTGCATTAAATATCTCGGGTAAGTTGTATAATACTATCTTACTGTTTAACCGGTGGGGATATCTGTGATATGCGGGGTTTGGACTTGCTCAGCTAGCGTAATGTACCAATAAAACACTGGTCTAGCGGCTCGGCTCGGTTGGGCCTGAGCGTAATGCTTAACGAAACAGCACACGACGGAAAGTAAAGCAAATATCTGTTCATCCAGGTAGATCATAGCTCAATAAGCATTACTGAGAGCGTGTCTCTGTGGATTTACTTGGCATATTCATTGTTTTTATACGGTCTCCTTTGTCCCGCAGTGGTGAAACTGAGGAAATGGAGGCTCAGGCTTCAGTCAACCAGCCTCAGCCAAAAAATGGGCCGCAGGCGAATCAAAAGAGAAATGCCAGGGTAAGTATCACATTTAGGCTGTACTTACATTCACACCACATTCGACAAAAGATACACTACTTTTCTTATTTTTTTTGTAGTATAATGCTACACACCATGTGTGCATTACAATTGTGTGCATTTATCCATCATGGTCATATCTGTATGTGAAAGGTGTAAATAGTTATTTATTTTTATTTGTGGGTTTACTCAATCACATTTTTCCTTTACTTTTGACTGCTGAGCTGCTGTAATCCCTGTAATGGGATCAATAAAGTGTATCTTATTTTACTAAAAACATGACAATATTACACTATCATGACCTCACATGTATGATGCTGACCGCTCATGAAGGAAACCTGTTATTTCCTTTTAGTTTTTTCTTATTAATGATACTGTACACTGGCTGTTGCGATGCCTGATGGAGAGCCAGGCAGCAGCAGTCCTTGGCAGGTGGACTTGGTGCCACCCTCTGCGCTCTCAGGCTTGGTTGTCTTTGCGCTCTGGTTCACGAAGACCCCACTGTGTGGCCTGGGCCTCATATATGTGGTCTGTTATCTGGTGTGGTTTAAAGGACTTTTTTTTTTTGCACCAGTTTTGCAAAGTTCAGTTCGTCGGCTTCACAATGCAAACATTTCTTCAGTTTTCTGAAACTGCTTAAAGTTTTCACTTCTTCTCAGCTTTGACATTGAGCTTTATGTGTGATGTGACCTTGGTTCTCTGAACCAATATCCAATGGCATGCTACTCGGTTTTACTTCAGAGTGCTGACATGCTCCAAACCAGAAAAGCCAAATGTTTGCAGGGCTCCTGGAGGGATTTTAAAAGCAGTTACATAATGTGTAAATCAGCTGCAAAACAGACAGTGCTTACCACACACTAATGAAATTAAGTGCAAGAAATACCGCTATTAAACTTCATGAATTTGCTGTTACACACGCTGGGTGTGAGGCCACAATACACAGTGGTAAAAGAGCAAAGAGTTCTTGACAACATCTGTTTCATTCTCCTGGGGAAATGACTGAGGTCTTGACCTTTGTTCTTTAATGTGGCCACTGTAGACATGTTTGCATATTGAACTTTGTGTTTTAGCCTTCAGTCAGTGTATCAACTTTTTCTTTTTCTTCCCTATTAAACAAGTAATTAAGTGTTGCTGTTCTACATTCTCATTTAATGAGAATTTAGACTAATCACCAGACTACACGATTCACACCATTTATGCACTTGTCTGTGTGACTGTCGCTGCTTGATGCAGGGGTCACCGACAATGAGGAAAATAATGGCTCAATGGCACATATAGTGTGGCGGACATGGACGAGGAGTTCAGTCCTCTGTTAAGTGTCATCCTGTCACTAATGCCTGTATGTGTCTCTCTCCTTCATGTGGGTTTATTCCCTCCATTGACAGAGAAAGCAGCCGCAGCATTCTGCTGATATAGGTAAGTAATTTTATGTACGGTGCCAGTGCTAAGAGTTGAAGCTTGAGATCTTGTTTTCCCTGCTTCATGTCATGCGTGGTGGCATGTTCACCACTCTTTGAGACTCACACTCTTAGATGGGGGCTTTCGTGGCGCCATCTGTGGTTTTCGTCTTTGGAGATCAGTGTTTGCCACTGCAGAAATAAAATTGCAAAACATTTTCCAGTATCTTGCCACAGGTTTCCTATTTAGAATATCAAAATTTCAACCATTTAGGCTGGTATTTAAAAAATATACTGAACAATTTTAGAAATGTCTACCCATTCTCCTAAGATGTTGCTACGTTGAAGACAGCATCATGAGCTCTGTTAGTCCCTGGTGAAACCTACACATGGTCTCAAATCAGCGGGACATACAGTGATACAACCATGCATCTGCGATGGTTGCTGATGACGTTTCAATGCACTTTTTGTGCTGTGATTTTTTTTTTTTTTTCCCCGTCATGAAATGACTGCTTATGGCAGTATACTTTTTTTTTTTTCAGCTGCCTGTGCTACACTGGCATGATGTTTTGTATTACAGTATTTTTTAATCCGAGTAAACCGTACCTGTTTACCGAGTATTTTCAATCATGCAGGGATTTTATCGTGCGTTCGCATTTGGGCTGCTTCATCAGTGCGGCACAGAAGTGATACGGTACTTCTGTGGTTGAGCACAGCGAGAAGCAATGCATCACAGGAGCTGGTCTCAGGCGTAAATGGGGGTTCGCTGAGAACTGCTGTTTCCCCCACCCCGGTTTCAAAAGCACACATGGGGAGTTTGGGTTTCTAATGGTTGTTCAGTTAATATAGACAGAATATAATTTATTGGCCATCAGACACTGCGAGTAATGTAAGAACACAAAACACTGTCTTAACTTCAGTGTTTCTTTTACTATGATTATTACGATTACAGGTTTCTCCCCAGAAATGTGGCTCGCTAAAGTAGTTTGTTGGACATGAACCTTTTTGTCTCAGTTGTTTATCAGTTGTGGACCATTATAAATCTTTGTGCTCAACACTGTTGTTTTCCCAGTGTTCACTAAAGGGACATCTATCCAAACCATGCCCTCTCTCAGCAAACAGTTGAAGGGGGTCACAGAGTGTATCATTGGTAAGCAGAAGGGCTATTTCCCGCACACGTATGTACTTTATCCCCTTCCTTTATTGAAATGCATAACCAATGATCATCACGTGTCTACAGGCCTTCAGTATGTGTGGGAGTATCGCAGCCCCAGTAAATCTGTCCCACCACACTACCAGTGCAAACTGTGTGCTGTCTCCCGCTTGCAGCATGATATGCTTGCCCACGTGAAAGGCTGGAAACACAGCTTCAGATACTTGGTGAGTATTGCTGGTTTCTTAGTCTGCCTCAAAGGCAACATTATTAGTTTGAGTTATTTCTAACGTTTGTATATTTCTCTGCCAGAAAAAGGTCCACCCTGACAAAGTCACCTGTGAAGAGGAAGAGGCCATCAGAGAGCCTACTGTAAGGAAGACAATTAAGGAAGTTGCAGCTGAGGTGGCGAAGACAGAGGGGAGAGGACAACTCAAGGTTAGTGTGAGGTCTATATCACTGCAGCAATGGCACAAATGTCTTGTTTTTATCCTCCTCAGTCAAAAAAGATTGTGATACTGGCTAGATTTTCATGCCAATAATGGTCTGTGTTAAGGGGATGCGTTTGCTTGGGGATGTTGCTACAAATACTGGTGACATGATGAAATAAGATGTAGGCGGTCAAGCTTGAGTGCTACATCCACGAACTTGAAGGCTTATTAAGCAGCAAAACACTGCATAGTGGTTTATAATACTGTGAGGCAGGACGTCACAACCCTAAAGTTAGTCACAACATTAATCATTTGATCTTCCATCTCAACCATTGTGAGGTAAACAGTAGAACCATTTGTTATAACGCCACCTATCGTGAATGTGTGATTGTAGGCGTTTGTAAGTTTGCCTTGCATTGCTGCAAACATTAAGCCAGATAAAACTTCTTTCTTTGTTTTTTTTTTTAATCAAAACCTCACTGTCTCATGGAAATGAATGAGGAGGCAGTGGCTTCTTGGATGCAGTGCTATCATTGGTCAGAATGTAGCCTTCCTAAAAATTGTAAAAATAAAAATGTATATATTAAATTCCTAAAAATATTCCATGTTTATATTTGCTTGTGGATTTAACTTTTTTGTTCCTGTTGTGGTTTTTAGGTCATTCTGAAGGAGCCCTTTGAAGTACCTGCTTTCAAAGGACTCCGTAAGTTACTCTGCTATGAAGTAGTTTAAGTAATAAATGATTTCCTGTTGGTTTGTTACCTCAGTTGTGAATGTCCTCTCACAGGTTCTGCTGCTCCTAAAGTTGTGCCTCCACCAACACCAGGGATGGGACTAAAGGGACCCTCATCCTTTGGCGAGTCATTTTAATTATTGAAGCACAATCTGTGTGTTAATGTGCATGTGTGCCCTTTTTCTATTGAATTTCTATATTTTAATGTAATGAACATGTCTCTCACAGGTCCCAGGTTCTCTGACCCAAGGTTTCCAGGGGATTTTCCTCCTCAGGATTTTCTCTCCGACTATCCAGTCGGAGAGTATGGGGAGTCCGGCTTTGGAAGCTACTCGACCAGGCAAGATTTCGTTGACTCTGGTATGGACCGAAGACCTTTCCCAGATCGTATTCGCCCAACTGGAGATGGTTTTGGACTGGGTGGTGGAAGAGATAGCTATGGAAGGAGTGGCCCACTAGAGGAGAGCCCAGGCAGAATGTATTCTGATGAGTACCGGGGCAGCCAAATGGGGAGTAGCTTAATGGACAGACCAATGGACAAGCCGCTGGAGAGGCCAGGCTTGATGGGAGCAGCCCCAGAAAGTAGCAACCCTCCTAATACGCTACTCACTTACCTGGTACGTGTTTCATTTCTCACAATAGGTTCCTCCCCAACTTAACAAAAGTGTTAATCACTCATAGTTCAAACATTCAGTAACTTGTCAAAATCAATTTTAAGGATTCTTTCCGGATAGAGAACGAGACTGACGCACAGCTGGTGCTGAAGGTGACACAGAAACTAACAGATGTGCTGATGGAGTACAGACTGAGGAGTGTATCGTCGGTATGTGGCTTGTTTTTACAAAAACAATCCCTTTCTCATCCTGATATGTGAAAGATAAATCCATTAAATCTGATACCCTACTAAAAGTGTAGTTGTAATTCAATTGTAACTGACAGTTTTAACTATCTGCTTTTGAAGATCCGATATGAGCAAAACCAGATTTGCATATGTTCATATTTTTCTGTTGTATTAGCTCATTACCTGATTGTGTATTTGGCAACATGTGCATTATCTTCCTAAATGTTCTGTCTTCTCCATTTCCTCCTCAGGGTTCTAGTCTGAACAGCTTTTCAATGGGCTCCACAAGCTTCTCCTCCACACCCTCCAGATTGCCAAGCAGTAGCGACCGATACTCAAGTATGTAAGCACCAAGACTCCTCAACCTTTCCACTTGGACGCATCAGTGACTTAAATGTTGAAAGTTGTGTAATGGCATTTGTTGAGTGGAAGACGCCAAAGAAAAAAAAATCCTGTTGCTCATACTTGAAACAACACGGAAGTCAAAATATGAGTGAAGGCATCTTTCATGGGCTCCCCTTTTATTGTGTCTCTCTGCAGGTCCATCCAGGTACTCTGATGGTCCACCCAGGTATTACAAATGACAATCAGAAGATGTGACCCCTCAGTCTTCTCATCCCAACAGTCACGACTGTCCAGGAGTTGAAAACTTTGTTTTTGTGTAAATGTATATGCTGTTTAGTTTTATTTTCTGTTGCTACCTAGTAGTCTTTTTCTTTTAACTTCTTAAGGAGATTTTTAACTTGGGAAGTTTTACACAAAGTAACTTGTGCATGTTTTCAGCAGCTATAACTGACTTTAAGTGTATGACCAATATTTCCCACGGTCTAGTTCTATAATGGAACATTGAAATCCAAATGTGACTGCAATTAAACTATTTCCTTAAGAACACGTTCTTCAGTTCTTATGAATGTAGTCCCAGAAGTGTTTGAGATACTTTAAAAGTTTCAGTGGACACATCGAATAACTTGAAGCATCTAAAGATTACACGATAAAACCAATCCTTCCCATTATCAGACTTCTGCAGCATAACAGCCCCCAGCAGTTTCAAAGTGGGTCCTGTTCCAACATTGCAGAGATATAGTAAATTTTCTTGGGTTAATAAGTGGACTTTAAAGTGTTTAAAACAGCATTTATTTCACAGAGGGAATGTGATGAAATGCTTAACAGTGATTGAGCAAGATGCAAAACATGTAACGATTAGAAAACTGAAGTCAGCAGGTTGATGAAATCCAGTAGATTTATAGTTGAACGACAAACTTGATGGGAGGGAAAATGAACATCTCTGTGTCTGCATTAATGTTCAGCTTCCTCAAACATTTCTTTCCAAGATGCCCTCCGTCTGCTTCACATTAATGCTGGTAAGAAGCACTTTTGCCCCCAGGAACTCCTGACCGTGGTGCCTTTGAGCTTCTGTGATTTAAACTGAACCACGGCCTCACCAATACCCTTGCCATCGCTGTCAAGTAGTAAGGTCATATTATTGTCATTAACTTTGTTTTTGCAAAAAAGTCTTTTTATTGGACTTTTCTGTACATCGGCGGGCATGTTTCTGACAAACAGACATGTCTGAGGTGCTGGGTCCGGGTTCATGCTCGGTGCTTCTTCTGGTGCCCCAACTGGATCTGCTTTCCTCTTACGATTTTTCTTCTTTGTGTCTGTCTTCAGACCATGCTGAAGACTCCTGGGTTGGGTTTTGGCCATCATGTCCCTCATCATCTTCTTGGTGATTGATGAGACCTCAATGGCCTCAGAGCCCACGTGGCAGCCAGTGAGATTCATTGCATAGTCATAATCCTCAGTGCGGTAAAAAAAAAGAAAAGCTGTGTCTGTTCTGTTGCCTTCCTTGTCAAGCAGATGTAGAACATTTTTGTGTGCAATGTTTGGACAT
>CM022486.1:14043224-14093712 GCA_011952105.1 Coreoperca whiteheadi | reverse complement strand
CTTCCTGATCCGCAGTGCAGAAGTGGATTTTTGTTTGTGGTTTGCGGTTTCCCTAAGAGGGTTTTTCTTGGGTTTCACTCTCTCGCCAGCATCCAAAGCATTTTCACATTCTTGCACCGCAGTGGTCCACATCTTCTCAGTTGCTCCACGTACCTCCACACAGATGGGCCCCAGTGACGTTTGGTTAAATAGGAGCGCGTCACTTGCATCCTGCATGTTTGCAAACTTCACGAGGCAGCCATGCTTAAGTCCCAACTTGATATTCACTATGGCTTCCTGTACTGTCAACCCTCTGAAAAAATGGCAGATAGCCTCTTTTGTAGCTGTGGCTGGCAGACCAAAGAGCCTGACGTAGCCTGGCCCTGAGTTCAGAGTTTGCTCTGGTGCCCTCAACTCATCAGACACAGCGACTGTGTGGTCAGTCTTGGGGACATCAACTCTTGGCACTGCCTCGTTGTTTTCTCTTTGATGGGATGACTGGAGACCATGGACAGTACAAATTCCAAGAAGAAAGGCAGTACTGGAGTCAAGTGCATTTGAAACATTGGGATAAACAGGCTGTGTCAGTTTTTCAGTGTTGGGATCGAGTGGTTGTGCAATAGTAGGTGGTGGATTGGCAGCATTGGGATTATGAGGCCATGCGTCCCCCAAAGGTCGCAGACTTGCATCTGGAGATGGCTTAGGGCTCTTGACTGTAGGCTGCACAGGGGAAGGTTTCTTTCTCTTTAACAATGACTTTAATTTGTGCTCCAGCTCTTCCATGCAGCTTATGTGTAGAGTCACCTTAGACCCTTTGAGGACATTTCCAGTGAGCCGCATGGCAAGCTGGGCATCTCTCTCTGTGGTGAATGCAATAAAAGCCTCTCTGAGACTTCCTCCCACTATATACACTCCACCATCAGGTATGTAAAGGCATTCAAAGAATGTCCGTATATCTTCAGTACCTGCCTTCACATCAAGGCCTTGCAATCTCAGGATTATGGTCATTTTTCACACCAGGTCAGGTGGTGTCTGAAAATTAAGACACAAAAAAAATGAAACAGGAGTTGTATGTCACGGTATTACCGCAAGAGGGGGGGGGAGAAACACGTGCGTCACACAGGAGCGCTGAAAGGAGAAGTAGAAAATGTGACCAAAACAAGTTTTTTTGTCTCCATGAAACGCGCACAGATACTCACCACACCAACCCGTTAACAGGTGGGTTTTCGTTAGCGTTGCTGTCGTCCTGTCTCAAGTCAATTACATGCTGAAAAAATAAAAATCTCCCCTCTCGGCCTCCGGAATGCGCTTTTTTCCCTCCCTAACGTTCATTGACCCATTGAAACGTGTTTAAGGACCGCCACCTACTGGGCCGGAGTGCTACAGTCAGGACAATACGCATCTACAAAGTTCTCCTGTTTGATTTTCTGGCTGAAATAGAAGTTACACAGAATTTGTCGATCTCTGCATTAATAGCCCCCACACATAATCTACTGTCTCCCAGTCGTGACAGAAACGATATCTTTTGTTTTTTTAATAAATTTGATTGAACTCTTTTGTCGTCTGTGCTATTTGATTAAAAACCATCACACCCTACCACACATACCTTTCCAGTTATAGTCAGGGGGAAAAAAATGCATCTTCCCGCCATAAAACCTTGGTCTTTATTCCGCAGCCTTCAGATCACACACAAAAAGAAGTTTTCTGTATCAAAAAATTCTTCCATCATAAAAAGAAAAAGGACCAGCAACCTTTCACCATAAATAGAATTTTCTTCAGCCAAAAGGGCTAGATCCAAAAAAACTGACCTCAATCTTCAGCCAGAAAAGGATTGTAGTTCAATGATCCAAAAAATGTAGGCCTTTAGCGTTCAACAGTGAGCTCAGAGAACGGCTCTAACTTGGCCACACTAAGCCCTTTTCTCTTCACAGCTTCTTTCTTCTTGCCTGCCAGTAACAGTCAATGATAGAAAAAGTACAACTTGCTTTTTAAGGCTTCAAATATACACCTTCTAATGTACTCTATTCCTTTAAAGTCATTTCTCTTAAATGCAACGCTTCGAACATTATTTACTATGTATTTATCTGATCCTATACATTTTCAAATCTTACTTGCTGGATCTCGTTACTTATGCAGTTCTCTCTCCCTTGAGTACTATGTAATCAAGTTACCACACTGTCACAAGGAAGTGAAGAAGGTACAGCTGCAAGACTTTCGCTTACATTTCCTGCCAGAAAGCCCCCATGAGTCACTCACTCTGTGAAACATACTGAAGGACCTCAAGACAAGCCAAAAGAAAATAAGCTCCTGCTTCATCAGTCTTTCTACAGTCAGCCCAGTTTAAAAATTTTCTCTTTTCCAAAAGGTTATACTAACCTCAACAAGGAGTATATATTCTATTCAAGATGATCTGTGTTGTTTTGTAGTTCTGTGAATGTAGGCTACTTTTGCAGCAACAAAATGTGATGTGATGCATTTGATCAAACACTTGCCACACACTGAACTGCAAATTATTTCCTTATATTCACTTAGCCACGCCCCTCTCCAATTAAAAATAAACTTACAAATATCTCTGAATTCATATGTCCTTGCTTTTAAGTTTATTTCACGGGTGCATAAAGAGAAGAGGATAATTTGGACATTTTATGGCGACGCACACATAAATTTGGCCATACGTCATCACGCAGGATGAATAGGATTGTGGGTAAAAAGGGATACCGTTGTTTACCATGGCGACGGGGACGCTATTGTATGCTGTTAACAGATACAAAGTGCTTATAATGTTTTTTCTTTTAATAAACATAGATTTACGTAATTGCCAGCAGTTTATCATCTCCTTTAAGGCTCCTACGGACTGTAGTGTGGAAGAATTTTTCGATATCTCCAGTCTCTCGTGTGTGAGGTGCGGTCCAAATCAGGAACGGAGCACAACAGGTCGGGTAACGTTACCAGCCCTCAAAATCACAAGGACTGATTTACTGACGCTACTCTGGTAACAGGAGATGTCATTAGTGTTACTTTAAAACAAATTAAGTTTAACTGTGAGGTGGTCAGCCACGCACGACACAAAGAAACCACAGTGAGCTGCGTAACAGTCAACGCTACGTTAGCTGCTAACGTTGGTTATGTGCAACCCAGCGTTAGTTAGCTAACGTTAACATGACGGTTCAGAGAACCGTTGCAGGGCAGAGCCACCCTAAACAATGCTGTTTGTATTGAAATGGAGTAAAATAAAGTTAATACCTGCAACGATAGACATCAGTAGGGCAATGTAGCTGAAATCAATATTGTAATATTAATGATATACGTTATATTATATTTAATGTTAATATTTCCCCATATCAATTTGTGTCATGATATGGCTAAAATATGCCAAATTATATATAAAACAGTCCAACTTATATTTAACTAACGTTAAAGCAATAAACTGTGGTCCACATGTATGTGTTAATCAACCAACTCTCTTCATATTTTTTTATTGAATTTCGTTTGGTCTATGAAATGTCAGAAAATAGTGAAAATCACAATTTGTTCAAAGCAAAATCATTAAATTGCTTCTACCAACAGTCCAAAACCCCAAGATATTCAGTTTACTATCACATGAGCCAACGAAAATTCAGAAATTCTCCTAATTTAGAAGGTGGAACTAGGGAATGTTTGGCGTTTTTGGTCTTAAAATAGAGTATATAAATATTTTTGCCCTCAAAAACCCTGTAACATTCTTGAAATATCCCAGGAGGAGTTAAAGGAGCTGTACGCGACATTCACTGCCACTAAATGTTGCACTAGAGCCCCAGCATCTCAGACCAAAACAGATGGGTGCTACAGTCCACCAAATTCCATTGAGAAAAACAGTAATTTTTTGTCACAGATCATGTAAAAGCCACTTCATTTAAACAGAAACTAAACAAAACTCACCGAAACTGTCTTTGTTAGTCTTTCCACTGTTCCAACAATCACCAACTCTGGTTTGGTTGAAATATATCCTTAATTCAGTCTGTTAGATAAGAAAAGAACCAGACGTTATGTAGCTCTTTTCAAAGCCACCAGTTTCACAGGGAGGGACTTACTTGCATGTGCGGCCAGATGGCCTGTATTTACAAAGCACAGAGATGCTCGGATAACAACACACAGATGGTGTGGGACGTCATTCTCTGCTCAGGACGCCATTACTCCGCCGTATCATTACATAGGAAATAGTTGCTTTCTGCTATATTAATGTTCAGAATCTTATATACAGAACTTTTTATGCTTTAAATCAGTTCAAAGGCAGGGAAAAGAAAAGACATCATATAAAAGTAGCTAGCAGACACATACATTGGTAACTTCCCTCCAATATAACATAAGAAAAGTATATGTAATAGTTTCTATTTAAACTGATTATTGTTTATTTGGTTAATGAAACTGCATGTTGCACACTATATGTGTTACATCTTTACAGTTACACTCCTGAGATGTTGGTCTCCTCAGCAGATAGTACACTACTAGAGACCTGTTTTCATTTCTCAAGCAACAAATCAGCAATTACTTATCAGAAAGTAAAATGTACAGTGTAACAATTATAAAGTAACAGTTTAGAGAGAGCAAGAAATATTTTCTGACCTACTTAAACAAACTGACCTGCAAGTGTCCAGCGGGGTGAAATCAAATTCAGATCAGAATCAAGGTATCTTCTTCAGGTATCTCCCAGAAAATCCTCAAATAAGGCTGAGGCCAGCCCAGTTTCCATCACTTTTACTTCTCCTTCACATCTGTCCTCCAGTGGAGTCAAAGTACAATTTGTACATTTCTTCAAACGACCTGTCTTCGATGCAGATGCATTAGACTAGAGGAAAGGGAAGTAGAGCAGTAAAGAGGCAGTGTCAAGTTTTAACAGGTGGGCTTGGGGATTTCCTGTTCACACTAGTTTGAATAATGTGTTAAGTGACTTTGGATTGCTTACTACTTGATGAAGTTGCACAGAGTGTAGGTGCTTCATACTTTTCTCTGCTTGTCTGTATCTTGCTTTCCACTCATTTGTTGATATTGCGGATACATCCAGATACATGTAGTATTGATATCAATGCAAAAAAGGTCCTCCCGCAAGCTCCACCCAAGCACCACCCCTCGCCTAAACCAAACAGGGTATTGTGTGCTGCATGTGTGAAAGGGGAAATCCAGACAATGTCCAGCCCTAATTCTCCAAACTTCATTTGAGAAAACGGCTTTAGTGTCACCTACTCTTACAGTGAATTATAGCAACTAGTTATCAGAACTTGATTTTAGTGTAATAAGAGGCGTATGATGATCATGAATTGATACCAACAATGATTAGCCTTTGTCATAGACCTATTATGGTAAAATATCTCTTTGTACTCAAACCAAATTGATAACAATTATATTTACTCACTAGGCAGTGTTAGCATTTTTACTCTAATCAAATCAGCTCAAGGATATCTTTTCTTCCTCATAATGTTTTTGCCGGGAATTCTTCTTACATTGCCTTTTGCTCTACCAATGCCCTTAGCAGGTATAGCAAAAGTGAGTCATTTTTCTTCGTAAAACCTACTTACGCAGTTTTCATGATTCTGGCATTTACCAATGTTTTCTTATTTGGGATATTTTCTTAGGTAAGAACAGAATCAACGCACATGCAAGAGCACTCCTACTCACAATTGAGAGCTAACATGTTTGTGCAAAATAAGTAGTTATTCCGTTTTCTTCTATTCTAAGTAATTATTTTCATTATTTTACACAGAATTATATAGTTAAAAAAAATTCCACACTACACTCAACTGGGAACCTTGCCATCCAATAATAAGTGATTGATCACACTATTTATAGGCCCAGTGGAGCACAAGGCGATAGCTTACAAAGTCTCAAGTAATAAATGAGTCAAACAGGTTTCAGTGAATTTATTCCTTTTTTTAATTTTCATTAATTTATTATTTATTAATAATTAATCTACGTAAGTACTTGGGCTATTCTCTCTTTGGACCTGGGGGCATGCATGGATGTAGTCCTACTGCAGTAAGCTACTGGCTGCGACATGCCAGGTTCCACCTCAGAGGGTGGTTGACTAAGCAGGACTTCATCTGTAAATAAATAATAATAAAATCAGATAGTTGTAGTGACCTTTAATTTTTTAAGGTTTCAAGTATGGTCCACCTCAGAAAGCTCTGGACCAGCCTTCCCCCCCGTCAGTGGTCAGCGTCTTTCTTCTATGTTTGGCTATATCTTTTTTGATCAAACCATTTTTTTTTTTTTTAAACTTCTTCACTTCTGCGCCCTTCTCCAGATACAGCATTCACTGGATTAGTGATTGCATTCCATGCATCAGTTTTGTTTGCTGCTTTGTATTCACTGCTGACGCTACTAAATATGATGGCTTGTTTGTTGCTTACTTCTTGCAGCAGTACCTCCACTTCCAAACCAGATCGAGGGCTCCACTGTCTTTACAACTTCTTTTTTGGCATCTCTGTGTTTCTGTGTGTGGACACGACCCTGCGGTCTCATCCCCTCATTTATGGGGATTAACAGGATGTTTACAACGGGCACCATTGTCAATTTACGAAGACAATGGGATTCATCATTCTAGGAAAACAGTTACGAACAATTCTGCAGTTTAAGAACACATCATGAATCAGATGTAGACTTTTCTTAGGAACTTACTTGAGAAAAAATTTAAGAAGATTTAGGAAGATACCGGTGAATGAGGCCCAATGGTATCAGCAATACAAGGTGAAACCCAGTGCAGTGCCTTTCACCTGTTTCCCACATCTCTACACGTGAGGTCTCTAAGGAAATTTCCTTTACAATACCCATCTCCATAATCTTCTGTCTTACGTTTGGTGCTGCAGTGTTGCCAGGTGGTGACAGCTGAGATTTTTTTAATAAACTACTTTCTCAGAGCTCAACGCTGCACAACATCCTCTGTTCTCACTAACTTTGCACTGGTTTCCCTCTTTTTGCAGGACTGAGCTGCATTTGCAAAACTGGGTACCAAACTCTCACCACTGATAAGGCGTCCATTACTTGTCAGCGTTGTCCCACTGACAAGCCTGTATGTGCAATTTACCTTGAATGTCTTTATTTGCTGTTCATCTCACTTTATACTGTGAATAATGCAGTTCACTCTCGCTACAGAATTTCTAATACATTTGTAATAATGCTTTCTTGACAAGTTGTCTTTTTTTACAGGCAGTAACTAAAGATGGGTTTGGGTGTATTCGCTGTCCGGGCACTCTCAGTGATGAGGGGAAGTGCCAATGCCCATCAGGCAATGTCCTGGGTGAGTCAGAAAAGACAGGACTAATGAATGGATCGCGAGACTGCATTTAACAAAGTCTTTAATGTTGAATTTAACACAATGAGGCAATAGCATAGATACTTGTATTTAATGTATGAATGGCTGAATATTTGCTGTTTTTTTGCAGTGGAGAGAGATGCCAATGGAAATCTTTTGGATGAGGCCAGATGTGAAACATGTAATGGAAACGCCCCTGCTTTGTCTGTACCAAACAGCAGTGGAGACAAGTACGTATCAATACCATACAGCGGACACACTGATGTATTCAGTGGTTTCACCCAGCAGATTCACACACAAGCCATCTGAGGTTATACCTTTTAGAAATTAAATGATCTTGAACAGTCCTGGAATATCAATATTTCATACTCTGTCTCAACATAAAATAAAATCATCAGGATATAATGGATGAAGCTAAAAAGCAAAAAGGCGACATTTGTTACCGTTTTACATTAAATTAAGTACAGTAACAGTTTGTCAATAGTCTAACAAACATAGCACAAACATGCATTTGGAGTTTAAAAGATATAGGCATTAACCAGACAGGAAGGGTCTAACACAAGACGCTATCAAGTTGCGTTATGTAAATTGTATTTTATTTTATTTATTAAGAGGGTGTTATTAATTTAAGTCAACGTGTGTATGTTATCTAATAGATAAGGACCCCTGTGTGTGAGGAAGTTACATTAGTGAAGGTCAAAAGTTGTTTAGAGAATATAAGAGCTGAAGAACAGTATTAAAATCCATTAATAGATCATTTGTCTCTTATGTTTTCACTTCTCTGACATGTCTCATCAATTTGAGCACTGACTTACTGTATGGTTGTTCCACCTCTCATATTTGGAGTGTATCGTCCTTACCTTCATCCCTCTGTGCCTCTCATAAGCACTAGCCCATGACCCTCACTATTTTGTTTGTTCTGACAAATGGCTCATGTCTGTTTACTCTACTGGAACCACTGGCATAGTGCTGTCAGAGCGTGAAGACAGGCTCACTTGATTCCAGGTTTTCATTTTACAGTGTATAAGGGATGGAACCGTTTACAAAATTGTCTTTCAGGTGTGAGAGATGTCAAGCCTCCTTCATTAACACTTCCTGTGTGTGTAACCCTCCTAATGTGCTGGTGAGTTCTGCTGACCCTCTACCCTCATACCCTCTTCCATTCACCATTCACTAACAGACTCATAGAATATATGAATTATCAATGTATGTGATTTTTTTTTTTTTCAGGCAGGGGGGTTATGTTTCCCTCCAGGCAGCCTCTCCACCAGTGTGAATCCCAGTGTCAGCTATGCTCAGTTGGTTAGTCTCCTTCGTCCTCACTTGCTCACTTTATTTTTGTTTATCTTGATGGTTTCTTATTTGTGTTTTCTGCTCTGTTCCCTTTGCAGAAGTTCAGTGTCCAGTCTGCGTGGTTCGTCAAAAACCTGTACTCCTCATCAGCAGCCTGCCTGGTATTTTCAGTTTTCTTCATCTAAAATCATAGGAAGCCGGTTCTGGTTCTGGTCACAGCCACATACATACAAGTGATTTGCTTATTATGACACGAGGATATTGGAGATTTTAGGATGTTGCAGTTGCTTCATTTGTAGTAGTTGTAATTGTGATAGCTGTATCATAGACATTCAATATAGCCATTTAATCTTTTTAATTTGATGCCAAAATGCATCTAATAAATATGCATAAGTAATGTAAGCATGCAAAAAGTATTGTGTTCTTGTTGAAATAACTCTCAAAAACAGATGTAATATGCTATGCAGTGAGATTGAAGCCCATAATGACTGTTGTATTATGAGGGGGTGATTTTGTGAACATTTTGTGTGTGTGTGTGTGTGTGTTTCAGCTGCTGTGCATAATCAAATTGTGTGGTTACAGGTCTTCTCCAACCTGACTGCGTGCCAGGCTCTCGGGAACATGTGTGTGATGAACATGCACTCCTTCAGCGGTGTGACCACTGATGCATGTGGTCTCTTTAACACCATCTTCAGATCTAGGGCTGCTTTGAGCTCAACTCAAGACATTTCCTATTGGTAATCAACACTATCAGGCCATATATGTATATATTGTGCTATCTTTGCAGATTTCATTCCCCTATACTGTAATTTTGTTTCAGCCAGAGTGGAAAGTAAGCACTTTGGTTACTTTGTCTCCAGGAGAGTTAATCTGCCATGGCTTTACTACGGGGACGAACCAGGACTGGCCAGTCGAGTGCTTCAGACCGATCCTGTTCCCATTGGGTTCAGTTTCAGAGGAAGAAACAAGGTAAGTGATAAACTTTAATCATCTTCAAGTTATCACAATGGGAAAAAAAGATTAATAAAATTACTCTTACGGAAAAATAGCACCATAAAAACAATACTCTTATTACTTCTTAATAGTACAAGTTGAGCAATAAACCTGAAATGGTACCAAAAATGTTCTTTTAATTGACATATTCTGTTTATCTGACAGAACACTGACATTAAGTTGCTTGCTGCTGTCTATAATGTCAGAGGAGAGTTCCTCAGATGGGAACAAGTAGGAGGAGGTAATCTTCAGGTAAGATGTCAAATGACTGATAATACAATTAGATATTTAGTCTGACTACACAAGAGCATTGTAACTTATTATAAAATGTATTTAGAGCTGCTTGGTTTACCCAGATAGGTCGCTGGTAGGGCAAAATCCCAGTCATTGTTGCCCAACACTCTTGCATGTCAACAACACAAATGTATCAATTGTTACTGTTGACATACAGGAGGCTTCTCTTCCTCTCTTTTAGCTTTGCCCAGAAACAACCACCAAACAGGCAGCAGCCTTCAGCTTTGGAACCGCTTACCAACAAAGTGTGAGTGTTTCTTCTTTCATTTAACTCAGCGACTGGGCACCGACTCTCTTGCAATCCCCAGTTGCAGTGTTGTACAAGTTCACACTTCACAAGAGCTAGCTCAAAGTTCAGTTCACACAGATTAAAATGAACTAGTTCACGTTCGTAGTTCACAATTGGAATTTTGAACTAAATTCACAGTACCAAAAAATCATTTGTTCCATTTTCTTCCTTTACAAAATGCTGAGTTTGACTTGGGTGGAGGAACTTTGCAGCTGATCGTGGTCTGACCCTTTAAAGATTTCTTGTGATCATAATTCACTTGAAGATATTTACCAAGACTAGTTGGATGCTTCAGCTCGATGTGTCGTTTCAAAAATCTGTGACCCAAAACACCGGCGTGCCGTAAAACACAGCAGCTGAGCGTTGTTAACTCTCGCGGGAGTGAGCGACGCTCACGTTCATGTTCATTAGTTGCAAACAGATACGTTCAGTTCGCCATTCACTAAAAACATGAGCACGTTCAATGAATGGCGCTCTTTGAGAGTGTTCATGCACACCGCTTCCCAGATGTACTGTATTATAAGCTGTGTGTGTGTGTGTGTGTGTAGTGTGATCTCTCAGTAGCAGAGCTGTTGGGTACCCATCCCGAGCCGTTGTTCTATGATGTGTTTATGGATCTCGGTGGAGGGGAGAACAGAAAACTCCTCCCCCTGCCTTCACTAGTCTATAACCAGCAATACAATGGACGGTTCATCAACCAAGGTAGGTGGTTTTATTTTTTAGAGTGTGTGTGTGTGTGTGCGTGTGTGTGTGTGTGTGTATTGCTTTAATATATTTTGTCTTTGTACAGAGACCATGACGAACTGGTACCTGTCGCGACGAATGTTTCTTGTCGACACGCTGAGTGGAAGAGAGAAAAGCATGAGTTCCTTGCCTAAAGTCATCCGTGTTGCCAGCAGTGTCAAAATAAGGTGGACTCCCAATGTGCACGCCACCATGATTAAACAAAAAAGTGAAAGCTTCCTTGTGTAACTGCTCTGTGAGGTGGTGATGGTTTTGATCAAAAGTGTGTGTTTTGTAGGTTTCAGCTGGTTCCACGAACCCAGGAAGGACAGGTATTTCCCCCACTAATGACTGTGACCTACAGTGACGTTCCCATCACGGATATCAATACACAAACTGTGTCTGTGAGTAGGGCGCAACACACTAAGATTGTTTTTCTTAATAGGCTTTCTGTTAATGAGTACTGAGTTGCTATCTCTCAACAGTATTTATCTCAAAAACAAGTTTTTGATTGGCTTATGCACTGAACTCATCTGCTTATAGATAGCGTTTGCTGTGGAGTATGAGATGGATCAGAATGAGGCTCGTATAAAGACCGATGTGAGTAGAAGTATGAATGAAGTTTTTATTGTTAAATGGTCAAATATGACAAAAGGAGAAGTTGTTGTGTATGAATGATGCTTTTCAGTGTTTATGTCACAACACAGTGATACAGTATCCCCTGTGGCTCTGATATTTCACAGACTGCTCTTGGTGTGATGGGTGGTGTGGCCGTGCTCTACTCTCTTGTGAAGACAGTCAGCTGGAAGAGGAGGATCGCCTCTCCGCTCATTGATGTGGAGGTAGTCTTTAACAGGTCATGTTTAGGCCACTTCGATCCATACGTTGGTGTAAAGTTTGGAAGTAATGTTAGTCTCTCCCTCCTTCTGCCTTAGACTATGCTGAAGTTTTTGTTGTTTTATGCCGGAGATCTGGCCAATGTTTTCTTTGCCGTCACTGTGGGAACTGGACTTTACTGGCTCATCTTTTACAAGGTTAGTCTAATTCCTTTGGGACTTTCTTTTATAGGATCGATGACTGTCATACTTGAGTGGTCTTTAATGTTTGTACAAGTATCTCCATTGTCTAGCTTTTTCCTTTGAGTCCTTTCTTTAACTTTATTTATTTTCTTAACACAAAGAGTGTTATCTTGTTTTTGCATGGACTTTAAAACTGTTTTTTCCTCTCTGCACTCTTTAGACGTTAAAGGCAAGTCTTTTTCCTCCTTTACCTTCTTTGCCTGAACAATTTATGTTAAATGCATAGATTTGGGAGTGATTGTCTGCTTTCTGGGATCAATTTGTGTGCGCGTGTGTGTGTGTGTTTAGGCCCAACAGTTTGTATCAGTGCTGTTACCGCTACCTGCTCAGGAGGAGCGGTTTGTGACGTACATTGGTTGTGCCTTCGCCCTCAAGGTTAGACACCTATTGAACAGATGAGCAGTATTATTTTGCTTCTATTAGGAATATTGAAATGGAATTGTTTTGTGTATTTGTATCCAGGCTGTTCAGTTTCTCCACAAGTTGATCCTTCAGGTGTCAGTTGATGTATTCTTTATTGACTGGGAGAGGCCACGAAGTAAAGCTAGCAGGACAGTGCAAGGTACAAACATATGTACTCTGAGATTATATTTTGCAGTCTTAATAAGAAGTAATTATCCAGCTGTTTCATTCCATTCACCATATTTGATACTCTTTCAGCTACTGGCGAGCTTAAATGCGACCCGTCTCCGGTCAGCATCTGGAGGACCTACTTTGTGGCCAATGAATGGAACGAGATCCAAACCATCCGCAAGATCAGCCCAACTTTTCAGATCATGGCTGTGCTCTTCTTTCTTGAAGTACTTCTTTCTCCAACACATACGCTCTGTTAACTTTTGCAGCTTTTGTTATGTCCCTTTTCCTCATTGCTGACATGTCACCCTGTATCAGGTGCTGGGTTTCTCTAACCTGGCCCTGAGGGACCCCTGGCCAACTTTAGAGCGCTCCTCACAGGCGTACACCCCTTCATACAGCCTGATGCTGCGCTACGGTCTGGCGGCCACTCTGTGGCTCTGCATCGGACTTCTGCAGGTAAAACTGCCACCATTTTCTCTCATCGCTTCCTCTTTTTCTCTCACCTCTTCCTGTCTTTCACTACAAGTGTGGAGCGCTCCTAAAAAAGATAATTATTTATCCCTACAGGTGATTTTCTTCACTGTGTTTCATGAGCACTTTGTGGAGGACAAAATCCGTCAGATTGTAGATCTCTGCTCCATCAGTAATGTAAGTAGCAATGTGCATATTATATTTTAAACAATTTATCTGTCTGGAATGTTTTATGAGTATATTTTGTCCATAATTTGTTTATATAGATTTCTGTGCTGCTGTTATCTCACCGTTGTTTTGGCTACTACATCCACGGGCGTTCAGTACATGGACATGCAGATACAAACATGGAGGAAATGAACAACAATCTGAAGAGAGAAGGTGTATGTACACCGACAGACTACATGTTGTGTTAGTAGTTGTAGTATGCTTATGACATAATTGATTTTACATTATATCCATCCTCTGTCTTTCTTCCTCTCTGTGTTTTTATGTCTCAAGGAGTCCCTGTGTGGTCAGAGAGGTTTACTTCCCAACACAGAGGTCCAGACCTTTCAGGTGTCTCTTTCCAACCGCCTGCGGTCGCAGTATGACCGGATACGGGAGCCGATCAGCAGGGTGTGTGCTTTCTCCGTTGTGTTTGGAATTGATTTATAAACCTTTTTTTTCTTTTTTTTTAAAGAAAAAAATTCTTCCCCATTTTCAATTGAAATGCTTCTCTCCGCTGCTCCAGAGGAGTGGGCCATCACGGCTCATGGACGCATGCTCTGCTAACCAGTTTAAACAGAACACCAGAGTCTACCACACCATGAATCACTTCCTGGGATCCATTATAGACCATGTAAGAACAAATGTACATAAATTAACTCACACAAGCACACGGAACCCAGCAGAGTTTGATTCGACCTGATTATATCTATTTATGATGAAATATTTTGTACAGACGAGCTTGTTCTGTCTCTCACGTTGCGTTGTTTACTTTCAGGCCCACCCTGACATGGACTATATAGTGAAGGACAAGCTGATGTTTGAGAGGGTCATAGGGATGGAGTTCCTTGAACCCAGTGAAAAAAGCATCTTTTACAACGGTAATGACCTCCTGGCCCAGACAGGTTGTACATTTCTGTTTCTTTATACATACGTATGTGTGTATGTATATAATGTCAGTTTTGGTTTCCCACTGCAGATGAGGCCCACTCCTTCAGTGATGTGCTGTTTTATGGAAATGAGGCCACGCTGCTGATCTTTGACACTTTGTTCTTCTGTGTCGTCGACCTCGGATCTCAGAGCTTTGTGCTTGCAGCCGTGCTTACATATGTACAGCAAATGGTCAGTATTTGGTGTGTTGACAGTGTGTTGCCTTCACTGTGCTAAAAATGCACATGTATTAAAAACCCATCTCATTCATTACAGATCTTTCGCTTGATCCGTAACACTCTCGGAAGGAAGAACCTTGTCAACAAGACTCTGGTGGATGAGAGATTTCTGATATGAAATTCCTTGCTATGTAATATGTAGTGTCAGTGTTTAGTGGCATTTCTCTCAAAGATGTTTACTGTTTACAGCTTGTGCCGCTCTTTTTTTTTTTTTTTTTACTTTTCTTTATATATTCAGTATTTTTACAGCTGTTTCATGATGTAAATATCATAATTTTTGTAAAGTTTTTGATGTTTTTGTTTTTGATTAAAATGTTTTCATATGAAAACAGTCTCGTTTTGGGGTAATTTTAATAAAACAGTTTTATTGTGATAATCATGGAATTCATATGATGTAAAGAAGTGCATATCCCTTTAACATTTCTGGGTATATTAGGCCATTCCTGTGTGGGTTGTTTGCACAGCTTAGTCATTATTTAGATTAGTCATTATTTAGAAATGTGTCTTGAGGCTTTTGTGTCTGGTCAGAACTCAGCGCGGTGCTCCTAGAAAAGTAAAAGTAGTAGTTTTCTTTGCGATTGATTGAAATTTGTAGCAGTTTTGAAAGCCATCTTGCTCTTTAAAGGACAAATAAATATATCAAAATGTGAAAATAAGAATAAATAAGATGCCTTTCAATGTTGCCGATTACAGAGAGAGGTCGTCACAGTAATATTGTCATATTAACGTTAACCTGATTTTTTGACGTCATCGCGGCTGTTGAGCGCTCAGCCAATCAGCGTTCACTCTGCGGTGCGGCGCTCCATAATGATACAAACGAGAGGGGTTGGTGTTCAGTCATGAACTTAAATAAGTTCTTCACAGCCGTCGGTTAAGGTGAGTCTGAATTTTGCTCTGCACTCACACTTTTTCCCAGGTAAGTCTAGACGGTTTTCAGCTGGTGCCGTCATGGCTCATGTGAGCAGACATTATCCACTTTGACGATAGTTGGTGGGTGTAACCCGCGCAGACACCGCTAGCTAACGTTACCATTAGCAGGCGGCTCTGCCTGGTTGACGAACGCACGTCGTATCCATGGGAGAGCTAACGTGAGCTGCATCTGGAACCGTTTGGTAGCCTCACACAGCGCTGAGACTGATGTCCTGTGTTGCTAGTCCCGCTAAGTGCTGTGAGGTTAGCTTACGGCTCTGAAGACTTGCTTTGCTGATAGCTAGGTGAGGCTAGTGATGTCAACAAACATGGCAACTTTTTTGCAGAGCTCAGAGCTGGGACGGGCCCTCGGTGGTCTCTCTGACTCATACATAGTTTGAGTGTGGGAGGGATTTTGGCCGCACAGCCTGTAGGACATTTTTGAGCAGCGTAACGTTAGGTTTTCACCTGAACTGCTGCATCTTTCTCCAGAACCAGACGGACTAAAAGGGGATTTCACTCTGAGCGGCTGCAGATATGCTTTCATTATGCAAGGAGGACAGATTATATGGAGAGACGCAGTCAGGACCCAGTTCAGTAGGTCATGACCAGACAGAACATTTATCAAGATCTAAATGTCAAGGTTGAGTTTCTTGCCAAAGCTATTTTTAGCAGCGCGTGTAACCCAGCTTGACCTGTCGTCGGAGAAGCGCGCGCCGAGCTGCCACTTCAGCCAACTCTGCTGGTGCTTTCTCCTAATACACATTTTCCTGAAACTTCAGAAACAAACGTCAGCCGCTGTCGCTGTATTGTTTTTACATAGGGCTCTAAAAAATCCATATTACTTAAAGTAAATAATACTAACTGTATAATATGTCCTAGGTTTGACATTCCCGCACTAAATGCACACTGGGCAGGATGTTGAAACAGGATCTGCATGCAAGATAAATACATGAATCAGAGGGATTTTGCTAAATTATATTTGTTAAAGTTATTTGTATACAGTTCTGCAATAAATGCAACCTTCAATAAGGTTATTTAGGGAGATGTTGATTCAACTTTATGATAATTGTGGAGAATGTGGTGCTGTTTACCTGTATTGCATTATTCAGAGAGGGGTTTTCCATTTACCTGCCCTTAGTGATAAGAACCGGTCAGTATAACACAATACAATTCAACAGCACCACAAGGATGCATTTGAGAAAATTCCATGGATCTTTTTGTCCTACTCTAAACTTTCCAGTTATCTGGCCTCATATCTACTGTATTTTGTCACATTGGGATGTCATTAACTTCTGGCTAATGTAACCATCCATGGAGCAGAGAAATGGTTTAGGTTTCTGCAGAGTTCTCCATGGGCAGTTAATAAACAACCTGTTTAAACCATTGATCTAATTTAATCTGAATTGCTCACGGGCAAAATATGTGAACGGCGGCCAGAGTTTAAAAAGGGCAAATACAAAATATTTGACAGTAAATAAATATTAAAATCTTATGGCCTCAAGTGGAGGAGTTTAAGTATCTTTGGGTCTTGTTCATGAGTGAGGGAAGGATGGAGCGGGAGGTCAACAGGCGGATCGGTGTATCTTCCGCAGTGATGTGGTCGATATACCGGTCTGTTGTGGTGAAGAAGGAGCTGAGCTGCAAGGCGAAGCTCTCTATTTACCTGTCGATCTACGTTCCTACTCTCACCTATGGTCATGAGCTTTGGGTCATGACCATGGGACAAGATTCCAGATACAGGCAGCAGAAAAGAGTTTCCTCCATGGGGTGGCTGGGCGCTCCCTTAGAGATAGGGTGAGGCGCTCAGAGTAGAGCCGCTGCTCGTCCTCATCGAGAGGAGTCAGCTGGATGCCTCCCTGGGGAGTCCAACCGGGAGGAGGCCCCGGGGAAGACCTAGGACACACTGGGAGGGACTATGTCTCTCGGCTGGCCTGGGAACGCCTCGATATTCCCCCGGAAGAGCTGGAGAAAGTGTCTAGGGAGAGGGAAGTCTGGGCGTCTGGGATCTTATGGTATATGTCAATTATTGGCCAGCGTGGTGGGTTTGTGATGTTCGGTTATTGAGGAACCAAATCCTTACTTGCATTTGGTGTTTTGGAGGCACAAATTTAAGGCCCTGCTACTGCCAACCTGTCCCAACTTCTAAGCCTCATCACATAATCTCTTTCTGTATCTGCATTGTTTGCTTAGTGGTGCATAGAGAAAACACTTTGTTCTCTGTAGATTAACACGTCTTGTTAAAAGTACATCCAGCTGTCGCTTTCTGACTGCTGTGCCTCTGAGCTGTGCATTTATGCCTCTTCCACAGGTTGTGTATGTGCCTGCAGTGCACCTTCAGCCATGCCTGTGACATCTCAGCTGCTACGGGGTTTGCCCCGCTCCAAGGTCTTTGCCACCAGTCTGTTACCATGCCAACAACACCAATCCCAGTTAACACCTATCACTCACCGACCTGCCTCAAGACAGCTCTCTCACATATGGCTGAGCCCCCAGAACTCGCGAAGTTACCGGACAACCTCCGTGCTCCACAGCTACATCCTCTCTCCCCCGCAGGTCAACTCTATTCTGAAAGCCAACGAGTACAGCTTTAAGGTTTGTGGGGTAGGGAAAACACTTTTTGCCATCTCTGCATTTAAGTTTCTTACCATTTTTATATGTTGTGGTTCCAGGTGCCGGAGTTTGATGGGAAGAATGTTTCATCAGTGATGGGTTTTGAGAGTAATCAGCTGCCAGCCAATGCTCCTATAGAAGACCGTCGAAGTGCAGCCACGTGCCTGCAGACACGAGGAATGTTGCTGGGTGTGTTTGATGGCCATGCTGGCTGTGCCTGTGCACAGGTAAAGCTGAGTATATGCTGCTTGTCAGGATAATGTACTTTTAAGTGTACTGTTCTTTAGAGGATCCATGCATTGTTTAAAACTTTAATTTCATATCCAGTGTTCTCCTAGCCACTCTGCTAACATGCATGGAAGCAGGTTCTTTCAAGTTAACAAATTAATAGAGAAAGGGTGTTTCTTTCTTTGTCAAGGGACTGTTTTGTTGGGTTAAATATGTTGGATTAGGTTTAAAACAGCCTGAAGCACCAAAACATTAAAGTTTTAACATTATAATGGTATATACCATATAATGAGTCTGGCCATGTTCATATAGAGTAAAAACTGCAAATAGCTATGTTCTGTGTACAGTGTAAAAGAAGACCATATGTATGTATTTAATATTGGAACAATTTCTAATGCAAGTGGAAGTTCTATATTGACTTACCAAGCATTCACTATCTTTATTCTAGCTATACCCTATTGCAGTGCCATTATTTTCTCATGGGAATTGTTTAAGTTTCCAACTCTCGTCTTCTCTACCAGGCGCTGAGTGAGAGGTTGTTTTACTACATAGCAGTGTCTCTGCTGCCCCACGACACCCTGTGTGAGCTCGAGGCAGCAGTGGAGGCCGGCAGGGCCCTCAGTCCCATCCTGCAGTGGCACAAACACCCCAACGATTACTTCAGCAGGGAGGCGCAGACTCTGTACTTCAACAGCCTCCGAACCTACTGGCAGGAATTAATAGATCTCACCAGGTGAGGACTGGGAAACACAGCAGAGCGTACACGACAAAGTCTAAACAACAGCACTGTGGCAAACATGCAGGCTTCTTTACTACTTCAATGAGACCACTGTGTTATCGCAACTAGGGGTGCCATCACTGGACACTGCTGGTCTTAGCTCATGTTTTGCACTGCTTTGACCAATGAAAAATATGTCTACTGGTTACTTTTGTAGCTTTTTACCTCAAAACCATTAAGACAGAGGAGAAAATTCTTGAGCTGTAAAATCCTGTTTCAAAAGGGTATAAATTGCTGTCCAGTTTCTTGGTTTTTGCTAAAATGTCAAACTGGACTTCCTGGTTTCTTATTTTATCTTCATCTGTACCTTGTAGCAACACACCCACACCAACACTGACCCATCTGTTGTTTTGCCAATAGGGCTGTTGTCGGTCTGTGCTCTCAACCTCCGGCTTCCTCTCTGTCCGCTTCACACTTATTGCTTTGTCTCTGTTTTCAGTCCAGGTGAAGTTCCAGACACCCGCGAGGCGTTGCTGAACGCCTTCAAAAGGCTGGACAGTGACATTTCCCTGGAGGCTCAGGTGGGAACTGTCTGCTGTCTTAATGTGAAACGGTGCTGCTGGTTCTTCTAAAAGCGTCTTGTGTTAATGAGGATCTCAGAGGTTGTCGTCTGAGTTTCTCTTTAACTTTGCTGGGTAAATCCTGTAACAGGACGTTTCAGTCCATCTTTGCAGATTTGGGAGATTATTCTGGGTTTTACTCAGCAAATGTTCATAGTGAAATAAGCCCTTGGATAACAGGGCTGTGGATGAGTAGTCAACCCATCAAACTCAACTCCCATGTCAAAGTCTGAGTATCTATTATATTATATTTAATTTTACTAAATTTGAGACTGTTATAGTGTTTTATTTAAAATATAATTTTCCTATTTTACGTTTGGACCTACTTTTAACACTAGTTAATGTAAAATCCATGTAAATTAAGCTCACAAGGCTTAATCTGCCACTTGACTAACTGCATTCTTAGCCCAAGGCAGTGCACTGACATTATGCATCAAACATGTTGCATAAGATTTCATGGTAAAAACTTTGTCTACATGTGCTGTAGAAAAGTTGTTAAACAACTAGATGATCAGGCACAACTTCAAGATAACACGTTAAAAGTAAGTTGCCAGCGTCAATGTTGTTCCTGACTCCCAGTCATCGATGTTCAAGTCTAAATCAAATTGTCATTCAATTTGTTCTGAGTGCAGAAATTGAGTGCTGTTTTACACATATTGAACATCACCATTGCCTCCTGGCAGCAGTGCAGTAAATGTGAGCGTCCTAATTTAAACTTTTATGGATTAAAGAGGAGCTCAGGTGTCATTGCCTCTCCATGTAATTTAAACCGTGTGCCATATCCTGTGTGGACGCTCACAGTGTTATTTTGCCATGCAGGTCGGAGACCCAAATGCTTTCCTGCACTACTGGGTCCTGAGAGTGGCCTTTTCTGGAGCAACAGCCTGCGTGGCTCACATCGAAGGATCAGACCTGTACGGAGAATACATACATGCACACACACATTCCTGTCAATGTATCAAAGCGTTACATAACGGGATCTTTAAGACTGAAGATAACCAAACGGATATTTCTCAGCCTTGCGTCTTCCCCGCTCTGTTCCTAAAGGTTTATAGCCAATGCAGGAGATGCTCGGGCAGTATTGGGGGTGCAGGAGGAGGATGGTTCATTCAGCGCTCACACACTATCTAATGACCACAGCGCCCAGAATGAGGATGAGATTGCTCGGATACGGGGTGAACACCCTCCATCAGAGAGGAAGACGGTTATACGACAGGTACTACGCCTTGCAATTTGCTCAATGTGGTTGTATGTTACAGCATTTATGTTTTAATAAAGGCTCTTTCTGTCGTCTTCTTTTTCAGGACCGGTTGCTTGGCCTCCTCATGCCGTTCCGTGCGTTTGGGGATGTGAAGTTCAAGTGGAGTATTGAACTGCAGAAGCGTGTGTTGGAGTCTGGACCTGATCAGCTCCATGAAAACGAGCAAACCAAGTTTATCCCTCCAAACTACCACACGCCCCCTTACCTGACCGCTGAGCCTGAGATCACGTACCACAAACTGCGGCCGCAGGATCGCTTCCTGGTGAGAGAAGAGGCACACTTTCTTCACTTACAGATGCTCTCTGTATTTGTTTCCAAAATATAAAGTGAATCAAATAATCATGTCCAACAGGAGATTACCAGTATGATAATCAAACTGAATTACCAGAGTTTCAAGGTTTTTCACAAATTTCAAAAGTAAATACCAGATTAAAAAAGTTGTAATTTTTGTAAGTCAACGCTGGACAATCTATAGAGCTGCGTGAAACTCATTCAAGTTTGTCACTATTTTTCATGGCTCTCGCTAGCTAGCTATGTAGGAAGATGACGTCCCCATTCTTAATCCCGCCTATAAGTCTCTTGAGTGGACGACTGTTTCCCCAAAGGGTATAAACAGCCGTCAGTGGGTGCAACACCAGACCTGTTGAATTAAACGAGATGCGGGCGGCAGTTCAGAGGTCTGGAACCAGCTAGGAGATTTCTACCCTCTACAAAATGCTAGAATAATAGTAAGACTCATTAAGGATCTGGCTTCTAACTTTTAGATGGGAAAAGTTAAGTGCACTTCATGTGTGTGTTTGTACCATTGAGCTCATCAAAGGTTTCCTAGAAAAAGATGCAACCTTTTGGATTGTTTACTATTAAAAAAAGAGAGTGTGTCTTTTTAAAGCATAATTACAAAAAACAGTGGTCTTTCTTTAGAGTAATTATCTAGCTTCTAGGCTCATGATTGCTCGTTGTATGGCAGACTTTTTGATTTCTCTGGTGGGTTTGAAATGAGAACTCGATGGCATTTGCAGACAGCAGTTGTGTTTGTGAGGAAAGAATTAGATTTTCATTATGTTTCCAGTGGCAGTATTTCCCAAATTGGATATGAAGTGTTTGAGTAACTTAGCTCATCTGATGTTACAATTGTGTGTTTTCTGATTCCAACTCTGCTCTGTCTGTCCCTGCAGGTGATTGGCTCTGACGGCCTCTGGGAGACCCTCCACAGACAGGAAGTGGTTCGTATTGTAGGGGAGTATTTAACAGGGGTGCACCAGCGTCAGCCCCTCAAAGTCGGAGGCTACAGGGTCACCCTGGGACAGATGCAGGGGCTGCTAGAAGAGAGAAAGGCTCGCGTGTCTTCGGCTTTCCAGGATCAGAACTCTGCGACCCACCTGATGCGCCACGCGGTGGGAAACAACGAGTTTGGGACGGTTGACCACGAGAGGCTGTCAAAAATGCTGTCGCTGCCTGAGGAGCTGGCTCGCATGTACCGCGATGACATCACCATTATAATCTCTCAGTTCAACCCTCATGTGATTGGAGCACAGAGACCGGAAGGGCAGTCTTGAACTCTACAAAAGCCATTCACTGGTGTACTGTAGAGCTACAAACAGGCCATAATATGGAAATGTCTGTCCAGCAGTTGGAATGAATTGTTTTAACTCTATTTATGTAAAGAATTAATATTTGTATGCAGTGCTAGAGATGATCCAGTTCCCTATGAAGTGAAAAGTTTTCTTAAAAACTGGATCAAAGTCTCTTATAGAACATGTTATTTATGCTGCCAATATCCTCTGTCAGCCGTTTCATACACACTTCTCTGCGTGGCTGATAAGATGCTGTTACAAACAGATTTTTGTGCTAAAACATTTAACCTCCTTGTCTGCTGAAAGACTTTGCGGGGTTTATATGACAGAAATGAGGGTGAAGGTTTGGACTTGACAAGTAAAGAGGTCTTTGTTGATGCAGCACTGACTCGACCTACTTTTCTGATATGGACTCTTTCACTGGGCTGTTCCATTATAAAACCGCTGTCTGGTTTTGTTATTTGCATCCCAGGCTTCTGCGTCTGTGAAGCCAATGTTACGACAGAGGACTGTTACTTTAGTTTTCTATTTGTTTGTGTATGTCATTGTATATAGAGATATTCTTAGTACTGTCCAAACATACACGTGTTGTTCAGCATTTACACTGCAGTCTGTGAGTATTTGGAGGATGATGTTTACTCCAGCACACTGGATTTCAAGTAAAACAGTGACAGCATCTGATGCGGATGTAAATAGTCTAAAAGTAAAGTTGACAGTTGACACTTCCGTCTCATAGGTTCCCATCCTGTTCTGAGTCCCAAGATAAACATCAGGGGTCACCAGATGATTATAGAAAAGAGAGAAAAATAAGTCTGTTATGCAAAATTGTATTACTTGTCTCTGTTTGCTTTTTTTTTTAAATACTGGAGACTTTCAGGCCCTTCAGGCCTCTAAAATCCCTCAAATTAAACAATTTGAATAATGAAATAGACATTTCTTCATTTTAAAGCCAAAAATGCTGGGAACCACTGAGCAAGTGATTCTTTTCATTTCAAATCTAACATGCTGGAGCACAAATATTTACAGACTGCACAACTCATTAACTATTAACTACTAACTACAGGTAGACTGATAATGCAGTTGGAGTAAAATGAAAGTTTGTGGATCTTTATCGAGCTGTGTGGGGTTAAAAGGACGCACGTTAAAAGCCTTGTAGGTTTTCTTTTCTTCTGACCGGTCATTAGCAGAGCGGGTAACCGTTTGGTGAAAGCAGGAGCAGACTGCTCGCCTGATACTCTCCAGTTAAACACTAATGACCGATGTGGCTGTGTGTTCAAGTGTATTTAAGCCCAAATGAGCGATCAGAATGTAAATTTCACAGCAGCTGTTTGAATATTAAAGATTATTTATTCAGCTTTAGCAGTATGTTACACGTCTGTATCTACAGTATGTAAAGTGTAACCTATGTGGGTTAAGGTTTGTATGTGGAATGGTTTAATTAAACAGTGAATACACACCACTTGGTACTGTTGTTGATGCTGTCTGTTTTGGTTGAAGCGGCAGTGAACACACTGCCACACCCCTGAATGCAGCAGGACGTCCTACTAACCTACAACAACCTCAGGCTGCGTTGTGACGGTCACTGCGATTGGCGGGCGATTCAGTCGTCACTGCATTTGAGGTACTTGTACTTCACTTGAGTATTTCCATTTTGTCCTACTCTATACTTCCACTCCAAGACATTTCAGAGGGAAACTTTACTTTTTACCCCACAGCTATAGTTAATACTTAAATTTCATTAAGAATAAGATTTGAAGTAGATAAGAGATTTTAAAATATGATGCATTGTAAGACTAAATTACTCAGCAGTATATAAAATATGCACTTAAACATTTAGTTAATTATGAAAAAATTTATGTTTTGATAGCTGATTAATTAAAGTAATTTTTCATGTAAAAAGGCCAAACGTTTCATGGTTTTTCAGCTTATAAAAGGTGAGAATTTGCTGCCTTTTGTTATCTTAAGTTACAGTAAACTGAATAATGTTTGCGTCTGGGAAAATTTCTCACTAGTTTCTGACGTTTTACAAACCAAACAAGTGACGGATTGATGAAGGAAATGATTCATAATTAAAATTATTAGTGACTTATTAGTCCCTAAATAGGTAGAAATGAGCTCTCCCTCAACCAGCTACAGGAGTATAATGCAGCGTACGCATTAATGAATCAGCATTAACAATCTAATGATGATATATAATAGTAAAACACCTACAGGGGCCACTTTTCTGCATTGAGTACTGTTACTTTTGACACTAAGTACATTTTCCTGATAATACATACTTTTCCCTCAGTAACATACTCGATGCAGGACTTGTAATGGAGTATTTTAGCAGTGTAGTATTGCCAATTTTACTTAAGTAAAGGATACGATTACTTCCTCCACCAGTGACACGACATCACTTACACAGTTGTTGAGCCGTGAAGTCATTTTCCTGACACAGTCAGTTAACTGCCACTAGATGATGCTGCAGTATCAGACAGGCCAAAGTGTCTAATAAACTATGATGACACATACAAGCTCTGGAAAAATACTCATCAACTTCATCAACTGGACATGTTGTGTAATGGCTGTATTCTATAACAAAATATAACCGAATACTTGAATGATTAATATTGTTAGTTAAATAATTTAAATGACGCGTAAAAGCAAATAATAAGCTGTATACTGTTTCTTTATCCTCCAGTCAGTTGGTAAAAAAAGCAAAGCACCATTTATTTTGTCCTTTTGCCTACCCTCATTGAAATAAATGGGGTGGACAAAATAATAGAAACACCTGTCAGTATCCAGCTTCTAAAATGATCATAAAGTCGAATCAACACCTCTGAAACAAAAACTGAACATTATAACCTTTATGAATGTAGGATTTATAGCAGGACTGTTGTATTAGACTGCATTAGTTTAAGCTAGGTGTACCTAATAAACTGGCAACTGATTGTAAATCTTAGGAGAAATTGCTGACAAGCACTGCACATAACAAACACTGTTTAGCATAACTATGTGTTATAAACAATTTATAAAATGTTTATGTATTTCTTATAAATACAAAATAGTGGGGTTTAAAGTAAAATGTTTCCTTATGTACTAACTTCTTCATTGTCCTAGTTTTGGCACACATTCAATCATTTATCTAGGTTCAGTAGTTTGTTTAGGGGCTCCACTAAAATAGCATTTTTATTTATGTGACTTTGGAATCATGGTCAAATTTCATTTAATATATTAAAGTTTCAAACCTCTAAATATAAAGAAAAGTAAGGATTTTCTTACATTGTTTTGTCTATTTACTTAATGGTGTTTATTATTTTAAAAAACATCTACTGAGAATGTAAATGATGGGGTTTTCCCACAAGCTATAATGTCTTATTAACAATATCTTCACCACTGATACAACCGCAGGGCCAAGTGGATTTTTTGTTTTGAAAAAATAAAGTACGTCAACTGCAAAGTTCCAACTATTCTGGTAACTTTTCTCATGTTTTAAGATCATTGCAGACCTGTTTGAAACTGCAAACTGAGTCATTCTTCCAGAGATAATGACCATGAAATGTAACTGTAATCAAAAACATCCTCACGTGGAAAAATACTTAAAATACATTTATTATATATATATATATATTTAAGTCTGAATGAAGTACGTTTTCTATTCTTTTGTAATAAAGGGGACTATTGGTCACTTTTTTACCTCAGTTACCCTGTATTGTGTCACAAAGGCTCTCAGAGAGAAGAAGGTTTTACTAACATCTCTTTTTGATCGTCATCACATTGACAAACTGCAAGCGTCCGGAACAACTGATGTAATTATAGGTGATATTCAGTCAGTTTACTGGAAATAAACTTCTCCGTGTAACATTTTGGTCAGTTCCATGCCTCATTTCAGCTGCAGCACAGTTGTTTTTCCAGGACTAGTTCATATAAGCAGACTGAGTGACATCTGCTTATGGAATTTATTTAAGTGCTTGTACTTTTCCGTGGGATTAAGATGTGTAATAAAAATCATCCCACAAGTACAATATTACAACAACAAAGGAGAGCTCAACACCCAGTTCAGTTAAAGTTATTCACCACTAGGGAAAGTCACAACTTTTCAGGCCTCCAATATTTAGAGAATAATATTATTTGATTCATTTGTTTTTATCCCCACTGAACTCATTTAAAAGGTGACACAGGCAGAGTAGATCATTTCAGTCCTGACAAACACTTTACAAAGTACAGAAGGTGTCCAATTGTATCTTTGGTATAAAACACACAGATCTACAAAATAATTACGAGGAAGGTTCACCTGTCTTGCACTGAACTTCAGTTCAGAGCTCTGCCTTAAAGATAACTGCCAATGTCGAGAAAGAGGGCAGTTGAGCATGTTGTGATATCTTCACATTGGTACTTCCCCAACATATTTATGGGCAGTTGTCGCTTTGAGTGTGCCATGAACTATGCACATCATACTAACGTATCTAAGCCAGATGTTTAGTTCTTGTGGCCCCTGTGTTTTGTTTGCATTATTGACGCTGTCTTTGTGCCTGAAAAGCATAGTAAAAATACTGTAGGAAATAAGAAAAAAGGTGACACTCCAGAGGTTGAAAACAGCAAAAGAATCACCACATGTGGATATCTTTTTTGGTGAATTATAACTAGCCAATACTGTCTAATAATCAATAGTCTAAAAAATCCCTAACTCTGCTTTTGGGACAGAATATGCATTGTATATAATAAATCTTGGTTTTATGACACCTTTTTGACTTAACCTGTAAATTTGCAATGCAAGCTGGTGTCAACTCCACTGGTCGTTGTTGATTGTGTTGGTGAAATGTCAACATGTTTCATTATTAGGATAAAAGGGTTCCATAGCACAATTTACAGGGTAAACACACCAAACCAAACGTGTGTGTGTGTGTGTGAGAGAGGGAGCACGAGCATGGTCGTGATGATGAGGTTTGAGATCCAGAGGTGGCCGGGTCATCCATCACACAGTTTACTCTCCCTGTCTTTCCTCCGCCTCTTCTCTTCCTCAACCTTACGACTTCTCCCACCAGCTCTCCAGGACTCTCTGCGTGTGTGTGTGTGTGTTGTTGTGGAAAGTGTTGCCGGGATACAGCCGAGGAGAGAGTGCAGACATAAACACTGGAGAGGCTCCATATTGAGTTTGTCGTTACGAGGCTGTCCACTCCTCTGCCTCTGCTCTCCATTTGGCTTTTGGAAGCTGCAACAGGCCGTTCGATAACTCATCTCAAACACACACACACACACACACACACACACAGTTACTCACAAACGTAGCACATGGACTAGAACGATGCACGGTCGTGGCAGAACACGTGGCACCCACATTCAAATCTCCTATGTGTGTCTGTGTGTTTTTTGTGTGTGTGTGTGTTTGCGGCCCCTTTGTGCTGCATAAAAGCCCACAATCATGCCATTCTCCTTTCAGCAGCTAACAATCTGCAGCCTGTCTCCCACTGTCTAAGAGATGACTCAGAGCATCACTCTCTGCAGCAGCACCATGGCCTTGACAGACTGGCAGGGAGGGAGTGCTGACTGTAAGTGCAGAGTAAATGTCAGTCAGAAATCTAAACATAAGGCTACCTGAAGAAAGTGAGAGCAAAGAGGAAGTTGTGAGTACTGAGCTGGATGCCCGTGTGTCATGTCAACGATCACTTGCAGCGCCACGCGTCTGCCCTGACATGTACAACATGTTCACGCACCCACACAGACAGACACACACAATGATGATGTGAAAACCAAACTGGTTCTTTGTTTATTGGGAAACAGAGCAGGGATTCCTCATTATTAAAAAAAAACACAGTAATTATTCTTCCTTACACATACAGCACTGCAGCTGCAGTGAAATTCTGGGTTTAAGATGTTTCTTAACATTAAAGATATTTCCAGCTGTCACACAACATTCATTCAAGCAGAAGAGAATAACACAGCAAGCTGTCGGGCCAAAAAACCCCCAAATTGAATTATGCGAGAGGATGAAACTGCTAATGAAACAACCTGAGTCTGGGAGTGAAATTTAAATAAATTACATTAACAAGCTTTATAAATACATGATTAGCATGGGACCACCTGAAAGTTTAATTAAGCATGCACAGCTCTTTGTGGAAGTTTTTTTTAGACAATACACTCAATAAACTTCAGTTGAACAAAACACAAGGAAGAGAGGCAGACCTCCGTCCACTTTTTGTAGATTTATGCAGACATCAGAGCACACAATAAGCTGAGCTGATCTTGAGATGCAACTAAAGTTAATCAATACATAGTACGTTGGTACGTTTTAAACCAACTCATGCGTGTGTGTATTCTGGCTTCTCCCCCTTTACATAACTTGATGTTTTTCCCCCCAATATGTTTGTGCGCTATTTCCCGATATTTCGTGTGCTGGGATCATTAATCACTATTTTGAGAACTCATTAGTTCCTGTTTTCCCAGCATCTAGTGTCAGTAATTAAGTGTCTTGTTATGCTCACCTTTGCCCTTCGTGCAGTGTCTGTGAGGATCCAGTCACACGTATGCATTAAGTTTCAGCGTCTTTCTAATCTCCTTTAAAAGCAGACATTCCCTGGTCTTTTGTGAGTAACTTCAGCCATACATTTGTCTTATTTATACCTGATATTTGGTTATGCATCCATTTGAACATTTCCCATTCTATGATTATGTTTTTACCAAATTATATCAAATATGATTAACACAGAGGGCATGTGGGTCACCCCAGTGGCGTTTTGCGTTTTGAGTCTTATCCATTAAAATTTTTCACAACTTGTTAATCAAGCTCAACCCTCTCTTGTATATAAAATAAAATAAGCTAAAGTTTGTGTGTGTGTGTGCGTGTGTGTGTGCGTTTGTGCACATCTATCTTTGTGAAAATGAATGAATTCTTCTTGAAGATTTTGAGAGAGGGGACATTGTTTGAAAGTTCAGTCCTCACTACTGCTGTTGTGCTGGAGAGGGTTTATTTATTTTATTTGTTTTTTTGATGAGGAAAATGCTTTGTGACCAACTGAACAAAGAGACAGTAAGTCTCATTTTCATCTGTTGTCCCTGAGCAGATGAACCACAGGAATCATCAAAACTGAGTAAGGGGTAAAACCTGTTTTGAGGGTTCAGGTTCAGGTTAGGCACGTAGAGGTGATGGTTAAGGTCAGACAATGAATGCATTATGTCAGTGAGGGTCCTCACAAGTATAGTAGCACAAATGTGTGTGTGTGTGTGTGTGTGTGTGTGTGTGTGTGTGTGTCTGTAGTCTCTACATCATGGCGTTCCTCTCTTCCTCTACAATCCGGGCTTTCTTCTTGGCCTCTTTCTTTATGCGTTTGATCACTATGATGAAGAGAATAACTGCAACGAGACAAAAAAACAGAAGTCAACTTCAGCAGGGAATAAAATGGATTTAGCACCACCAACACAAAACTAGATAAACATCAGACTGTACAGTATAATGGATACCGGGTCATGTGTGAGTTGGTATTAATAGACAGTAGACTTACTGCAGAATGCCATAGTGCCGACCAGGATCCCGATGGTGGCTCCCATTCCAAATCTGAAGCCACGTTCATCTGGTGCTATGTAGCAGTAGCCCAGCACTGTGCAGTTACATACTCTCACTGGTACAGAGAGTAGAGAACAACACACATGCATTGCACTTTTATCAGAGACATGATGTGCAGTAAAGCGTCACTGTGTGACTTTAAAGGATAAGGCTGAGCTTAATCTCTGTATTTCTTATTGTCAACAAATCTCATGAAAAGACGCAAACCAACAATGCGTTAGTCCATCCTCAACAACCAACCTCAGCTGTTGAAAACCTGTGTAACATTTAAATTTATTTTCTTTTGCTGTTTTCTGTCAAACGCTGTATACCTTTTATTAAGTATTCACTTTTATTTTATTCACTTGTATACGAAGAATGTTTTTTGCCTAACTTGTTTCTTTAATTTTCCACTGTTTGTCTTTTCTTTCTGCTGTTGTATCCTGTAGGACAGCCCACAGCTGTTAATGTTTTTCCTGTAAAACTGTTTAATAATAAAAATGAAATCTCCAAACACTTATTGATTTCCCTTACCTGTCTGTGGAATTAAGCTTAAAGCACATTTGTTCTTACTGTAAAAAAAAAGGCTCAGTAATTTGTAGAAAACCTTACTCAAAGTAAATAGTAGTAGTAAATAGTATATTCATTGTAGTATTTACAGCAAGGAACATGTCGCACATCGCTCACTGATTTGTTTTTAATAGGTTTTTTTTGGAAAACATTGGAAGTCTATGGGACAGAGGGATAAGCTATATCAGGCTACACAGACTAGAATACTTGTTAGGATCAATGTATTACTGGGTTTCATCATTTCATGGTTTTGGTTGCCAGACTTACTCTTTAAAGGGACAGTTCACCCCCAAATCAAAAATACATATTTCTCCTCTTACCTGTAGTGTTATTTATCCATCTAGATTGTTTTGGTGTGATTTGCCGAGTTTAGGAGATATCGGCCTTAGAGATGTCTGCGTTTTTGCAATATAATGGGACTATATGGCACTCAGCTTGCAGAGCTCAAAGCGACAAAAAAATGCATATGAAAAACTCCACAGCAATGTCTCTTTCCGGAAATCATGACCTGGTTAATCAAGGTATTCCACAGACCTTGTTGTGAGCAGTTTCATGTGGGAACTCAGGTAAAAGGAAAAAGATGTATTTTTGATTTTAGGGTGAACCGCCCCTTAAAGCTTAATTTAAAGCATTAACTCACCCTCAAACGGCTGTGTGATTCCCATGCCTGCACTGTCTTTAATGTTAATGGGGAGTGTGAAGGTTCTATCTTCGGTAGTTTTTTTCTTCAGGGTCAGTTCAGCTGTTGTACCTTTATGACATACAAAAGTAAATAAGAAGAATGTATGATCTGACTGTACAACTTTTCAGTTTTACTGATATATCCCTTCAGTAGTACAGTATGTTAGCGTACCGTCAATGCTGCGCAGTTCCCAGTTGGGAGATTTCTTGCCGTTGCCCAGGGTGAAGGTGAAGGGCTGGGAGAAAGGGGCGCTGTCTCCATCTTTGGCCTTGATGCTGATGGGTTCGTTTTTCCCCACACAGATGAAGGCCTGGGTCTCTGTCAGTTGGGGGACGTTGTCGTTCACATCCAGCAGCCTCACGAACACGACACGCTCGGAAGACTTTTCCGGGTTCTCTTCAGAGGGAAATCAGAGGTCATGAAATAGGTTCACTGATTCAACACTACTTTGTTGTATAACAGCAAAAAACGGTCAGGTTTTTAAAGGTCAAAGGTCAGGAATACATTTAAGTTTTCATAACATAAACAAATAAAAACTAGATCCTTTAATGCTCTTAAATATCTATTAAATCCACTTCTCTACCAACGGTGCTTTGTTTAGACAGGAATGTTGTTAGTTCCTTCGTTAACATTGTTTTTGCTTTTTAATTAGACAGCACAAAACTTAAAAAGTGTTGTGAGAATTAATTTAAAGACTGTGTGGCCTTTATACACTCTAATAAGCTGTGATATGAGTCTCACCCTTCTCAAATGCAGTGACGGTGACTTTGAAAGTCTCCATGGTTTCTCTGTCCAGCTTGTCTTTGGTCTTGATCTGTCCTGTGGCAGCATCGATCTCCAGCCAGCCCTGAGTGTCACCGTCCAACTTAAAACTGAAAAACACACAACAGCAATCACACACAAAGACACACACATATAGCGAGCAGATATTAGAAATCATCCATGATGCACCAGGCACTGAACTGAGGCCCAGAGGACATAATGGTAGTCAAAACAAATCAATAGGCTGTTTTGGGCACACGTGACAGTCCTGACAGATGAAACCCCAAGCTAGCAGCCAGCAGGAAGCAGTAATGTTAAAAACAAAGCCAATGCTGATCTAGTGGAACAATTCCTAACCTATGAAAGCTCGGTGTGTGTGTTTGTGTTCAGGCTACTATCACACAATACATCTTGTTAGCGTCCAGCTTAGAAACTGCAGAAGAACATTGACATAATATCTGTGTTGTCTCTGTCAGGTTTCTAAGAGGATGTTTTGAAGTCTATAATTTGGTTTACAGCTCGCAGCCGTTTCGGTAGTTGAAAAAACAACCACATTTTAACAAAGGGTGAGGTAGGTGCTAGTTAAACGTAACGGACTGAGAATCTTATCGGCTTAAATTTAAGAGCCCTTTATTTCAAGAGTAAAGTTTTGAATTGTTTGGATAAACAGGTGTAATTGTTAGCTTAAAGTTGGATACATTGTTGAAACAGTTAGCTATGGATAAACAGAGAAATAGGTAGCTGAAAGTAATGAATACATGGTTGGACTCACTAGCTAAAAGAAACGATTACATAGTTTGAATACCTATCTAAACGTAATAAACAGAGAAATTGTTAAAAGTAATGGATAAATTGTTAAAATAACTTGCTAAAAGTAAAGGATAACCAGTTGAAATAGCTGAAATTACTTGATAAATGGTTGAAAGATCCAGCTTCAATAGTAGTAAACTAAACTGGACCAAAGCAACCTTGACAATTCAACTGAAAAATTATTACAACAATATCAAATTTTTTGATCAATTCATTTTTGGTTTTGGCCTTTTCATGGGATTTAATCACAATAAGAAAAATAAAAAATATCACCAGAACGATCCTTGGAGGCAATGTGGTGGTTGCTGCTTGTTCTTGCCTGTGTCATCTTATTAATGTATGCTCCGTTGTATATATCTGTTATACAGTGCACTGAATTTCACCAAGTCAAATCCAGCGTACAGCTATTGTGCCTCAAGCAGTTCTGACGAGGAACGCTGAGTGGCTATTTGCATGTGTTTACCTGATCTCTTTGCCCTCTGGGTCCTTCGCCTCCACCGTGAGCAGAACTGACCCCTTGGTGATGTTTTCAGCCACAGTCACATCCAGGATGTTCATACTGAACTCTGGAGCCTCGTCTATGTCAGTGACAGACACAGAGACAAAGGCTGTGGATTCGTTGCCGTACTCCAGGCCTTCCATCAGCGGCTCTGGGTTACGAGCATCAATCTGGAGCTTGCGGGTGGGAGACGACTCAAAGTCCAGAGGCTGTTAGGAGACAAGCAGGCTGGTTAGAAAAAGCTGAATTCTGTCACATATCCTGGAGCTATATGTTGCCATGAAATACTCACTGCTTATCCAAGGCATTTTACATTTAAAGTCCCGATAGGCAGCAACATTACCTTCTTATTTCTAAACAAGTAGTAAGAAGTCAGCTTACACCCTTAGGAACAGCAGCTATCAGGGCTGACAATTTTCATAAAGAAATTTATGAAATAATAAATGTTTGATTTATAATGTTTGTGTGATATTGTCAACTATTTTGATAATTGATTTTTTAAGTCGTTTACCAAGCAAAAATACCAAAAATGTCCTGGTTCTAGCTCTAAAATGTGAGGATTTTCACCTTTTCTCTGTTTAATGTTATTATAAATCTTACATCTTTGGCTTTTGGACTGTTGGTCGGACAAGACATTTTTAAAGATGACACCTTGGACTTTGGGAAATTGTGAAGGGAAATGTTCACTATTTGCTGACATTTTATAGACTAAACTATACATTTATTAATAAAAAGAAAAATCAACAAAATAATCAATGATGAAAATAATCATTATTTGCGAGTATATTACACAAATGCAAAACATGCACCGTGGGAGGTTAATTGGGAACTTTTTAATGTACAAGGGACCTCAAATGTTTCAGGCGAGCGCAGTTAAAGATCAAAGTCGATGAGTTGTATGAAATCACTGTGTGCGTTTGTGTGGGAGATGTACAGTAGAGAATTGAGATACGGTACCTTAACTTTGACCAATTGGCCGACGCCGTTGCCGTCTGTTTCCACAGCAAAAACGTCATCGTCGTTGCCAGCAGAGATGTGGAACTCGATAAGGGAGCTGCCACTGTCTGGGTCATCAGCGTCTGTTGCCCTGATGGTCAGCACCGTGTGTCCCACAGGAGTGTCCTCTGCTAGAGTGTGACTGCCATACTGCACAAAGAAACATGAAGATAATCGGCCAAACAGCATGAGAAATGAGAGACGGGTGGTTCACATACTTACATCATTCTTCTCAAACTGAGGCATCTCATTGTTGACGTCAATGACCTTGATGACGACCTTACAATCTGTGCTGAAAACTGTGAGACAAAAGCCAAAAGCACTTGGAGTGAAAACTTGAGACTTGTGCTACATCGTACAGTATGTGTGTTACATCGTACAGCGTGTGCCTTGCCTGGGTCGTTGACTCTGACACTGAGGTTATACACCTGCTGGACCTTTCGCTGCAGCAAGCGCAATGCCTGAATTCTTCCAGAAGCAGCGTCAATGGAGAAGGCGTTGGGTGTGGTGGGTGGATTCTGGGACACGATGTTGTAGGTCAGCTGAGCATTCAGTGTCCCGTCTTCATCGTCGTCACGGGCCAACAGCTGTCCAATCAGGCTGCCTGGAACCGCAAGAACCAGAACTTAGGAATAAGGGCTATTTGTTGGTTTTCTTCCGTTCTTGCATTTAAGGGGGCTAGTAAAGAGTAAATGCTGCTGTGGATCACTGCAGGGCAGAATCGGAGGTGAGTACACATTTTTAGCCTATTAGTTGCTTTTGATTTTAACATTTGAGATGATACAATACTTTTGTCATTTTTGCATACATCAAGGGTGATAGCTGGTATTGATTTTGTTCATTGTCTGCTCTTTTCAATGTGGCACTAAATTCTTATTGTTATTATATAACGTCTCTTTTCTTTGCTGCTCCAATTGCCCTTTGTTTCAATTTCAGACAATTTCCTATTATTTAATCCCAAATTAAACATTACAAATTTACAAATTTATCGGTCATTTCAAACGTTTATTGCTACTGGAGACATTAGGAATTCCACACAAATAAAATAAAAAAAAAAAAATATTACATATCAGAATATGATATTCCTGAGTAAAATATAAGGTTGTTTAAAAAGAATGAAAGATGGAGAAGACGTAGGGTGAATCCATTGACTGTTTATTTCTGCTCTGAGTATACAGTACACATGTTTAATCGTGATGGCTTGAGAGCTGCTCTTAAAGGTACATTTACTCAAGTATTGTACCTAAGTACAAGTTTGAGTTACTTTTACTTTACTTGAGTAATTCCATTTTATGCTACTTTTCACTCCACAACATTAATCTGACAGATTTTGTTACTTTGTAGATTATTTTTACAAAATACAATCAGCTAATAAACATATATGATTCTCAAATGGGCTGTTATACATAATGAGTTTTTTTAATATTTGTACTTGTGTGTATTTTTATTCTAATACATTTTTCAATACATGACTCTTACTTTTAATGTAGTATTTCTACACTGTTGTATTGCTGTTTTTACTTAATAAAAGGATCTAAATGCATCTCCTCCCACTTGTCTCTTGATAAATGTGTCTTCACACTCATTGAAGAACTTTCTTACTCCTAACATGGCTCTTTAGAGCAGAGTGTAAATCTTAGAAGTTTGATAAATATGGACCCAGAAGCACAGAAAACAGAATACAATGGTAAGATCAAACTCAAAGCAAGTTAATAGACGTTTAAGAAATACATTGGTTGAATGAAGCAACATGTAGCGAACGCCACGCCATGAATGGGTTGTGTAATAATCACACACACATCTTACCTACAGGCTCATCCTCCTGCACCTCAAATACAGTCTCCTCATTTTCACACGCTGGTGCGTTGTCATTCACGTCCGCCACCAAAACTTGAATCTCCATGGGTGGATCCACCTCTTTGCCACTGTTATCCTGTGCCAATACCACCAGGATGTACTGAAACAGAACCAACACAAAATCAAGAATAATCCCTAGAAGTAAGTTGTTATTTCTACATGAGATACGGGAGATTTATTGAACAAACTAAGCATGTGTTCTGCACCATGTCCTTGTCTTCTCTGTCCAGCTCCTCCGTCAGAAGTATTTCTCCATCTTTGTTGATCTGGAAGGGGAATATCAGCTCTCGCTCTTTCTGCACTAAATTGTAGACGGGGTGGGGATCATTAGACTGAACCTGAATTAAAAAAGGGAGGAAAGAGGAAGGAGGAGTGGGATGGTCACTACGTATAGTGAGTGTTTGTATTATTATGTGTCTGCATTTGTGCAGAGTTGGCATGCGCATCCCACCACACCTTTGCGATGACCAGTGGGTACGTTTCCTTTAAGTGCTCTCTAATGGTTATCGGTCCAGGATTGACCCACAGGTTTTTCTGCACGACAATGTGCACTCTGGCGTTTCCACTCAGCGCGGTCTCCGACGCTCCTCCCAGGTCCTGCACACGCACAGTCAGGGTGTAGTCTGGGTCCTCCAGGGGGTCCACATTCCTCCGCCTCATTTCTGACACCACAGAGGAAGATAAAGGTTGCAATTAGAGCCATCATACAGGCAAGAAAAAGAAAAAGGGGTTGGGGGGTTGAACATTACAAAAACATTTCAGTAGATCTCTAATTCTGGAAAGCTAAATCACAGGGACACAACCTTAGAAATTAGTGATGGCTTAACTGCTCTCCCCAGCTGAACTCATCAACTCAACACCCAATAAATCACACAACCGGCACTAATCGCTGACAGTCGTTACAGTCGGTGTTAATCTACATTGACACCATCCATCACTCGGTGTCATCACACGCTCTAGCTCTTACGCATCACAAATCCAACGACTGGGATCACACATAATAAACAAAAGTATGCGAACTTCTCATATGAAATTCTTAATAGGTTTCTCTTCCGAAAAAACCTGAAAATGTCAAATCATTCTTTACTTGAATTGCTCAACATTCTATATTTGCAGCCTGTGGCAGATTTCTTTTTGGCTGGTCTAGTCTAGGGCTGCAAATAACAATTATTTTCATTATTAATTAATCTGCTGATTATTTGATTATAGTGAAAAATGCTCCATCACAGATTCACAGAGCCCGAGGTGATGTCTTGTTTCATCCAACTGTCCAAAGAAAGACACTTCATCTGCTCTCATAGAAGACTACGAAAACCAGAGAATATTTGGTAACACTTTCTATGAAGACCATTTTAGCACATTATGAGGGCATTCATAGTGATTTATAATGCATTCATAATGCTTTATGATGCACAATATCAACAGTCATAAAACATTATAGATGTGACTTATTATAAATTCTAAGTTCAAGTGTCTTATGGATGCTCTTGACTAGTTATACACTAGAGGTTGACTGATGGGGCTTATAATACATTATGATTATCTATACTCGCCTATACACACCTCAACAAACAACTGCAGTAAGGACTCATAGTATGTTATAATAGTCCAGTTGTCATTGTATGTGTTAAGTAAAGTGAAGTACATATTGACGCATCTATAATAATGCATGCTTCATCATAATGTTTCATTGTTAGTGGTAAGCAAAGTGTAATGCACTAACATGCATTTAAAATAATCTATGCGATTCTAATCCTATACACGTCTTTTTGTAAATTCAGCTGCTGTGCTGCTCTGGCTGTTAACTTCACAGCAGCAACTGTAGCGACAGTTTGCTAAAACACGACCTAGCTAACGTTAGTTACATTACTTGCTGTGTCATTGATCACTCTATATCATGGTATTTGTCATGGTATTGGATTTCTCCAGAATCGCATACCCCTCCTTTAAGGGGCCACATGTTTAAGTGTGTCCATTTTGACTCTGATGAAGACACAGTAACATTAACTTTGAAACGTTGGTCTGTTTGCACTATTAAAGGCTGCAAATCAGTCACTCCCTTTCTTCCCAGAGAAAATATCCGCATTTGTGAAGATGGAATTGCAACTCTATGCTTGACACATCTGGATACAAACCTGCTCTCTCCACACAGGTGAAGAAGGGATTTTCTTCATAGGGGACCTGCTGCACTGGACAGTAGTCGTTAAACTTTGTCTTCAGAGCGTCAATGCTCTGATCTTCTCCTCTGCCATACTGGATGCCTCCTCTGGCCTTTATGCCCTGTTCCCCTGTTAAAGAACACACATACATCAAATATTGTTCAGTATTATTTCGCAAATTACAAACATGTTTTTCTATAGATCAGTGGAAGAAGAACATCTCTGCTCTAACACTCTGCTATGTGATGAAACGTCCTCTCACACACACTCAAAGTAATCTGTGATCAACATCACGCGACACATTTAGGCAATCTGTCTCCAATCAACGTTAATCTTGAGCACACAAAATGAGCTGTGTAATCTGGATTTACAGTGGCACTATACTGCCAGATTACAGGCAGAGATGGACAAATTACAGATTTTCCCACAGACAGTGCACCTAGTTCTGCACGCCGATGTCTGTGCATTAATTTATGTGTGCACAGGCGTGTTATTACCTTCTTTTGTGGTGGAGATCACTCCAGTGTTAGGGTCGATCTGGAACAGGAGGATGTTGTGTTTGTTGGGGATCTGGCTGACCAGGCTGTAGCTCAGATGAGCATTGGGAGTCTGAGGGTCGTCCTGATCCATCGCAAACACACGGGTAAATGGGACTCCTGGAAAAACAGACAAAACTGAGGTTAAAGTCTTACCAAAGGGAAATGTGGGCCCAAGTCTTTCAAAACAGAGTCATAACATATAGAAATTCTGCTTTACCCATATGCATACCAGGAATCCTTTAGAGGGTAGTCTTAACCACAATGGTGCTTTTAGGTACTAGGAATTACACATTGGTTCTACTTTATTTTACTGCCAAAGCACACCAGTTTAAAGTATATTTTGTTTGGGCCTTTTTACTGAGAGAGACAGATTAAGATTTGAAATGGGAGACAGAGAGAGAGGGGGGATGACATGGAGCAAGAGGCCGCAGGTCGGAGTCGAACCCGTACCGTGAGGACAGTGGCCTTGCACATGGAGCGGGCGCTCTACCGCGTGAGCAAACCACCCCCCATCGCCCTTTAATCACATTTACTTTAAAGTACAAAGGGTTTCTAAAAAGGCAAACAACAACACAAGAAAAGGAAGGAATCATTTCAGCAGCCGTTATTGTTGCCTCTGATGGTTTGTATGTACTCTAAACTTACAGCTTTAGGTGTGAACAACCTGCATAGCCATACTAACTGTTCTAAGGCCGCTGCATACATTTTTATCTATGCCATGCTAGTTTCAAAGTGTTTCCTTTCCTCTTATTTAAGTACTTAGAACACACACACACACACCTGCTGGATTGTTTTCTCTAACCACAGCTGTGTAGTCGCTCTGGTTAAAGAACGGAGCGTTGTTGTTAATGTCCAACACATTTATGGTCACATAAACTGGGCTATCCACAACTTCATCATCTGCCAACGCCTCCACCTGGATATAGTCGGGTACACACACAAACACAAGTATATATAAATACATATTTTATTGGTACTACAAAGCGCAAGTATAATTTTCTGTTCTTTTATGAGAAGAGACCACCTTACCATGATCATGTAATGGTCCTCTCGAGACCAGTCCAAAGGCTTCTCCAGGTACAGCCACCCATCCTTTGAAATCCGAATGTCTTCCTTACCTTCCCCACTCAGCCTGAAATTATTAACGCCTGGAAGGGTCCCCTGAAACTATGGAGTGAAAGATGGCAAGGAAGGGAGATAAATGAAGAGACTTATCAAAACAATAACAGATTCATTTATAGCCTTTTGAGACTTCATTTGATCACAGACAAAAAGCGAAACTACACAGTTGCATTCTTTATTTTATATCTAATGTTCTGTACATGATAGTGAGTTTTGAGGAAGAAGTACTCAAAACCTTTACATAAGTAGACGTACCAGTACAACAATGTAGAAATACTTCATTACAAGTAAAAATGTTAATATTAATGCATCAATGCTGCTGCTTACATCTTAAAGACATCTGAAACTTGTGACAAGGGGCCTCCAGTAGTTTCTGCTTTTTTGTAAGGGGTTTTGGATTTTAAAAGCATATCATATGTTCGTGCATGTAAAATCTTGATCTGAAAAGAAACTAGTAACTACAGCTGTCAGATTAAGTTATTGGAGTAAAAAGAACAAAATATTTCCTTACTTTGTATCCTTGAGCAAGATACTGAACCCTGAATTGCTCCCGAAGCTGCGGATTCGGTGTGTGAGTGACTGTGAATGATTAGTTTAATTTGTACTGATGGGCAGTTAGCTCCTGCCATCAGTGTATGAATGTGTGTGAATGGGGTGAATGTGATGTAGTGCAAAAGCGCTTTGAGTAGTCAGAAAGACTAGAAAGGCGCTATACAAGTACAGTCCATTTACCATTTCCCTCTGAAATGTAGTGGAGTAGAAATATAAAGAGGCATAAATGTACAGTACAAGCACCTCAAGATTGTACTTGAGTAAATGTAATTAGTTACTTTCCACCACTGCTGGCATGTGTGTAATACCTGATGTATAGGATATGGCACTGGTGTCCCCTCTGGCACGTCCAGCTCCGTGTTCTCAAACGGGCCCTTCTTTTCCTCCAGATCCTTCCCAGTAGCCTGTCAGTACACAGAAACAGAGGTCATAGATCACTGAATACATTGTAGAGGTAAAATTGAATCTCTCACACTCACGCCCACATTTGCCCTTTTCGCTTTAGCCCTGTACTGTAGCTGAACATAGTCAGGCATTGAGGGCAGGTTTTTACAAGCCAGTTATTTATTGAACCAAAATGGCACGACATGTGGGGGAATTCTTACATCCCACTGCAGCACAGGAGAGCAAAGTCTACACACAAGGGGACTAATGATGAGTTTAGTAACACTTTACACTTTCTTTTTGTGTTTTAAATAAGTTACCAAAGGTTTTCTTGCATACATTTCTTTAACCTTGCAGAGAGTTATCAACATTTTCTTATTACAGGATGCGTCAAGTGCCATAAAAAAGTCTGTGCCAAAACTGTGCCATCAATTGTGCATGAATTAAATCTAAGCATGAATCCATACTGACTGTTTAGCAGACCTTTTAAAAGCTTCATGTACTTGAGTATTTACTATGAATATGTATTGAAAGGCAGCAGTTGGTAGTGCTATGTACTCACAATGCTGAACAGGAGTGGGAGCAACAACAGATGCACCACGGGTGTCATGATCACAGTCTGGGAAGGACGAGGAAGAGGAGGAGATAAGGGGGATAGAAGTTAGAAAAAATGGTGAAGGAGAAAGCAGGAGGTTGAGGAGGCAGATAAGTGACATGAAGAGGAGGATTTAAATTACACGTTGAAATTTTTACAAACATGAATATTCACTGTGCTCTGCTGTTAAATCCACATCTCATGCTTGTAGAAATAATGAAAATTGATGTGGATAGTTATTACTGAGACCATCTAGACCTCTAAATGGACTTGAGTGTGTGTGACTAAACCCAGTGTGCCTCAGTACGTTACTGTCTCTATTCAGCATGAGTTATTGATTCAAAAAGAAAAGAGCCTCACAAAGAAAATTTGTCCTCTGTCATTGAGTATCCACACATGTATGTCCTATCTTTCTCCGCTTCATACTTTGAGCTGAATGGGAACTTATATGTGCAACTCCACCTACACAAGCAGGTGAACCACCCACCTCAGTGTACAGGAGAAACTGAAACTTAGAGCTTACATGGAATGCCAGACTTGGTTGATTTTTTTAAAGCCAGCTTTTTTCACAGTGGGTGTCAATAAGACTAGGGTACCAAAAGGTCAAAGTGTCACTTTACAGTAAACTAGAATAACACAACAGGCTTGATTGTGTGTTTGTATATGTGTGTGTGTGTATGCTTCAGTAATCTGGTGTTCTTTTTATTTAAAACGAATGATAACGAATTTACAGTCTCTCTGAAATCCAAAAATGACATATGGAAGATTAACCGATCATTTTATGTGTCATACACTTTGAAGCTGCTCTGCAACAGTATCTTCAGTGTGCCTCAAAGACATTATACACTCAGTGTTACATTCACATGACAACAGAATGTGTGTACAGTATTGTTTGTATTAACATTACTATGATACTGCTTTGGAAGATGACAGAAAATAATTATATTCATTAATGTCAAACACGACTAACATAACACGCACGAAACGATTGTGCTTAACAGATATATTAGGAAAGTATTGATAAATGACTAAAGGACTTGTAAAGTGCAGGTGAGACAGAAGGGTAAGGTCAGCCACCACAGAACATTGAAGGTGACATTGAGTCGTGGCTAATGACCTTTTTGAAGCACAGCACTCTTTTAATGTCAGCACCCTGCCACACTTCTCAATAACAGAACACAAATTGTACTTTAAAGTGCCTGAACATATTTTCTACCAATTACTGATATTTCTGTCTCCATATTGAGCACTACCTCTGTTGACTGGCATAGTTTAACTAACAAGTCATTGCTGACATTACAAATATACAGACAAACACTTCTGACCAACTTCCAGTGAGGACAACATTTTATAAATTTAATTATTCACTGTATTTGTCCAACAAGGGATTGATGGACAAAGTGACACAGCTGTATGACATAATGATTTGGGTGTTGCAGACCCTCTCTTTCTCCTCTTAGTGCAATGACCGGATGACCTTTGTCAGTCTAAGTTTCAGCTGCTATGATACCAAATCTAGTTTCCCATACAGTTAATATCCTACCAAAGCCCGGTACTGGTAACAACCCAGGAGGCCACAAAGAAGTAGAGGTTGGTTGTCAGATACGCCAATACCTGACACTAAGGCCCTGCCAAAGTCAAATCAAGATCACGGCACTTTCTGTTACAAACTGAAAGCACTCGAAAACATCAAACATAGCCTTTTAAAATCAACAGTGGCAGTCCAGTTTGTGTCCTATTCACATAAACTAAAAATCTGCTCCAAATACTCAATTTTTCCAAAACTGGGCCACAGGAGGGTGCAGAGACTTACCTTGCTGGAGAGATCGAGCGAGTCACTCCTCAGAATGATCTGAGCAGCCCCATCCTGTCTGGTCAAACGTTAACCACATTGCTAACCAGTTATGTTTTATTGGATCTAATGATTGTCTAATCACCCTGCACTCATGTCGAGCTAGCCAATGGGGCAGTAGCTGACAAGAGAGAAGGAGACAGGAAGAACAGAACAACGATATGTGCAAAAATGTAAAAGACAAATCCCATTATCACTTAATATTAGTCACTGGTTTTACATAAACCCTCGAATGCTTAAAGTTTGAGTCCCGTTAGGAGGTTCTAGTGGCAAAAAACAGATCAGTTGAAGGAATTTCACAGCATTAATCAAGATTTGTACTTTTTCAACTGCATTTGTGTGAATTGTGAACAAAAAGAGAAAAGTTAGAACGAATAGGGTATAATAATGGGGGAATTTTCTCTAGAAATCTGCTATTGGGCATTTAAGTTTCTAATTTCCCCTCAGACTTTGACCTATGCACCAGTTTTTCCATTAGTAGTGCCTGATAAGGAGCTGTGTGTAGACAATCGGACTAAGAGATTACACTAACAATCCATTGCCTCATAAGAATGCAAAACTACGAGGTCATCTAGGTTTTTCAGCAGGTCAAGGCACATACCATGAAGCTGTTAAGCAGCAGGTTTGATTCCATGACTCTCGCTAAACGTTTCCACCTCTAAAAAGCGCATAAAAGAATGCAACAGAAATACTTTAAAGGTGACCCAAAGAGAGGATGTCAGCCCATGTTTTGTTATTAAGTGTTATCCTTTATCTTCATGACCCAACCTCACATACAGCTGGGATTATCTTCCATACACCCCGATGCACAAGCTACCATCCCGGGCTGAAAGCTGTGAGCTTTACAAGCTGCAGAAAGCTGCTTTGAAACAAGGCAGAGATTTGTGTGAATCTGCAACTGTAAGAAAAACGGGCTGTGAGTGAGTCACTGTTTCAGCAGCGCCATTTAACGAGAACCTGTGAGTGAAGTGTTGGCGGTTCGGCAGATGAAGCCATTAATTCAGATGGAAGTGACTCCATTATGTAAAGCATGCATGGGTGCATGTATCTGCCTTGATCCTGTGTGCAGGCAGCCTGATAGATGTTCTGGCCAACATGCACTAACACCATCTGCCGGTCGCTCCCTGGACCGAACATACAAAACACACACACACACATACACTTCCTGAGTTCCTCTGAATGTTACCTTGGCAACACATTTTCCTGCATTTTACTGCTTTTCTGACAAAACTGAGCTTGGGATCGGAGCAGGCAGCTTCTTAGTATGATGTTCGGTGTAACAGTGTGACCAAAATCTCTGATCAGTCAAATCGCTATACTCAATCAGCTGTCTCACACACACACACACACACACACAAACACAGACACATACACACACACAGGGGACTAATTCTGTTTCTGAAAGTTCAGCTTTAATGTCACCACCTGACTCATCTTTTATCAGCTCAGTTGTTAAACCCTGTTTGTGTGAGTGTGTCTCTTTTGTGTCAAAGCTGAGTCACCCATGGTAATAGCTCATTAGTAAGGTCGAGATGACAGACAAACTTTATTTCAATAAGCAACACTGAAACTACATACACGTAGCAAAATACAGTACATTATCAATCCGGTATTAATTTACAGTAAGGGCATAATACAACACATTATAAATAAACTCAAGGTAACAACTAAATGAACATCATACAAAAAAGACCGTAATCATCAATAGCTTACCACATGATAATCGTAGCACTTAGGGATCGACTGACGACACATTTGGCAGGAATAAGAGAAAAAGAGAGACGAGAGAAGACAGGAGAGAAAGGGCTAATATTATTGTCTTTGTTCAAAACACAAAAATGAACAAACATCACATCCTTCGGTCAGTTTCCATCAGTTGAGATCTACCCTCAAACATTTTCGCCACACCGGCGTGACGAGTCTCTGCGACAGGAAACGTCACTTCATTTGCTGATTGTCCACTCCATTACACATGCTGGCAAACTGAGCTCAGTCCACTCGGTCTTGTACCGACTGCCACATATGGATGGCAGCACAGGAACACCTCTCATGTACATCATGCTGGCTGTGCCGAGGTTGGATGTGAACTCACTGAGGGCTGGGTTTGAATCATCCAACTTTTAGCCCTTTAGAAGCGGGCTTCCCTCCAGCCCTAGTCCACATATTGTGTTCTCCAGGCTGTAGATTGTTCACTGCTCAAAGGTTTTGTGTAGAGTTCAAAAAACTCCTACAGCACAGAGAGATCATGGCAGGACTTAGACTTTAGCCAGAAGGCCACACTGGGATTGTTCTTTGCCACCACCTTGTCGAGGAAGCGTTTGGCCTTCATAGGAAGGCTCTCTCGCCGTGTGTTACAGCTTCTGTGCCTGCGACGCTTGTTGGCTTCCTTGGAGTCTCGGCGTAGACGCAGCTGTCGCACTATGCCGTGAAAAGCCTCCCAGATGTTGTGCTGCATGGCGGCTGAGGTTTCGATGAACTTGCAGTCAAACACAGCAGCACAGGCACGACCCTCTGAAACAGAAAGTCAAACATCAGTACCTGCATATAGAAAAATTACTCACAGAAAACAGTGTTCATCACGCACAAAGAGACGGGGATTGTGTCTCCTCACCACTGACTGACACCTCTCTGCGTCGCACCAAGTCACATTTGTTCCCCACCAGGATGATTGGTGTTTGCTGGGCAGGGCGGAAGCGGCGCAGGGTTATCCGAAGCTCCGAGGCTCGCAGGAACGAGGCCCGGTCAGTTACAGAGTACAGCAACAGGTAGGCGTCACCTGTCTGCATGTAGCGCTCCTGAGCCCATTCGCCGTCAGTCTGCAGAGACAAACACACACGATTGGATACAGGATTTACAGTACAGTGAGTGCGCTGGCATTCAGACTGACTTGAAGTCAGCACATCTGTTTTTCATCTCACCTCTGCATCCCATGTGTCAAGCAGGGTTATAGCCACAGACTCTCCATCCACTTCAATTGTCTTTTCACACACTTCATCTGAAATTATACATATAAGAAACACAGTAGTACATTAGTAAAACCATAGACATATAGTCCTTTTTTTGACAGCAATGTGTGGACATAATGATACTATCAAAATAATTACACTATTATGATATTAATATAGGAAATAAAAAAATGTTTGGCGCTCAATACTGAGATTATAGCGACGTTTTCAGATTTTACGACGTTTTATCTATTGTCTGTATTGTATTATGATAATATGCTAGTTTTTGAATTTATTTCTAGGGATTCGGTTAGAATACATCTAAAATGCATTATAAAAGTAAGACAGATCTGTTAATAATGACAGTAAAATAAGTTTCAGTATAGTTATCTTCGTCTCACCTCTACACAGCTCGCAGTCGTCACTGTCCATGCTGTCGGCTGCCCCGGCGAAGATGCTGGCGAAGGCCGTTTTGCCGACACCGCTGGCCCCTAACAGCACCACCCGGTACGGTCCCCCGGGTTCCGCCGCCTCCCCGCTGGAGTCGGTGGAGATGACAGAGTCTGAGGATGACCAGCTCCCGCGGCTCCCGTCCGACTCCCCGGCGGAGCTGGTGCACGACTTGGAGCGGGAGATGCAGGCGGGGACCCGGGTCAGGAAGCTGTCCGGGAGCAGGTGACTGCCGGGGTCGCAGATGCTCCACCGGTGGAGCTCGGTCTGCAGGCGGAGGCTGTGCCGGCGGACACTGGACAGCATGACGCCAAAACTAGGACGAACCGACTAAAACGTTTTGCAAGGTGCTGCTTTAACTTCTTTAATCACAAGCAAAACACACCAAAAAGAGAGTAAAACGAGTCGATTTCTTCCTTAAAAGTCGCTTGAAATCTTCTTATCCGCTTCAATTGGACATCATAAATGTCCTTTTGTTTCTTAGAGAGTCACCTAAATCAGAAGAGTCTGTGCTGCAGTTACACTCAACAGTAAATGATTGCACCCTCAACAAGGCTGCCAGAAAGACAGATGAACCTCAGACCGAGTTCAGATGCAAAGATCCCACATTAAAAACTAAGTTTAATTCGGGCATTGCAGAAACATTTGGTTAAATCCTTTACAGCTGGTGTATTCTTGATGTGTCTGCTGCCGTCTGTCTCAGTAATCTCCAGCTGAGTCTGTCTCTAAAGCTCTGGTGGGGTTTCCCTGTGGTTTATATAAAGAGGGGGGGGGGGGGGTCACACGAGTGGAGCATGAGGGTTTACTGTGATGTGGTGGGTGTTCACTGTTTTGACTCGCTGCTTGGATTGTAGTTACACCAAAAGGGTACTGAATTGTGCAACAGGGATATAGGGCTTAAACTAAAACTGTATTCCACTAAAAAAAAAAAAATTCTTTACAGAATATATAGGCTACAGCTATATGAGGTTTTGTGGAGATTAATAGATTTGCTGGATATTGAAGTATGCGACATTACTTTACTCAAATAGGCTACTTTACTTACCTTACTATGTAACTTTTGAGAGAAGAAATAACTATTTCTTTAACTTGGTCATCCTCAGATGAAGAGTTGAATTCATAAGAAACAAAACACACCACTGCTTAATAATTCAACACACTCAGGCGTTTTGCTGTTTCAGCCATACTTGGTCTGGCATGACCAGTATGGTGGATAATGTTAGCTAATGTTTGCAAACTTAAGGAAAATATTGCTCTATAAATTACATGACTGAGTCAGTTTGCTAACTTTATGACTCTACTGCTGCTACTGTTACAATAGCTTAGCAATTTAGCTAAACGCTAAAAAGCAGTTTAGCCGCATTGCTGTTCAGCAAGTTAGTCTCACTTTAACAGAAAGGTACTTGTACTTCACTTGAGTACTTCCAATTTATGCTATTTCTTCCTTCACTTTACTGCATTTCCGGGGGAAATATTGTATTTTTGCCACTGACAAATCCAAAAAAACTTCTGTGTATAGTATAATAATACATAATAAATGTATATTGTATAACATAAACCGAATATCTTTAGGTTTTGGTCGAACGAACAACCAATTTGATGCTATCACTTTGTGCATTTTCCCCTATTTTCTGACATTTTATAGACCAAACGATTAATTGATTAAAAGAACCTACAGTTTAATTGATAATAAAAAGTCTTTAGTTGTAGCCCCATTTCAATGTGAATAAAAGCTAAGGGGAATCTGCATCTACTTCCCATCTGCTTAAATCTGCACAAAACCGAAATAGAGGCCAAATTAGAGGCAGATTTAGTTTGTATATGAATTATTCAATCACTCATGTCTCATGTGAATTCAAATTATTTATAAATCTCAGCAGAGGTCTCTGCAGAACAAGAATAACTGATCCAAACCTCTGCTGCTGCCTGTCCAAACCCAAAGATGATTAACAGACATGCTATATTACAATTTGGGCCAATAAACAAAGCATAAATTATTCACAAATCCCTTTTTTCTCCAATCTTGAACTCTACGTTGGCAAACAGCTGCCAAAGATCACATATTAAGAAGCAGCATTTGGGAGGTTATTTCAATTCACAAAGCTATCCCTCGCTCGGATTAATCGTTTTAACACTTTCAACGGGCATGTCCGTTTTACCAGGGAAGTTAAATAAATACAAGTGATTCAGTAAGCCACAACTTTCCGGAGCATCTCCAGGACAAAAACACAGAAATGTTCTTGACCCACTGGCATTAAAATGGATGAAGGAGTGTCAGACAGACGTCAGGCCTCTAACGTGAAAGACACAAGGTGTGGCTTTGTATCAATAGAACAAACACACCCTGGGTACACTTTTGGCAGATTTATTAGCGGTAATCATGTGACTGTTGGGAGTGAAGACAATGATATCTAGAATGCCTAATATCTATATTAACTTCTGCAGTGTCTTTTCAGTGTCAGAGAATATGTAAACATAGCTTCCTATCAGGGGTTACTGAATAAAAGCTTTGGGAAGAGGCTTAGCATGTAAGCCTGAGATCTGCTGTCAACAGCACCGGCATGTTGTTAATGGGTTGAAAACCACCAGTTGGTATTTTGTGAATGATCCATCTAACAACATACACAACTGTCCAGAGAGACCCTGCATCACATCACATACTCTCTCAACGCGTAAACATCATATTTTCATTTGCCAAAGCACTTTGTGTGTGAGAGAAAGAGCGACTGAGAGCAGAGAGTTATTGAAGTGATTGTGGGATTATGCTGCTTTTTCGGCTGTTGTTTTTCAGGTCTTCTGTATCGGGCTGTGGCCTCATCCACGGGACCTGCTGCTGTGTATTACAGCTCTGATCTGATCTGCCTGACAGATGACTGGGCGATATTAAATCCTTGTAAAGTGCTGGAGCAGGACCAGAGTCAGGAGGAGGGGAGAGTTGTGCTCAGGCTGGCTGCAGATTGGCAGGGGTCACGGTGATGGCTATAGATACAGAAACTGAGTGCGAAGTGACCTCATTCTTTCTCTCACCGCATGTAAAACATACTCTGTCTCATAAGGTCAGACAGACTGTTGAGATATGGACAGAATAGCCTACATGCAAGAGAAACACATATGTGCCTTCATAAACACCACACAAAATCAATAGACATGCTGTCAGAAGTTCTAACAAAAAAAACACATTTTCTGAACACTAATGAAAATTTTACTTTCTTAAAAGATAAACGTAAAACTACAGCAGCTCTGATAACTTCTTTTCTGAACTGGATCTGATTCAGCCATCTCTTCTGCTATTTTGTTGTGGCAAATTCGAAGAATTCAGTGGTTTACAACATAATCAAAGCAAATTACTACCAACTCACAGGGTGCTGGTTCAGCAGACACACTGGCTCACCAAGCAGTGAATAAATCCATACCTCTCATATACTGCATAATAGACTTCTCAGAGCTTCTGTTTACTCCCAATCATTCATTCAGTTCATGAGCAGCCATGTGTCTGACAGAGGACAAGCAAAGGCTGTTGTAGGTTAAGGAAGCAGAAGATCTTTATGTTTCGGCCTCGATGTTTTAGCTGCAGTGACCTCGTTTCAGACTTCTTCTGATTCAGGTATGAGCCAAGGAGGTACCGTAACTAACCAATCAAAGCCTTGAGGGTCTATTTTAACAGCATAATTGCAAAGACCACTGCAGAGCCACGTCGAGGAGGACAAATCCAAGTGCAACTTGCTATGGATATATAGAAATGCTACAACCTACACTACTTCTGGTTAACTCAGTACAGAATGTTCTGTGGGCATTTGTGCTAAACATTTTCATTTTTGATGTTTTCATGTTTATTTCCTTTATTCAGCATTATTTTGTAGTTGCTGCACATTTCAGACAATAGACAGCACTTACTGATGACTTATCAACTG
>CM022486.1:13892094-14033037 GCA_011952105.1 Coreoperca whiteheadi | reverse complement strand
GAGGAGCTGTGGCCAGGATGTTCTATGGGAGAGTTGTGCCTGTCCTTTATACCCATCTTTCCTGCTTTCCCCCCCCCCCCCCCCCACACACACACACACACTTTCCTGTCTATCTTCAGCAGCACTACAAATAAAAGGTAAGAAAAAAGAAACATGACTCCAAATGAGGGGTACTTTAAACATTAAAATGCCAAATATAAATAAATTTACCAATTTCACATTACAAAATAATAAAATCAGTTCCTTAAGTACGAAACAAATTTTAAAGAATTTGCAGCATCAGTCACGTTTGAAGGTTAAGCTTGAACAACTTGAATCCAGCTGACAGTTGTTGGAAGTTCTGACCTTGCTGCAAACAAGTGTACTCAGGGTATGGTCACTACACCCAAACATCACAGTTGGGTGTGGTTACGTGTGCAACAGAGCACAAATCAGAGGAGGCACAGTCTTGATACTTCTATACTTGGATGTTTCCTACCAGATGACCTGATTTTAAATGACAGTTTAACGTCACTTATGTTAAAGATTTGCTTAACTGTCACAGGCAACTTAGGCTGCAGTAACACTGCTCCTTCTCCCACCAGACTAAAACATGACAGAAAGTAAAAAACAAAGTGTAACATGGGGTATCTTCGTCTCACCCTTGCCAATATCCTTGCCCTCCATATCTTTCAGTGTGGCTGTGCGTCCTCTTGTAACCAGGACTGCATCGCCCTCCCAGCGCTTGTGTTTCTTCTTACTGGCCTTACACCACATCACACTGAGGTAACGCACTCCGTCCTGGCTGGAGCCAGGGTCTGAGCCTGCGGATCCAGAAACACACCGCACTGGAGGCTGAGAGGTTTGAGAAGACCTGGGATTTAACTGAGGGTAACCATTCACTCCTGTAACACAAAGACATGCAGTACAACACAGTGAAAAACCAACAGAAATACTGTATCTTAGACATAACTCACACCACCCACCAGAAGAGGTCACCGTTGCACCAAGTCTACACGTCATACTAGACCTTCTTACCAAGGATGACAGTCCCCTCCTCATACATTCACATGGCTTTGTCATCATGTGTTCCTTTGCTTTTAATGTCGGTAACAACGATAGGTACGTAATTACAGACAACCCAACTGAGAAATGGAACAGGTCTTCCTCAGAGAGGCTGATATTATGAGAGCAGCTGTCTGTTCGACATGTAACAAAGACAAGACCAGAATATTAACCTTATTTTTTTTAATAGAAATAAGTGAACGTATGGACAAACTGTAAAAGAAACTGACAACACTCGTATACCAACATTACAAGACAATCAATGTTGTAGTCACATACATTAAATAACAATAATCACAAAGCAACTTCCACATCTCCCTTCTTTTGATCACTTAACTGGCCACCAATTCAGCAACCAGAGATTATTTGACTTGAACATGTTTGACTTCACTTCCATGTGAATTCAGAAACTCACAGAACAGGATTTGTCATCATTGGCATAATGTGTTAAGGCCTTTGACAGTTAGACTTTCAATCCTGGGTATCTGAAGATTTGTCAGTTCTAAATAAGTGTAACTTTGTTGGTTTGGAGTGCTTCTTTTTCATTTTTAAGCTGCAGAATTTTAGAAAAGGTCCCCTAACTTGGTTACCAAAAAGTGCTAAAAGTAAAAATTTCTCTTCAGTTTATCACATCTGATTTTTACACGTCAAATCAAGTGGAAATTGGCTTTATAAAGAATGAGCAGAGTGCTAAACAATCCCCCCAATATGATCTGGGCAGACTCACACTCCAGTATATCATTACAGTAAATGCTGTTAGAATAATTTTTCTAACAATCATGGATAAAAAAAACAAGATTAAGAAGATGCTAAAATTCCCAAAGATGCATATTAGTGGCAGATCTGGGCAAGAAAAGCACCATCATGGTACACGCCATTCATTACTAATAATATTCCCATCCAAAACCTGGACTTCCACATTTAGATTACCTATTTTGGCCTGTAACAGTATTTTTAATGTGAGCACTTACACGTTTTGTTGTCGCTTCAGTCAATAAGTGAGAGAAGAATGACAGATTTTTAACACTGACAAGCATAAACACGGACTGATGGCAACACAAGTCAGCCTTATCCTGCAATATGCAAACAGGCTTTCAGTGTCTGTACGAGGCACTATGTTTTCCAAAAGAAATTAAAGTTCTGCAACAGCTCTCAAACATGAAACAGATGGGTGTGATTGCTCCTCAGCTTTTTCTCCACACTTTAAACCCCTCAGAGCGTCTCCCTTTCTAACACTGGCTGCAGACGTGCGTGTTCCTTCTTGTTATAGAGGAATTGGCAGTCCGTGTCTGAGTCGAGCAGCTTTTAGCTTCTCCACTTTGATCTTGGCTTTCAGCAGTTCCTCCTCCAGATCCTGTTTCCTCTTTAGCCCCTCCCTCTTCTCCTCCAGGTACATGGCAACCTTCTTGTGATTAGCTAACACCAACTCGTGCTCCTCTTTGGCCAGGTGCAGAGGGCGAAACCTGTCGGGCTCGTGGTGAGGGTAGATGTCGTTGGGGTAGAGGTCATGGCGTAAGGGCAGCGGAGAGGTGGAGAGGGGGATATTAACAGAGGAAGCGGTGGGAGACAGGGATGCTTCGTAATCGTGGACGCTGCCCAAGTCCTGCTCCCCCTCCTGCTCCTGGTCTCCATCCAGCCCTGGCCCAGTGTGTGCGGACAGGATGGGGAGGTCTGGCGGTGGTTTAACATCCTCTTCAGGGTCCAGCTGGACCACCTCATGGGGGATACTTGGGACAGCTGCTGAGTAATCCTGGAGTCCAGCCAGAGAGGAGCTGCTGCCAGGATGTTCGATGGGAGAGTTGTGCTTGCTGTATATTAATCTAAAAATGGTATGAGGGATAAAAATAAGTGAGACCAGAGTACATAAACAGGGTTTATTGAGTGTCTACATCTTCTTTCTGTGAGATGTTGAAGTCCTCTGTTGGTGATAATGCACACTAAATAAATCAAAGGATCAGTTGACTAAATACAGTACAAGAGAGGAAAAGTAAAAATAACAAACCTATGCTGGTTACAGCCTCACAGATGCCACGATTTCTTTGCTGTTTCACATTATTATGCATGTATTTTGTTGCTGCTCATCACAGTGAGTAAGCAAGTTCATAACATTATTATGAGGTCTAATTTGCAATAGGTATTCTTAGGTAGGCAGGTATCTTTTTAAAAACAACAACAATTTACACTGAGAACTTAAGTTGAAGTTCAAATCATTATTTTGGGGTCCAATTTGTGCTTGGTACTTGTCTTTAAAAAAAACAAAAAACATATATATATATATACACACACTTTATGATTCACTTGAAACAGAACTGATGGATTAATCAATATCAGAGTTTAGTATTTTCAATGTACGTGAATAAAACAGTAAATAATGGCAGAACATACTGTACAGAGAGAGTGTAATCTGGCCTGATTGGGCTTTGGAGCTGTGATTTCAGCCCCTCCCTTCTCTCCTCCTCCTCCTCTACCAATTGAATCAGTCCCATGACTACATATTGTTTTGGAGCTCGGTAAACTCTCATCTCACTGTTATCCCATCAGGTCTGTGTTAAAATGTGCGTCTGTGCTCGTAGGTGTATGTCACACTGTACCTGCGCAGTGCCTGGTCCTTTTCGTGGATGGGCACATGGTGAAACAGGTGAGGGATCATCTCCATAATTCTCCTGGTTGGCTCGGAGATGCTCGCTCTGTACTCTGGCTGGGCGTGTCTCCGCTGCATCACTTCCTGCTTGGCTGACTCCTTCAGCCTCTTGTAGAGGGTCCTGAGGCCCTGAGCGGTGCGATGAGGTCTGTCCCCCCCCAAGGCATTGTACTGCTCAGCCACAGTGTCCCAGCACTTGTTCTTGTCCACGATGACCGCATGCTTGTTGGTGTGCTCCTCCAGGATGCGGATGTGAGGACGGACCAGCTTCAACAGGTCCAGCTTCTCAGAGAGGGTGAAGTTGGAGGAGCGAGCTTTACCCACCATACTGGACAGAAACACAGAGCTGGACGCCATCTTATAGCATAGCGGACTCACACAGACCAAGTCAGGCCTATGGCTGTCACCCTTCAGCAACCACACTTTGTACTATGGCTCCTCACTCTTTCCACCTGTCTTTTTTTGTCCCTGCTGCTGGCTTCTCTTGGTCCACGGTGATAAAGCTAACACTCGTCTAACCCCCATACATTTCTCATTTACCTTCTCTTCTTCTTCTCCAAGTCAAACATAAGCTATGTCTAACATGTGCATGGATTCATACACTACTCCTTGGTTCCCTCTCAGCTATGTTGCACAAAAAAACAGGCTGTGCTGCACACAATAAGAATCAGGCTTAACTAGGCCAGCCTCGTTTAGGCCCCCGCCTACCGCGGAGGGCTTTGGATGAATTCCTCCCAGCTTAGGCTGACGTAGCTAAGCCGCTTAAGCCCAGCCCGACCTACTTACAGCTCGGTCTCTCTAAACCCCAAACCAAGCACAGCACAGAGCACAGCCACACTGCCTCTATATAATAACACAAGGACAGCAGCAGAGGGTCTGCGCCCTTCACAAATGGGCAAACAGTCTTAAAAACAGTGTATTACAGGTTATTAGGGGTCAGGGGTCTATTTTCCAAAAGTGAGCGATGCTTTGAAATAGCGCTGGCTTAACTAACTGAGTGGGGGAGGGGTTAGTGAGCGCGCTGCGCATGCCCGCAGACGCCGAGCTCTCATATCCATTTTACGCCGACTACGGTGAATGCATAAAATAAATCTGAACTCGCCATCAGAAATACAGAATTCATATTATTAAAAGACGTGTTCAGGGCGCGTGTGGCAACCGTGCCGAGCCAAAGGCAGAGGCTGTGTGAGCCGCGTGGTTTCAGGGTGGAAAGCAGAGGCACTAGTTGCTCTTGCAGGAGGAGAGAGCGGTGGCTCACTGATCCCGAGCACAGTCCTAATCTGCCCGGCGCTGCCGCTGCACTACCCCGCTAATTTGCATAATGCTGGACCTGCTGTCAGTCAGCCTCACCCCGCCTGGTTTAACATCCACCTTCAGCGTGTGTGTGTGTGTGTTATTATTAGCCACAGGGAGACAGTCAGGCACTGCTGAACGAGAGAGCGATGTCGCTCCGTATTACTCTTAGCAGCCGCACACACATTTAACTGGTAAAAAAAAAAATATATATATATATATACACACGAAATAAGGGAGATTTCACTGGAGCACATGTGTCCTAAATTACTTGCACACCGGTTCATAATTATGTAGCCAAAGCAACATGGACCCTGTGTTGTTGTGACGGTTTAGGTAATGTTTAATAATGAATCTCAGTATGCGTGATAGTGAAAAAGACACGTGGAGAGAACCGGGCTGGGGTTTTGTTAAATTAAAGCACTACTCTTACTACTACCTCTTGCCTCTAAAAAAAAAAAAAAGGCAACTGAATCACCAACCAAGAACTCTGGCTTTATGTGCATTAGCTTTCTCGACTGAGAAGAAAGGAATTTGCAACGGAAGATTATACCTGTGCAAGGAGGAATTCAATCCCTCTAATAGGTTTCCGGTTATAGGTGTTTCATAATAATTGGCATCTGAACAGGAGATGCAATTGGAGGATTCAGCAACATGTTTCCTTAATATTTCCTCCATCACTTAATATCCATCAGTGAATTTAGTGAACTGCCATTCAGGATATTATGGTGTCAGCTAAGCACATCTAGACTATTTGTGAAGCTAATTCTCATATCTCTCAATCTGTTAAGATGTTTCTCAACATGAAGCGCAGTGATTTGCAGATTTCCAGACAGCCTGTTAACTGTTTTTATATATATGTTTTGTATAGGAGATGGTGCCAGTTAATGCGTGTAATAGTGAAGTAGTTAAAACAAGGTGCATTGAAGTAAGTAGTACAGTATATTGGGGTTTTGATCCAAGATTTATCTAATTTGTTCAATTGTTACTATGGTTTGAATTACACGGCGAAAGAAGGAATACACCTATGTAGGTAGCTTCACAGAGAAGAGATACAGTGTCAGTTAAATGCTTTAATTATCCTGTATTTTATTGTATATTTAGGTAATATAACAGGTATAAATAAAATAAATGTGTATGTGTGTGTGTAAATATAATGCATACATCAATTTAGAAATTAGTGACTAAATTACCTAGATGTAATTGTAAATGGCCCTGGTCTTGATTGCTTTAATTACGCCCCTCTAGCAGCAATTGACTGATTATTTGTCTCACTGTTCCTTTTTTAACATATGGGCTTAATCAGTTGAACTTTACAGTCAACCTGTATTTAATTTAGCATCTAATTAAGTATCGCCTTCAGATCTCAGAGCCTGGCAGTTCATATTTTGCTGAATACAAAGGTTTAGGGCTTCGGTGGACACTTGAACACTCAGCAGTCATCATGGAAGGGAAATGACAGTTCATTTACAATCTGTTAATTATGTGGAGTTAAAGAACTAAAACAGTCAATGCATCTTTACACTGTCAACAGATCTGTCAGACCTTTTGCCATCAATGATCTGTTCCAGCTCCTGGATGACTTTTTGAGTATCAATATGGTATCAATGTGAGCTATAAATATGCAATCCCCTCACTCTCACGCACAGTACTTCATACAACCCTGTTGCCTATTACAATAGCATTATCATTGGACATTCTGGCACATAAAATATGATGTGGGTGTAAATTTGTTACATATATCCCTCCTTTCCTTCAGGTGGGTGTTTGCCTGAAAAAGACTTATGTTGAGTTGAAACGTTAAAACTGATATTTACCATACCAGGTACTATCCCAGCCACAGAGCTTTGTGTCTTACCTGCTGGCCTGTTGGCTTCTGTGAACTCTTCCGAGTCAGCGTTAGGATGTCCTGTGTCAGCCTCATTTTCCTTACTTTCCGTTGCACTGAGAACACGAGCCAGAGCCTTTGACAAGGCTGGAGCAGGCTTAGAGGTAAGGGGCTTTGATTCAGCCACGAGACATAAAGTAGATGCTCCAGGATGAACAAACCGAGGCTTTTTCTCTGCATTACCCAAGAGCTGGCTGGGAGCTCCTGAGCGTCGCATTCTTCCACTGGCAACCCACAGTAATCTATCTCCTAAAGACAGAAAGCAATGAACATCAACACGATAATTCATACTGGCAACTAATTAGGTGCTGCTCAGTATATTGTCATTCAGTGGCCCAGAAAAACCCAAGGATCTTTCAAAGCTCTGACAAAATAATTCACTACATCCACTAGTTAATCAGTACGGTGAGCGAATGTGTAAGGGAGACTAGTGGGTTGTTCATTCCCCACCTAACTCTATTTCTTCTTTTAGTTCAGTGTTGGTGGTATTATTTCATGAGAAAGTAATTAATTACAGCTTTGATACACAATTAATCACTTTTACAAATTATTAGACACATATATCACACATTGGCTTAGTTGCATCTTCACAAATACAACTCAAACACAACCCCCCCCCCCCCATTTCCTGTCACTATGTTTGCTGTATGAAGACAACACTTTGGCTGTGGCAGCTCTGGTGATGGAGATTTAACATTTTATTAACACATTCAGGTGATTATTTGTCGCTATTAAGACAAGGACAAGACAACATACAAAAATAGCAGTAAAACTGATTTATAGTGACACCAATCGATAGTTACAGCTCTAACGTAGTATAAACAGAGAGGTTTCTAAAACTAAACTCTGTAACGTTACAACTTGAGCTGGGAAGGTACCGAGGGATTTTAATGCGACACATTGAATCCCATTCTTCGATCCTCTGTACAATCATCCAAAGTTAATGAAGGCTTTCTACCCTTTTCATCATCTCTGACCTGCTACACCTGGGTAACTAGCAACGCATCAAGCTCTGTCTAACGTTACTTCAACCAGTCGCATCAGGTTAGCAAGACAGCTAACGCGCTAAACAGTCGCTAACACCGATAACCCGGTTTATTCTCGGCTGTAATGTAATGTCGATAGCGTGTGACAACGTGTCATACATACCAGGACAAACTAGACGTTGGATGGGAACATTTAAGGTCAAAAACTTTCACTCAGTTTCCGAAAAAACGCCTTGTTTTAGCTTTTCTTCCCTTTAGCTCTGGATTCTGTTCTACTTCTCCCGCTGAACGGTTTGAAGAATGTGATTGGTCGAACCCCCGGTAGTGGGCGTGGTCAGAACGACTGGGGTGTGTTTGGTTTCTGACGTCACCGCGGTTTACAGGCTGCATGCTACATCCACCTTGAACTTCCGCAACCCGTCGTCAATCCCCGAGTTATAAATCGAGCTCACCTGGCACCATCCCGGGTGACCTCGCCTCACCATCAGCAGAAGAATTAAAGCTAAAGAACACGTAGATTTTATCAATTTACTTTAAATTGCAAAGGTAAATATAGTTCATTTTCTCCACTACATTTAGTTGACACATACACACAATACTTTACAGAATAACATTTACAAAACCTATTATGAGCATATAAAATGCCCAAAAGGTTATAAAGTAGTTTAGATAAGCTACCCTATGACGGGCAACGACATTGAAATGTAGCCTCCATGTTAACCTATCAGTAATTACAAACCAGAAATATAATATTTAATGATATAACGCTGACATGAGCCATTCCGGTATGTGTACTTATTATTATACATTATACATTTTGAAAGTATCACAGTCTTGTACACCTTTGTGAAAATTTGAATGCAAGACTTTGACTCGTAATGGCGTGTTTTTACATTGTGGTATAGCTCTTTTTTTACTTAAGAATCTAAATATTTCTCCCACCACTGAGTCTAATGGAAATGGAAGTTAATAGAATATAAATGGGCTGGGATGAGTCCAGGGGTTTGGGTTGCTGTTTGATTTCTGTGGTCTGTGTCATCTGATGTCATGCAGTCTATAATCCAATCAGGGAGAGGAGAGAGTGTAATCCACGTTAATCCCACATCCACAGAGAGAGAGAGAGAGAGAGCCAGGATAGGGTGGGTCATTAAGAGAGACAGAAACAGTTGAAGGACAGCAGTAATCTCTGAAGCCAGCTATATTGGTAAAGCAGTGAGGAAAACACACTACTGCAGAATTTGTCTGTTTTTGAGTATGAGTGTCTCTTGTACTGTAATTCTGTCTCTCTGATCTGATCTGATCTCGTTTGACAGCTCCCTCCCTGTGTCCTGAACCCTCGTTGTCAGGGATACCTCTCCATGGAGACTCACTCCCAAAGGTAGGGGAGGGCTTTAAGGGAAAGGAGACCCTCACCTTGCTGGAGCAACAAGTCCACAGAGAGAGAGAGGGAGAGGGAGAGAGAGAGAGAGCGAGAGAGAGAGAGAGAGAGAGAGAGGATGAAGAAGGAAAGACTGTAGTAGCAGAGAGATAAGAGGGAAGGTCACCTGTGGGGGAACAACAAAGGGAAGGAAGAAGGAAGAGCTGGATGAAGTGAGTTATTTTGTGAGGTAAGAATATTATTGTCAGAGTTAATAATAAAAAAAGAAAGAAGACACAAATGAGCCAACACTGTAGCAAGTTTGGCGTTTTATTCCCATCTTTTGTCATGTTTGTATAATCTATCTTTGTGGTTGCAGGATGGGCTATGATCTGGAAAGGTTTGTAGGCTATGTGAATGAGGGTCTTCTGTGCTGTGTGTGTCGAGACGTGTTGGAGCGCCCTCTCCAGGCGCCCTGTGAACATGCCTACTGCAGCGCCTGCATCAGCAGCTGGCTGGTCCATCACCATTCCTGTCCCGAGGACAGACTGCCGCTGGATGTGGGCAGCCTCAAACCACTGTACAGGTCTGCCTGCATCTCGGGATATGTGTGTCTTTTATTCTCTCTTCATTGTTATATTTCATTCCTAAGTTTCACACTTTCTTTCTGCTATTCAGTGGGGTCACACCTGTAAACTGTTCTCCATGCTCACCCTTACTTCTCTGATGCTTATTTTGGTCGTGGATGACAGGTACATGCGTAACGACCTGACCCGTCTGCAGATACGTTGCGTGAATGCAGGGCAGGGTTGTGAGGTGATCTGCTCCCTAGAGACCCTGCAAACACATGAGGATGAGTGCGAGTTTGCCTTCATATCCTGCTCCAACACGGGTATGAACCCCCACACCGATCACTCTTCTAATGTGTCATATTGTTATAATTAGTTTATCGCTTTATCTTGTGTGGTCGTTAAATGGTTATCCATGTGGATGTGTGGGATATAAAGGTAATGTGACACCTGTGTGTGTGTGGGAGCAGCAGGTGGCTCTTTTGTTGTCATGGCTACTTCCCAAACCTATGGGGCTTGTTCAGGACCGAAAGCTCCCACAGACTCACACGGAGTGCAGTCAGCGTCAACTTTCCATCATTATTTAATGAGCGATTTAAAAGTGTGTATGCCTATGTATATACAAGCATGTGCTCTTGTGCTCACAATGTGACTGTGACCTGTCATTGGCAGGTGGAGAGTACATATGTTACTGCTGTGGTAGGTACAGTTACAGAGTGTGTGCATGCAGTGTGGCATTTTTGCAGTGTTAAGTACTACAGGCACTAACGGCAACATTCAGTTTTAGACAAGATTCAACCTGATATTTCTGTTGCTGCCTATGCTACTGCTGTGATCTTTGAGAACTTGAAGTCATCACATTCTGGTCAAACATGAGGCATAATAAGTGCAGTGGAGGAGTGTTGTCATGGTCTATATGTTCAGGGGTGGAAAACAACCACAAGTATTCTCTTTATACCACAATTGAATACTCTTTTTTCCTGTACTCCTAATGCTTTAAGTACATTGTAAAATTAGTAATTCTACTTTTACTTTCACAAACTAGAAAGTAGTTTTGAAAGAATTACAGACTTGCCAGTGGTTTTACGTTGTGATAAAATCAGGAGCATATTCCATTTACGTTCGCAATGAAGGTAGACCTTTTAACCACGTAATGTAATCTGAGGCAGCTTTCTTACAAAGACACAGTGGTCACATCTTAAGCCCCTGTGAAATGGAGAAGGAATGGTTGTTTGGGTGTCCTCATACTGGATGTGTGACCATATCTGACCAGTCTTTAATTTGTGTGATTGTTTCCACTCATCCTACTGTGACTTGGAATTCTTTTTTTGTTTAAAGCCATGTCTGCAACCCAAATGTCCTTTTTGTAAAATATTTTGGAAGACTGTCTACCTGGTATGTACATTTACATGTAAACTTGGCCTGTCCATCTGTCTCTCAGGTTGTCCTGTGCAGATAGAGAGGCGGGGTTTGGAGGCTCACCTGTCAGAATGTAACTTCCGCAGTAGGGAGTGTCCCAACGGCTGTGGTCATACCCTTCTCTCCATTGACCAATCACAGCATAACTGTGTAGCAGAGTTGCGCACCGAAGTGGAGATGCTCAGGTATGTGTATATGTGCAGTTATGAAAATGTCTTCAGTCTCTCCTAGTCCTCAACACAGGATTGCATGCATTCGTATTTTTTTATCATAGTTTTGTCTCATTCAATATTCATGGCAGGGCAGAGATGTTGTGCAAGGTGGAGGAGGTGAGACGAGAGATGGAGTCTCGGTTGGACTCACAGAGGAGACACATGGTGCAGAAAGAGTCACAGCTGAAGAATGAGGTGGAGGAGCTCAAGGTGACCTGTCAATCCTTCTCATGTAGCTAATTCCTCAGTTTTTAAGGTAACAGCAACATGGTTGAAGTAAATATTTGAGGTACTGGCACATCACTCAAGTTCCCATTTAGTGAGAGCTTTAACACTGAATTTACAAAACCACACACCTCAGAGAGAGATATGCTTTCTTCATTTACTCCATCTAATGGCCTCATCAGCATTTGTCTTGGAAATATTGATGTTCTTATTTTCATTTTTTGAGTACCGTCATCCATGTTGTCCTAAAAGTTGAAATTCAATATAAAAATAAATATTTAATAAATACTGTTATTGACTGTTGGTCTAAAAGGTTTTTCACTCTTTATACTTAATCCTTTAGTAAATGTTTCTATAGGGGAACAGCTGCTTTTAGGAGCTCCTCCACTGTCAAGTCTATGCTGTGAGCCATGTCAATGCATGTTCAGTAATCTTGTGCCCTCAGGGACAGTTGTCTCGTGTGATGTGCGACATGCGAGCCCTCTTAGGAGCAGAACGTCTGAGAAGACAGGAGCTGGCAGAGGCAGAGCTGGAGAAGAGGGAACTCTTGGAGCTCCTCAGAGACCTGCAGCCAACCAGGAGTCAGCATCCTGTCGAACAGGCAGCCAGGGAACAGCATCAGGGAGACCAGCAGACATCTGGCCGGGAGTTACAGACCGAGGCGACAAGACACCAGCCGAGGGAGGCATCTTTACATGCTTCCAGTCTGTCACTGCATTCAGCTCAGGCCACAAATTTATCGGGTCCACCTCCATCACCTCAGCTGGGAGAAGGGGTGCGTAAGGGTGGTACCAGGAGCCTGACTCTAGACTGCATCAAGAGGAAAACCCGGGAGGTGACGGTCATCTGAGTAGACCCGGCTTGTGGGAGATTAGCCAAAACCAGAAGATTAAATCTTTATTTTTTTAATATTTGGCAAACAGTTTTTACCAAGCGTTTAGTAATCAGACGTTTCTGGCATGATGAGCTTTAGATTCTTTGATCAAATCAAGTGTACATGCTGCTGTGGAATGAACCATGTTGTGTTTGACAGGAAGGACTTTTTGTGCAGTTCTACAAACTAAAGTGATCTTTTGACTGTTAGGCTTGTATGAAAGTGAATAGACATTCAGTCATTTTGTAGACTCAGCCCTGATCATTTCAGCAAACAGATCACTGTATAATGTATCGTTTGATTTTGTATCCATCAGGTTTCAAATTAAAACAGTTACCACCTAATGTGCTTTGGCTGCAATAGTCTTCATCAGTATCTATCAATATTATCTGACACTGGAATGGTTACCTGGATATCCTGGTGCCGCAGTTTGCAAAGCATGTACCACGATTGTGAAGTGATATTTTGGGTTCAACTTGTGTTGTACATCAGGCACCTCTACGTCTCACAAATACCACTGTGAGAAGAATGTCCAATGTCACCTACTTTCACTCATTAAACACAAGGAACAATTCCTAAATAATGTTTTTAAAATGTCCACCTTGGGCTGTAGTGTAGTTTAGTCTTTTCATACCAAATTCTTTTCATGCACCTTGAAGGACGTTCAATGTTGTGAAAATGTCCCTTTAGTGGTGTTGAAAGGAACATTTGTTCAAGTTTCATTTTTAAAGCATGATAGGTGCTCTGAAGAACTGTCTGCATCGGTTCTTTATTTCATCTGGTATTTGCTTAAAAAAACAAAAAAGCATAAGCTCGGTTACTATGACCTTTATTCTCTGAATACAACTCATGATAACAAAACATAAAACATCAACACAGAATCTGTACGTCGTTGTGACAACATCATCCCACCACGTTTCCATGGAGACAGTATATATTTAATATCCTGTTTGGTCCATATGTTGCCATGATAGGCTACAGTCATTGCCCAGGTGAATTTACCTGGTGAAGGAGCGAACATGTCTGCCCCGCCCACCTCCACTCCCTCCCCCACCACTGAACTTGCTCCCTTGAGATCCTCTCCCTCCACCACCCCCACCGGCTCCACCAGCACCGCCACCGCCACCGCCTCCTCCCCCACCGCTAAGCCACGACAGCCCGGCGCCTCCTCTGCCCCGCAGAGCTCGGTCACGTGGAGCCAGCCGATACGCACCTGCCAAACAGACATAGAGGGTTTAGAAATTCATAGTGCAAAATCAAGCAAAAGGTTTGTGTGGGTGTAGTCTTCCTTACTTGCTGGGAGTTGTCTGGAGGGCAGCGGTCCACGTGTGAAGTTGCTCTGGCCTCCGCGGGGTTCACTGTAGGTTCCTCTGTGGGTGACAGCGGGAACTTGTCCGCTCCATGATGAACCACGGCCTCCTTCTCTGCGAGTGTAGTTACCTACAGAACCAAAAAGAGAGGATTTATCTCCCTCTTCTGGCCAACAAGTGGTTCTGATGTGCAACATGAACAAACTCCAAACTACTACTGTGTACTGTACACTAAATTAATAGTTTGACCGAAAAATAAAACAACCAAATCTTAATGCAAGGCCCACTAACTAGCTTTATTCAGAGCTTTCACCACAGCTCATGGTCTTCATTAGGGTCATCAGTTGTCATGACATGACCTCAGTATGGACAAGCGATAACAGGTGGTCCAACGTGATGACAACTGGACTATGTGCATCAAAACTGAGCAAACTCCATCTGCTGATGAAGACCATGAGATAGAGTTGAAAGCTCTGGAAAAAGCTAGTAAAAGGACCTTGAGTTAAGATTTTCATGTCAAACTACTGTTTCCAAGGTTATGAATGAACTTTAATGCTCGGGTATACAAATAGTATAAAATATACACTATGTATTAATCTTTACGGTGTATTATTTTAGCAATTATTATACAAGCAGTGAATTGTAACATTTAGTAATAACATGAAACGATGAATGACATGTTCCAGTATGCATTGGTCAACACCAAAACGACCATGATTTAAAGAAAATAAAAAGAGAGGATCAGTTACCAACAACACAGGGACAATCTGAGCAATTATTGTAAACACAGTGGAAATCTGACCAATATATTGACATTAGCTGAGGCTACGAGTCATAAACGCAGGTCTTATCAAGTGAACACAAGGAATTCTTTTTTCTCTTCAATGTGATCGTGTGTGTCTGTGTGTACGTACCAGACAGAAGTACACCTTTAGGTTGTGGTGGAGTGAAAAAGCGAGTCTGGCTGTGGAAGGTTCCTCTGCCTCTGTTGCCAGTGAACAGTCCTCTGGTGGGGGGTTTGGGGGAGCTCTTGGGGAGCCGTTTGGGGGGCAAAAGTCCAAGAGGGGTTGTAATGTCTTTAAACTCCGCCGCCACGAAGTCATCCACGTGCATACTGGGAGGACGGGAGGTGTTCTGTTTGCGCTGGCGGAAGATATCATGTGGTCGGCAGAGATTCTGTCCAAAACCTCCTCGACCTCCACGGCCGCGAGGAGCAGCCATGATGTGGGCTCTCTTAGCAGGCTCAATGTAGTCTGATTTACCGCTGCAGAGACAAGCACGAGATGACAGTCAGTCAGCTGATTAAAACAAGACTCAAGATGTTAGTTCTCTGCAAGGAAAACAGAACAGACTTTTCCTAAATGACAAAGTTTAAAAGAAACTAAACATTGGAACTGTACCTCGATGTGATAAACGTCTCGTGCTTGTGTTTGCCCAGTCGGCAGCCTTTTGGAGCCTTCGTGTGACCAGGAGAGGAGGGCTCAGACAGGAAGGAGCGCTCCAGCTCTGCCTTCAGGTCCAGTTCTGGACAACACTCCTGAGCCAGACCCACCAGATCCACCTTCACCTGCCACACAGACAAAGTGGTAATCATATAAATAATGTCCACCCACACACAGACAGACAGACATAAGGCTTCATAACTGTACATGATCATGTGTAATTAGGTTTAGTAATTATGTTTCTGCAATTTGTGGGTGTGTAATTGATTCATACTGATTTGTTTATTGCATTTCAAAATCCATATAAAGTGCCATTTGATTCATCAAGCTTTCATTACACAGTTAGAGAGCAGAAAACTTGGGAGAGAAAGAAAGATACTTTACAATTTGGAAAACAGAAGAAAAAAAACAGTTAAAACTGCTTTTACTAAGTTAGAGGAATCTAGGGAGTCTGGTCATGTCTGAACATGAAAATGTTTTAATTCATAGGGAAGTGTCTAACGTTTTGTCATACCTCTGGTTTAAACCTTTTCACACAGTAAAGACTATGTTGTTTGCCTTAGGGTTGTCACTGTAGTAATTCTGCAGTAATTATTTGTAATAATTACAACAGTAGCACAGTGTAACAATCTAGCAGGTGGTATTTTAAACAGCTACTGCACTGAAAAGAAAAGATAATTAAGCAAAAGAAACCTGGATTATAAATTCTGCGATAATGTGTTGAAAGTGCATGTGAACATACACACTTACCATATCAAGGTCTGGTTCTATGTCGTCAGTTTGGAAGGGAGAAAACCACAGAGTCTTCAGCTGCTCATCTAGAGCTTCTGACAGAATGAACACCGTCCTACAGATAACAATGCACAGAGGCATGAAATACTTTTTATTACATCCAGTGTTTCCTCTCTTTTTCCACAAATGTGATGCATGAGGCCATTTATCATCTGTAATAGGTTTAGTTCTGGTTTCAGAGAAATCTGCAGTGCATGCAAGTCATGTTTACACCATTGTTATGCATGTCTGATTAAATAATTCTGTTACTTTAAAAGATACATTTTGCTGGCTGGGATGGTAACTGCCTCACTGTGATTGATAAGTGAATGAAGACAAAATTGATAGAGAAAAAAAATTGTGCATGTCAAATGATGTATGTCATTTTGCACCTGTGATTAAACTGCGCTGCAAGCGTCTCGGGTGCTGGCAGAGTGGGCTCAGTATCAGCTGCGGGAGGTGTGTCCGTGGCCGCCTCCAGCGTCTGCCTCAGAACAATCACATTCTCCAGCATAGTCTCCAAAGAATCATCTTCCTTACATAGTTTCTACAGACAAACACACAGACTTAGTTAAATGCAAAGGCAGCATCAACCCTCACATTGCAAAAACTGCACATGTGTGCATAATTTGTACCGTAATCTGTTTCTCTAAAGTAGGGAGCGGATGGGTCTCAGACTCCTCCCACTGAAGCAGAGCTTTCATCTCGGAGCCCGACAGCAGCCGTGGAGGAGTGAAAGCAGGCTCCTCGACGGGCCCCTGGCCCTCGTCAATACACTGGATTAGAACACAGACCAGATCCAACAATAAAATCCGACTAGCACATACTGTATGCAACTCTGCATAGATACAAATTAGGATCTGCCAATTAGTCATTTAGACACACCTCCCACGTGCCTAGGAACTCATAATAATCATGTCTACGGTTACTTTGACAGCATGTTCGCTCTTACATGGTATTTACTTCCATGTGAAACAAGAACCAACCATAAAACCAGGTACTGACCATTGTTTCTGTGTTGACGATCTGTCTGAGGAAGTCGAGCAGAGCTGAGAGCAAATCTGCGGAGTCCTTGTTAAAGGCAAACACCAGTCTCTTCAACAGCGAGCACAGACCTGCACCATGTTTCTTCAGACCACTGAAACAAAGATAAAGTGTAATCAAAGTCTTCTTTGACTAAGAAAAGGACACTAGGGCCATAAGAAAGAAAAGAGATTATAAAGGTGAGACAATGGTAATGCCAAGAAGCAAGAAGAGGGAATTTACACTTTGAGGTGGTAGAGTCCATAGTCATGCTCGGTGAGGAATGTCAAAGTCCTGATACAGGTGAGGAGGAGCGGGACACAGCTCTCTGAATTCCCCAAAACCTCCAACAAGGCGCTGCACACCGATGACAGCATCTCTCGCCCCGGAAGTGCATTGGCTAGCTGCTCAGCCTCTGACACACAGCTTTCACCAGGTGGAGATACCACCAGAGAAATGTCCTGGTGAAGACGGAGATTCATAGTTTTTTAGGCTTTATCCTTTGTCCTGTAAGGACGTGTTCACCTTTATGTGCACTATACTGCTTACCTGGTCACACAGTGACTGTAATATTGTCCCCACTAGTTCGCTGCATTGCTGCTGCTGTAAGGAGTGGTCAGTTGGCGGAACCAACAGAGACAGCAGCAAGGGGAACAGATCGGCCAGTTGTTCGTCTCCAGACACAGACCCGGACAGCAGGTGGAGTGCTGCGCTCTTACAAGCTTTCTGTGACACCAGAGCATCCATCAAAGAAAGCAGACGCAGGACTTGGCCCCAGCACACACCTTTCCCCTCCGGCCTGCAGTTAGCACATAGCATACACTTAAAATACAATTCACAGCATAAGCACAAACAACTGAGTGTGTGTTTTTCTCCACTCACGGCTGCAGCTCTTCCAGCAGCAGCTCCAGCAGGGTCTTCATGACGAGTGTTGCAGTGGGTGAAGACAGGTCCGCCAGCTGAACACACATTCTCCTCAGCATGGCCAGGAGAGGAGGGCAGCTGGTGGCACATACACACCGTAACGCCTCGGAAAACACTTTCCACTGCACCCGTATGTGCATGCTCCACAGCTTCCTTGTGTTTAAGGCTACAGCCACATCTTGGACTGATATCACCTATGGAGCCAAAGTTCCATTAATATTAGTGTGCATGCCAAGACAAGAATCATCAGAAGGTGAAAGGAAGCACAGGATATATGGGTGACCAGCAGGATAGAGTGAGTTACCTGAGTGCTTTGCATTGGCAGTGGAAGAGGCAGGAGCTCAGACAGCAATGTCAGACCAGAGAACAGACCTTCAGGAGCTTTAAGCAGTGAGCCCAAAACCTCCTTTAGCATCAGAGACCATGTGTTACTGGCCAGAGTCTCTTCTGTATGAGTCACCTGCACCAAACACACATTGACTCAGAATAATGAAAACTAATGACACTTTTAGTGCAATATTTCTTGGCTAAACAAAATGCCTGCACTCTTACTCATTCACACACCTTTTCATTAACACCCTGCGTGAAGGTGAGCAGTACATCGACGATAAACGCCTGCACTCTGGTCTCCTCCCCATCTAGACGTCCAGATGCAGGGATGGAGCACACAATCATGTGGAGTGTCACCAACACACTGGCCACGCGAGTGTCCCTGAATTGGAAAGCTCCTCCGCATAGCAGCTCCATCAGCATGGTGCGCAGCAATCGCAGTGTGCTGATACATATACTGAGGATCATGCAGCGCTGCGGCGTGGGGCCCATGTGTCCATGCACACGCCATGGCTGCAGCAACACGCTGCACAGCTTCTGTAGGACACGCACACACGTATCTAGACCCTCGCCGGAGAACAGCTGGACCCCTGCAAGACTCCACTTAAGATCCCTCTGCTGACCTGTAGAAAAGAGGAAGACATTGTGAAAAATGTGACAGCTGTCTCTTCTGTAACTGTTGGAATCAACATTAAAGAACACCCAGTTTTATAACTTAAAGGGACCCTGTGGAGTTTCTGACGACTAGTAGCACTATGGAACAGATTTTTTAAGAGTGGGTACCTGTTGAGAATGCACATGGGTGCGTTCCCGCAGGTGACACAATACACATTCATGCCAATGGTCTCTCACTATTCCACTGATCTACACGTAGGAGTGTACCATATCATATTGTTCACGATAATGTTGGTATTATTTTTAATATGATAAAAAAAAATATATCTTCAAGAATATTGTTATCCCAGAAATATCGGGATATTATTTTAGGGCCATATCGCCCACCGCTATGTACAGGTGGTGATAATGTGCCACGAAAAGCAGTATTGCACCAGCAAAGGCAGTGAAAGAAAGTAAGCATGTATGTAAACAATGCAGGATTTAAAATACTTTTAAAAAAAATCTGCTTTTCAAATGTTTTATGATAAATATTAACAGGTTTGTTAGACCTCGAGGATACATACATGCTTTTGCGAGTGACACTAAAATGTAAACATAACTTTTGTTTACAGGACAACTCCCTATGAAACCTTTAATATTGAAAGGTTAAATCTAAACAAAAACCTTCAAGTAAAAAGAAGAACCACTGAATAAGTATTTCGATTTTATCAGCTGATTACCCTCTACAGCAGGTGGGGGGCAGGCAATGTGACAGAGGACCCTGAGAGCAGTGACCAGTCCAGTTCCCTCAGCAGTCAACACGTTTTCCACATTCTGAAGTCAAAGAGAAGACACATGTCTAAAATGACATAGCACCCTTATTTGCATTTAGCCTTGACTCAAATATGCTACAGAACAGGTTTATTTTTGAGCAGTTCAGACTTGTCAGTGAAGCTCTGCATTCCAAGGAGATATACTGTATAGCTGGCGGCTCTAAGTTACAAAACTATATGAAAACATATAGTTGAGTGTGTGACATAGGGAAATACTTTGGTGCTGCTTTAGTAACAGTTTTGTTGTTCATAAAGATTGCCTTCTAATGTAGGTTTTGGGAACTTCCTTTTCAGCTGGTTATAAGTGGTGACAACGCTGTACTGTTTTCCTCTGATAATAATATTGAATAAGCTCTGTAAATCTTGATTAAATAAAAAATATTAAACGGTACACTGCAAAAACAGTCCCTGTGGGTTAGGGTAGGATGAGAGATATTCCTTCACTGAAAGACTTGATAGACTCCCTGAATTAAATGTTATAGACAAATCATTGGCAGCTGCCCAAACTGATGAGATTTATCACTCATTGAATTAATAGGACTCAGGAGTTATTACGACAACCTGCAGGTGATATAGGAAGATGAAAGCTCACACAATTACTGAAAATGAAAATGTAGTGAAATGTTGCTTTACTTCAGCAGTATGTGTATTGAGTGAGAGATGCGTACCTGTTTGATGTAGTCTATGAGGGCGGGAATGCTGCCAATCTCAAAGCGAAGTTTTTCCAGAGGCTCAAGCCATTTGCTAAGCTCTGAAGCACAAAGGAAGCCCAAAACATTAATAAGCCAAAAACACACACACTTGTACCAATACATGACCCAAAATGGTCATATATGGCAAGAAACTTCACCACGACGTTGGTTATATTTACCCTGTAACTTGGCATTGGTGTCATCAGCCTTGGCTATGGCGAGCAGTGGGGCAGCATACTGTTCCATCATCCGCAGTTCATTAGAACTCTGCACTACCAGTAACACCAGCATACAGGCATAGTTATATGTCACTGCTTTGCGAGCCTTGGCCTCACTACAAGAAAAGAAGACAAAAAAAGTGAAAACCTACTCAGAAATCACTGCACAGGCGCCTGTAATAAAACCAAAAGTCATACGGAAAAAGACACAAGGAGACGGTGAAGACAGCTGTACCCCTGTCCGTCCTTGCTGTGGTGCTGGAGCAGGGTGACCAGACAGGACAGGTTGTTGTCCAGGCTTAAAACGTGGGCCACAGCACTGCGGCCAGTCTGTGTGAAGGTCATCAGGTAGAGCGCATGGAGCATGCCCAGAACCTCGGCGTTGTCACCTTCTTCTAGCCCAGCTCCTCCGTCTCCTCCTGTGGCCACATGGCTCATGAGCTCTGACACACCCTGCAGAGCATGCAGCGCCTGCATTAGCCACACGCCAAAGCCCTCTTCACCAAACCCTGGCCCTGTGAGACCTCCCTCTCCCCCTGTAAAGGTGGTGTCATCGACCTCAGCTTCCACCATCGATGCCAGGAGACGCAGCAGCAGGTTGGTGGGAGTGGGCTGGGCGAGAAGGAAGAGCAGACCTGACTGGGTGAGCGACAGGAAGCGTAGGAGGTCTCTAACAGCTTGGGTGACACCTAGGTGGCCAGCTGCTGCAGCCGCCGACATCACCACTGCCGTGCTCTCCAGGAAATGGCACTCATGCATATACCTGAGAAAGGAGAAAGTGCATTACTACAAATCCAATCAATGAGTCACAACTACGTTCAACTTTATGTCTGAGCTTCTGCACTGTGTGAGATTTGAGGTCATATGTGTTTGAATGTATACCTATACAGTGTTGGGTATGGATCATCCCTCTCCTGTGGTCCTGTTATTCTAGCAGTAGTGGGGAAGGCTTTCCCAGGTGGTTGCACCATGCAGTTAGGGGCCGTCTCTAGCAGGTGATGTAACTCTTCCAAAACCCCTGCCAGTCTATCAAGCTCTGCCTCGGTCACAGGGGAGGAGCTTAGTGATGGTTCCTCCTCCATGGGGCTCTCAGCATCCTCCATCTCCTCCTGAAAATAATAGTCAGTCATGATCATCATGAAAAATATACGTAGTCTTTGAAGTTAGTAACATATGCTTGCGTTTAAATGTGTGTCTCTACCGGCTGTGGTTCAGTCCATGCTGCTGCTGCACGCTGCAGGTCGACCAGCACCTCATACATGTGGCTTTTCTGTAATATGGCATTGCCAGCTGTTATGACTCTCACGGTTTCTTCACGCAGGAACAGCTGCACTAAACGCTATAAAAAGGACATACAGCTTCGTGTCAGATGTTAATGAGGAAAAAATTCATCATATTGTTCAACTAGTCAGCGTTTTCTGTAATTGTGATGGGTTGGCGGTGAGTCCTGAGTCTGTGAGGCGGATTAGCTTCTGGGTCAGTAAAGCAATTGGTTCAATATGTGCTGTATTTATGTGCTGGCTCTCATTTGGATCATAACAAATGGTGGGCTAAGTCCCATTTGTCATTATATTTTTCACTTTGAGCACACACAAATAATTTTCATTGTAATCTTATTGTCTAGCTCCGGGGGAAATTTCCAATCTGGGATCCCTGCTAAACAAATGTAGAACAAAAATATTTAGAAAAAGTGTTTTTATACTTTGTGGTGCTAACCTGATAGCCACTCTTCTCTAACTCTCCTGTGTGTAGGAAAGCCTCCACGCCGGCAGGAGCGCTGGTCAGAGCACCCAGAGCTCTCAGGATACTCAGCTTCAGCGTGGAGGAGACATGGTCTGCATTGAGCAGCTCCAGCAGCACACCCAGGGCCCCTTCACGCAGCAGTGCTGCGAGGCCCTGTGGGCACTCTGCTAGGCATGATGCTAGCTTGGCACCAGCTTTCAATTGTCTGAGGTTAAGAGCAATAGGTTGTGTGAGAGCAATGTCCATACTCAGAGCTTGGAGTGCCCATTGGGCTAAAACTCTAACGGAATCATCCATCTCTCCTTCTCCTTGTTTAATTAAATAAGCCAACCCTTTGGCCAGTAGTCCAGGTGCCTCTTCCACAGCAGTGACCCAGCGGGCATCTCTGTCATCTCCAATAGTAGCTAGCAGCTCTTTCAGCTGGGCGACAGCCTCTGCCTCCTCTCCACCTGCTGGTCTTTCTGTTCCACCAGGGTCCCTGGGTTCCTCCACACTGGCCTTCTCAAATTGGGTGTCAAAGCGGGTTTTGTATGGAGGGGTGAAGTAGAGCAGGGGTCTGAGTTCGCGCTCATATGGGTCATACTGGACAGGTGGGACAGATGCGAGGTCCTCAGGAGTGTAGTCCATGTCAAAGGTGGGCAACTTGAAGCTACCATTATCCAGATCATCCTCATCGCTGGAAATCTGCTCATAGCCATCATCACCTGAAAGGGCGGGAGAACCGGAAGAGAAGGACATTTTAAAAAAGTTCATCTTTTGTGAACAAGATTCTTAAGATCCTTTAAATATTCATAAAATATGTGTGTAAAAATCAGGAGGCCAGCGACCACTACATATTCCCTTGTTCATTCACAAATACATACACAGACAAACCTGCTCACACGTCAGAATCACTCCAAACATGCGGGGTTAGTTTGACATGCAGGACGTGACTACAGCACAAGCATCGGCCATGGCTGTGAGGATGTGTGAGGTAGACCTCCACATGACAGCTTATGAATGCTGATCATAAGCCTTCAGAGTAGGCCGGAGTGGGCTAGCTGAGAGTTTGGAGCATCCAGCAGTTGTAGATGAAGCCAGCATGCCAGAGCACACACACTCTCGAACTGTCAATCAGTCCCAAGTGGACCCTGCTCCCGTCCATTTGACGAGTTTGCACTATCAAGGAGTTCAGGGCAGAGCGTCCATTTGGGATTGTAGACTATCCTACTCTCACAAAATAACTCCCCTACCTTCCTCCATTTCCTCTTCCTCGTCCTCACCCTCATCTTCCTCCTCTTCTTCCTCTTCTTCCGGAGCGCTTCCCTCAGTCCGTATATCTTCTTCCTCCTCCTGCTCCTCCTCTTCCTCATCACATTCTTCCTCTTGTTCAGCATCCGAGTAGGTTTCATCAGCAGGCAGTGATCTTTCAGGTGACACGGCCTCCAGGTAGCTGTCACGGCCCTCGCATGGCTCATTTTTGACCACACCCACTGCAGATAGAAGAGGAGACCTACTTATGCAAAACAGCTTCAGGATCATACAAGTGTTTTTGTGTGTTTTAGCCTGTTTATAAAAACAATTCTTATACTTTACATGAACATCAACCATTGTCCAAAGCATAATACCTTTTAAAAATGTGTTTTCCCACCTGGCAGGCACCCACTCGTTTTTATTAATTTCAGTACATTGTAATAATCAGCATGCAGAGACTTGCTTAGGATATGTAACCCATCATAGTGAACTTTATGTACCCTTTACATGTACCACAACACACAGGAAGAGTTTTCAAATACACTTTCAACCATATTACCAGGCAACAATAAAGTAACTGAGAAAAATATTATCAATTTCTTATTGTACTAAAAGTGAGCAAGCGAGTAATTAGGAAACATTTAACGAAAGCAAATAACTTATATTATAAACTCTAACCAAAGGTAGACAATAATGAAAATTCCACAAAGTTGTAGTAAATGGGTTCAAACATGCAAAACAATGCTATGAAAATGTATGAAATGGTGCTAAAAATGAGTGAGTGAAGATATCTGATGGTGGAAATATAGAATTTTATAATGATACTGACAAATAAACTGCAGGGTAACTAATGTGGGATTTTCTCAAAATATAACTTTCAGTTTTGATTTAGGGGATCCATTGATGCTACATTCAATTCAGTGCTCAGACCATGGCAACATCTCTGTCCTTGTTCATAAATCATGATGTAACAGTGGCTGATATAATGTGATAGCATAGAAGAGACGAACAGTTCTGACCAGTCACTTGGACCTGCTCTTCATCATCATCATCTGGGGGTGGAGGCCCAGGTGGAGTACGAGGCCCTCTGGGTGCTGGTCTGGGTGGGCTGCCGTTGTACTGGTCATCCTTTTCCCACTCTAAAAAACACACAATCAGTACAATAGATTTGGTATAACAAGCAAATAATGGAAAATAAGCGTTAACCTGTTCATTGGATGTTTTAGTTTCAGGAAGAGGGTGTGAAGGCGAGAGTGTGCGCTAGTTTCGGCTTATTGCTGCCCACCTTGTTTAATGATCCTCTTGGGCCCGCTTGGCTGTTGAGGGGGTGGGGGTGGAGGAGGAGGAGGAGGTGAGCCTTGGTCATGTCCATGTGAGCGCTCTGCTGTCCCGTATACTGCTAGAGTCAGACTGGTGTACCAGCCACGCAGCACCAGGCCATCTGTGTTCACCTGCACGCACAAACCCATTTACTTATTCACAAATCGACCGGAAAAAAACTAAACAAAACATCTTGCTTTTGAAAGACCACTTACCTTTCCACTGGGTCTGAACACGATGGATTTGTTCTCATCATATTCCAGACTAAGGGCAGAAAGCAAGACAGGGCAGATTAAAAGGGTGAAATATTCTTTAACTTGCGTGTGTTTGTTATTTTTAGAATGAAGTTTAGCAGCAATCTGTTAAGTCCTAGATAAACCTCTTTCCAACCAGCACAAAACTGCAATTATGTCCAAAAGGCACCCTCTTATCATGCTCTAACTCTCTCCCCCTCAATTTTTTTATGAGACTATTAGTTTCCTAGCTGCTCTAGGTAGCAGTAGTGACAGTTTTGCTTCAGGGCTGATGGCGCTGACTGAAACACCACAAAAAAAGGATTGAACAGCCTGCTGCGTATGCAATCCACTGTCGACACAGGCCGCAGTGGGTTACAAAAACATTTTATAACTAACATTACTGCCTACAGCAGACAAAAGACTTTTTAAGGCGACATTCCTAGAGCTGCAGATACCCCATGACAGGATATATATGCAGAAAAAACATATTCAAGCAACACAGAATTGAATTGCCTGACAATTTTACCTCTTCAGACCTCTATATTTTATTCAGATAAAACAATTTCAGAAGGAAGCTCTAGTCTTTGATTGAACTGGTTACAACTCATTGACATATGAAAGTGGTTCCAAGTATAGTTTTAAGGGGTCACAAATCAAAAAAGGATTCAGAGCCACTGGTCGTAATTGTGACTATGATGTATTGGGTTCCAATATGGCCAAGAATCTTTGTAACTTGCCAACCAACACACTCCTACTGTCAGATTTCCTGTCACGAAAAGGCAACATGAACTTATCTCAACAAAACTGCATTATCATGGTTATCTGGACCATCCAGAACCTGATCATGACCTCACCTGGCAAAACAAATTCTTGGGCCAAGAACCATTTTGTCTAAAAACTAGTCCCAACTTTCCCGGCAGAGATAATAACTTGGGTGTGTCGTATTTACAGTTTCCAACAACTCTTACACAATGAATACCTCTACCTATACCTGTACACACCTCTGTTATTATGAGGTTAGAATAAAAACATTCCACTACTCATCTATTTCACTAGGACTTCTAAGTTTTTGTGTCACTTTCAGCTACTGTGTGGGTGGGGTCAGGTTTCTGGAAAGACCAGTTAGCCAGCACAGGAACAAAGAGACCTTAATATGGGTGGGTGCACACAGACACACACATAGCCTCTGGCCTCTGAGAACAGGCTCAGATGCTACCCTGACATGTGCATCTTAAGCACTTTTGAGATGTGACCAGGAAAAACAGAGATGGTGGATAAACAAAGAGTGGAGATTGAAAATCCTTCTGACCTGCCAAGTCTGTGAAATGTGGGGTTGTTGGGTTTGGTGACATTATTGAAGAACAGCTCCAACTGAAAGGCATGAGGAGACGTCTCCCTGGAAACACAGAAACACACAGTAATGAAGCAGTCAATCCACAATATATGAACAATATATTGTAAGTCAATACAACAGTCCTGCCATAAATTCTGCCTTTACAAAGTTTGTAATTAGGGCTGTAAGGGTTTGTGTATTCGTATTCCGCACGCAGACTACATGGTACATAGATTGGTGCACTTAATGTGCCAAGTATTTTGCCAGAAAATGTACTTCATCAAGACGCACCAATCTAACTTTTCTTTTCCAATACAATTCTGATATCTGGACTGTGGGTCTCTGCTGATACCAAGGACTGATCCATTACCAGACCAGCACTCTCTTTTCCCCAAATTAAACATCTGTATACCACTTTTCTGCAGCAATCATTTTGATGTGAGGCAACATGAGGCCAGGGAATGCTGCAGCACTAAAAACTGAGTCAGCAGCCCACCATGAATGAAGAGAAACTGTATTTATTATGAATCAGTTATGTTACGATCAATACCCAAACACTCTGCTTAATGTATCACCTTCGTATTAGATTTGTGCATCCCTACAGTACCTGCAACCACATTCAGTTGCCAGTTCATTATGTAGGCCTTGACGCACCTAATGGACAAATTATTAGAAACACCTCTCAGCATGACATAAAATAATTCAACAGCACCAGAAAGAATTACCATAAAGTTGAATCAACGTCTCTCGAAATCAGTTCGACCAAAAGCTGAACATTATAACCTTCATGAAGCTAGAATTTATTGACTTGCTTTATTAGACTGCGTTAGCTTTATCTAGGTGGACTTAATAAACTGCAAACTTACTGTATGTTACTGAGTGTTTGCAAGTGCCATATAGTTCTTACCCAAACGCTCTGTTGTCGGGCACGTTGCTGTGTGCTTTGATCCCTGGAGGAATGACCCGCACCTCTGTGATAAGAACCCCGCAAGGAAACCGCACCACATCCACGTTGGTTAACTGAAGTGGATTGAACATGATAATTAATACAGACATTTAGATAAAACAATGTTTTAACTACAATGCTAATTTCTGTGTGCTTCCTGTTTTAATTAATTTTTTGTTGTATTTTCCTGATTTATTTTAGCTGACTTTTTATGTTTTGTTATTGGTTGTTTTTCTCCTTAAGGGAGGGGAGGTAGACATTATCTGGATTTTACAGTCTTGTGTGTGCAAATAACAAAATACAAGATAAAATAACAATGTTTTGTCCCGGCACAACTAATGCTACAGAGCGACAGTCGCTTTTGCTGCCCGTTAAACATGACAGGCTGACTTTAAAGTTAGCTTTAGCCACTTGGCTAACTGGAAAACAAACTGCAAAAGAAAACAGCTGCGTGGGGTTGTATGATTATGTAAAGAAAATCACGTTTAGCGGGTATATTTGATACAATTAGGCGTACAATTAAGCAAGTGTATAGTACAACAAAAGCTGTGAATTACAACGTTATCACAACAACCATGACACAAGTGCTAATGTTAGCCAAGTTGACATCGTTAGCTTGGAAGTTGAGCATCATTCTCCAAAACTTCTGAATATAACCGATATGAGTATTGAATGCAGGCGACTCTGAAGTAAATATACAAGAGGGTGGTAAGGCGCCAGAAATATCACCTCTGCACTCTGATGCTTAAACGTATCTAGAAAAAGAAGCTCCGTTGAAGTGTCCCCCGCCATCGCTCTCTTGCTGTCCGTCGGGCCAGGGGGAACATCCGGGGCTGCGAATACTTCCGGAGCATGATGAGCTACACCGCGAGCGCGCTGACGTAACCATGAACAAATCCCCAACTGTACATGAGAAAAAAGATAAACACAGTTATAGTATTATATGGAGAAAACACAGGCAACGGTTTGCTCTAAATGAGATTACTTGATAAATAAAGTTAACGTCATTACTATTATTATTATTATCATTATTACTAGTATTGTTGAGTGAAAATCATAGGCTAAGCTATAAGACTAATGATAATATATAATCTCTCTCTATATATAATAATATAGTATATAACAATAACTTGTTGATGTTTTTCAATAAAACGAGGGTGAAAAGACTGTTGATCATTTCTATTGGGACTTATATCTTATCAGTGCATATTTTTATGAGAGATTCCATTGTTCAGTAAATAATAGCTTTTAAAATGTATCCATGAATTAATTAATTAAAATTAAACATTGTAAAAGTATAATTATTTAGAGGGTACACTCCAGCTCCATAAAGGTTCCAGCATTTATGTATTTTGTAAATACAAACAATTACATAGATTTGCTCAGCATTAGATTAGGATTTTTTTGTTGTTGTTTGGCTCTGTTTGTGTTCAGATATATGCATGTTTCAGTATATGTGTGTATGTATCTATATATCCTCTATGGTCTGCCACGTCCTGATCCGTAAACCACCTGAAGGAGGGAGGGGGCAGGTAGAGAGTCACGTGGTCACACAGGTAGATGCACTACAAAAACGGGGAACGTTCAGCCATTACTCCGCGATGGTGACTGTGGGAGGTTTCGCGTAAAATCTCACACGCGACGAAACTTGGATTTACGAGCTCACCTCCGCGCTCAGGTGTCAAACTAAAGGTGTTTATACTTCTCGGCTCCCGCGTGGGTTTCCTCTCCGGCGTATCTTCAGTTACTGTCCTTTAGATTTGCTCAGCATTAGATTAGGATTTTTTTTTGTTGTTGTTTGGCTCTGTTTGTGTTCAGATGACGGCGCAGGTAGACTACCTAGTGGTGCTTTTCACCGCCACATCTGGCGCGAGCGGAGAGCTGCTGGGGTCTGACGAAAAGGAGCTCGTGCAGTTGGTTTGGCAGCTGGTGGATGTACAGAACAAAAAGGTAGAAACGGATTACTAGACTACTTATTACAGCTAATTGTTGTTAGCAGGAAATGTAGGTTTAAGTTGTAGTTGAATGGGCAGGTAAACTAAACTCAAGTCGGAAATAGACTCAAATACAAACTACAATCCTATATAATAATGTTCAGATATCTGTTATTTCGTAAATACAATGGTGAGTCAGGTGAGTTTTTGTAGGTTTCCTCTCTATACAAATAAATCTTAAAAAATGTATAAGTTGATTATATGCTGTCAAGCTATTCAGTATAATGGGAGGACAAATATCTTCCTCTAATGATGTCTACATTGTAAGATATTTTAAGAGACTCCTGGTTTTGCTGCTGTTCTAAGTGATAATATACATGTAATGAAGGTCTATATTACGGCCATTTAACGCTGTTATATCAGCCTACGGCCTGTGAGTTTCTATGTAGGCTTCTGTTTCAGGACGGACTTGTTTTTTTGTTTTTTTTCTTCTCTGAACCAGTTGGGCAAGGTGAATGAGCTCCTCATTAAGCCTGACCTCTCAGACTTGACAGATGAAAAAGAGGAGGAGGATGTGGTTGAAGAGGAGACTGGCTCCAGAGCAGATTGTGTCTCTACAGCCACAAGTCTTGAGACCGCATTAAACCAGGTAACCTCCCTGAAGTCACTGGAAATGTGGGACTTTTTGGACTTTTTATTACGTGATTATCACTGCTGGTGGAGATGCCATAGGCTAGTTCTTATTTCTTTTCTAAATGTTTGACACCTGTCTTTGCAGTTTCATCTACAAATGACAAACGAGGTGAACAGCGCGGGCGCAGGCACGTCGGTGTGTTTGTGTACAGACGGGCAGCTCCACATCCGTCAAGTGATTCACCCCGAGGCCGCGAGCAAGGTGAGCTAGCTGGTTTGGATGAACGCCTTGCAGCCAGGGCGGATGTTCGCTCACTGCTGCAGGAACCGTCGGCGCTCACACAGTCACAAAGGGATGTGTCAGCATTGTGCTCCTGGTTGCATTTAGTGCTACGGTGAAAGTTGATATACAGAAGCCACTCGTGCAAACCTGACGCACGCCCATGCACATACCGTACATGTGCACATAAAACACCGCCACGAAATGAAGCTGATGAAATTCTCCCACATGTCTTAAAACTGTGATAAGTGTCATGCAGAAACTACTCTCCTGGCTTGAGCAAACAGCTATAATGGCAATAAAATGGCAGCTGTTGATTGGCCACATGTTCACATCCTTTCTTTTAATGTCTTTCATTTCCAGAACATCCTGGTCCCAGACTGTTTCTACTCTTTCTTTGACCTTCGGAAAGAGTTCAAAAAGCACTTCCCCACGTCTGACCTCAAGGCTTTGAATGCACACATCATGGCAGAGTGTATCCTTTAGTGCTTCACCTGTTTGCATATGTAATGCATTGAATGTTTAACTCATTGAGTTGTGTGTATTTCTGTTTTTTTGGTTATTTATATGTATGTTTTACTTGATCCCGTGAGCACACATTACGCTCAAAAGCACACAACGCACATATTAGAAGTTTATAAGCCTCGGGGTGTTGGCTGCAGGAATAGAGGTTTTGAAATGCAAATAGGGAAACAATGGCAGCACCTTACTAAGTGCTCAGTGAACAAGTGTGTGTTTAGCCAACAGGGCAAATCCCACACACCCACTGGAACAGGAAAACTAACAGCTCTGTGTGTGTGTGTGTGTGTGTCTTGCCTCGCTTGCTGTATTTTCTACACACCTGCACATACATGTATAAAGACACCTCTTTTTTTTTTCCTCTTACTGAACTGTTAGACTGTTTTTTGCTTTCCTTGACGGCCTGCTCCTCAGCTCTTAGTATACCTGTTGTTGTGCCCGCCATGTGGGATCCCTCGGCCACACTGGACCCATCAGTCAGATTGCCTGCAGAAATAGCAGTACAGCAGGTCCAGATTATGGCCAACATTGCACTTGCCCTGCTTTCTGAGCCATTCTGTGAGTACCATATATGTGTTTACACAATGAGACAAAGTGGAACATTTGGCATTTGTTAGTTAGTTTGATAATTTGGCTACGGTGTGTTTACAGGCTTGATCAGAAGAGTATGTTACTTCAAGAGCACTGCTATGATGAGAATTAAGGAAATTAGAGCTGAAACAGAAAGTTATTCAGTAACTATTTTGATAATTGTTTTAGTAATTTTTCAAGTAAAAATGCCAATTGTTTGATGTTTGGACTTGCTGCTTTATTAGTCTTATATGATAGTCAACTAAATATATTTGGATTTTATGTTGCTTTCACCTCTGGGAAATTGTGGCTTTTCCACTATTTTATGACGTCTAATTGGCAGATTCATCTACAATGAATATAAGTGTTAGTAAATTGCTCTTTATTGTAATTTCTGTAAAAGGAAACTTTCAAATCATAAATCCAAAATATAGTCTGCATTTTATTCCAAGACTTTAGAGTCTAAAGTCAAAATGATAATGGTCTAAAGTTTAGACCATTATCATTTTGATTTCAAAGTACCATAATTTCTTTACGTTATGATTGTTGTGATTTTTAAAAGGCGATTATCTAGTTGTGGAAACCAAACTCTTGCTTTCCCATTACAGCCCACACATTTTCGAACCCGGAGAGAGTTAGTGAGAAGTTTGAGACTGGCACTTGGTAAGTAAAGTTTGCTCAAGATAAATACTCGTTTTGTTCTCTGCATCTGAAATCAACGCCTAGTCCACTCCTGCAGTGCTAATGTCTCACTGTGTGTGTGTGTGTGTGTGTGTGTGTGTGTGTGTGTGTGTGTGTGCGCAGCAGTAAGATGGAGAAAGTGTGCGACAACACAGTGATCAGAGCCAGAGGGTTGCCATGGCAGTCTTCTGACCAGGACATTGCTCGATTCTTCAGAGGACTCAACATTGCTAAGTATGTTGTAGCACTTCACTTAATCGGTCAACATCATACATACTGAAACCTGCTGTTGACATGAGGTTTTCATGCTCTATATGTTGTGTGGTATAGAGGGGGGGCTGCATTGTGTCTGAATGCTCAGGGGAGGAGGAATGGAGAAGCTCTTGTTCGTTTCGTCAGCGAAGAACACCGAGACCTGGCGCTGCAGAGACACAAACACCATATGGGAAACAGATACATAGAGGTAACCTATCTGAACCCTGCTAGTAGGTACTAATTAAGTGAATCAGCTGCACTACCTCGACCTAATCTAATCATCTGTGTTTTCCCTTCATTCATTGCAGCTCCACCTGCAGTGACAGTAATCTCTGTCTTGTTCCCTTCTAATGGCAGGTTTACAAAGCAACAGGAGAGGACTTCCTGAAGATAGCAGGAGGTGAGAAGATACAACCATGTGTACTATACAGATTATTCGTACACAATATAGTTTGAAAGGAGAGGACTTAATTCAGTCCTGAAGCATTTTGGTGGTAACAGGGCCTTTTAGGATGTTGAAGCAGTCCCAGAAAACATAAATAACCTTTTGAGTACATGTTGCTGATGTTTATCATCATAGATATGGAGGGCTGGACCATCATTTGAAATCATTAAGGCATAAGTGTCAAGTTTATTCCTATCAATTATAGAATCAGAGGGGCAAAAACGTCATGGAAAGCACTCCAAACCATCCCAGAGTGCCACTACCGGAAGGAAAACTTAATGCTGTTGAAATCTACAGTGATAATTTCTGTTTAATTACTTAAGGTTAAATAGGTCTTTTGTGTCCTTGTGTGTGCGCCAGGTACCTCCAACGAGGTAGCAATATTCCTGTCCCGTGAGGACCAGATCATAGTGAGGATGCGAGGTCTTCCTTTCACCGCCACACACGAGCAGGTGCTCACCTTCTTCTCCCCGGGTGAAGGTCTTAAAGAGACGTGTCCGGTGAGCGGAGGGAGGGATGGCATCCTATTTGTTCGCTATCCAGACGGACGTCCCACTGGCGATGCCTTTGTTTTATTTGCCTGTGAGGAACACGCCCAGTGTGCTCTGAGGAAACACAAGGAAATCCTGGGGAGAAGATATATTGAGTTGTTCAAAAGTACAGCAGCAGAGGTCCAACAGGTATGTCAAGGTGTCTGCCTCGATGTGGATGTGTTTTACAGTGTGTACTTGTGCAAAGTGGATATAGGTGCCCCTTCATTCTGATTTAATGTTTGTTTGTTCTGTCTCTTGTAATCTTTTTGTTTTCTGAGGCGCAAAAAGAGGATTTTTTAGGAATTATGCTGTATGTTTGTTTGAGTGTGAACACAGCAGAGCATGACAATGTGTGGGTGTGTTTCTTTTGTCCTCAGTTAGTTGTAGAAATTATTGGAGTATGGCTCATTGGTAGGGACCTGCATAGAAAGATGGACTGTGTGTTTCCCTTAAGTGTATAGGTATTATTAGTCTCTCTTTCTTTTTTTTTTGGATCTTCCCCTGTCTTTCTCCCTCTCTTGTGAGATGAACACATGTGGACTAATTTTCTTATCTTGGTGCACTGATAAGCTTACAGCCCACATCCATATCTATGCAGTGGCTTTTTCTAATGATTCAATGTATGACAGACTAAGGAGTTTTATTGGTCTCTCCAGAAATGCAAACAAGCCAGCGTCTGTCTGACATTGCAACACACATTTAAACACAATGTGGATTTGTCTTTGTTCTGTTGGTAGCAAAGTATGTATATGTTGTAGGTGGAATTTTTTTTTGCCTGAAAACTATCAGGGAAAGGGGAGAAATGCTTTTCTAAGACTCAGTTTAAATCAGTTATACCTCCTTGGCTGTCTTTGCTGCAGGCGCAGAGCATGTCATTTATAATTGTGTGTGTTTTAGGTGTTGAACAGGTACTCATCGGCCCCTCTGATCCCTGTGGCCCCTGCCCCCTTGGTGTCAATGCTGCCCACAATGTCTCTCCTGCCCCCTCCTGGAGGTATGAGGGACTGCTTGAGGCTGAGGGGGCTGCCATACACAGCGAGCATAGAGGACATCCTCACCTTCCTGGGCGAGTTTACACACGATATCCGACCACATGGTGTGCACATGGTCCTCAACCAGCAGGTACATGCAATAACTGCACAGACACACCCATGGACCTACATGCTTTCTAACACAACGCTGCAGAGTAATTCCTGACTGTCTCTGTTTCCAGGGCCGTCCATCAGGTGATTGCTTCATCCAGATGTCCTCAGCAGAGCGGGCACTTCAGGCCTCACAGCAGCTCCACAAGCACGTGATGTCCAGCCAGCGTGGGACCAACAGCCGCTATGTGGAGGTGTTTCCCTGCAGCGCCGAGGAGATGGGCCTGGTGCTGATGGGAGGCTCGCTCTCACACACACATACACACACACACAACCGGAGCAGGAGTGGGACAGGGCTCAGCCCGCCGCCATGTAAGTCCAGACGTAAGTGCTGCTGGGAGATGGGGGTGCTTCGGGACTGCAGGGTAGGTGGGCTCCTGCCGTGGGGGCAGGGTTGCTGGGTTTTCTCCAATCTAGTACTGTGGAAAGTAGGGGGCATCTGGTCTAACCAGGAGGATTCAAAACTGTGTGTGTGTGTGTGTGTGGTAGCTCTTTGTAATTTAGTGATATAAAATTTTCGATCTGCATGCACTGAGAAACCTCACATTAACTGTTTGTCCTACCTTTTCACCTATGTTCACAAAATCTGATAGTAGTTAATTTTCTTCAGCAGCATGTTTTTTACGCATTCTTAATTTTACTCCCATACCACTGCTTGAGTAAGTCATAAAGATCTGAAAGGGTTGGAAGTGTAAGCAAGACAGTTGGCCTATAATATGGCAAAATGGCTTACAACTCTCTGGCCTTGTCAGATTGGGTTTTCTCCAAGACTGGCGCACCTTAGGTGAATCCGTCTCCTCTGCTTGTCCAATCAGTGAAGCTGTGGGAAAGGTGGGCAGAGTTGAACGCTGGTGCGTAGAAATGTGCTTTGTTCTCCGTGTCTGTAGTCCTTCACCATAAATGTGCACTCCTAGTTTTCAAAAATAATTATTAATTACAACGTGGTGTCATGTTTATGAATTGTTTGATATGAAGCGCAGATGTTCATGTGAGTGAAAGGTATACAGCACACAGATCCAAGGCTAGACATGTGTAAGGTAGTAGTGAGGTCATGTTAAGACAAGATGAAATTTGTATGCTTCTTGAGCAAAAGTACATGTTAGTTAGACAGCAAGTCCCTATTCCACATAACCACATACTGAGTGCGTAGCTTGAAATATATTTTAGGTCTGATCTCATATAACTTGCTTTTCTGCAGAATAATCCACAACCACTTCTGGGATCAGAACAGAGAGAAATTTTGGATATATAAAGGGTGCCTTGCATTTATCAATTACACTTGAGCTTTCTTATGGGAAAGTAGAACTATAGTAAATGCTACCAAGACTTGCATATAATTGCAAACTCTGTTGATTCGCTTGAACTTTTAAGTCAATCAAAAGCTGGTTTCATGTTTGGAACTTATCTAACAAGTGAGCTAAACGGATGGTGACATATCAAAACACTAATAATGTAAAGGATGATGTGGTCCACACTTGAAAATTGTTCACCTGGATACAGGTCTGCCAAATACTCAAAGTGAGCCACAGTCCAGTGCAACGTATCCTGCACAGATTTCACCTTTTAACACATACATACTGCACATGTGTCAGGTGCTGAGTAATGGTGGTCATTGTTTGCACATTTGCATGAGCGCCTCTCTCAGAAACAAACAATGACCAGCCTTCACCATCATGACTCTAGGTATATTTCTGTTTCTGTTAGTCTGTTTTTAAGTATTTTGTCTCCCCCTCTGTCCCCTCCTCTTCAGGCTTATCTCCACCATCCTACTCCTTCACCCCTGCTCCACCTGTCATGCCTACAGAGGCTGCTGCCGCCCTCTACCCTCCCATGGGTCAGGTGTTGCTGACCCCACGCCACCTGCCACCAGGACATGCCTACTACCCTGCTTCAGCTCAGCTATACATGAACTACACAGCCTATTACCCAAGGTAAACAGTGATGCTTACAGATGAACGGAGACAGACACATGCTGGCATTAAAATACATCCCTTCATGTTAATTATCTGAATCCTCGGTTTAGAAATTTAATTTCAACGTATAATTCCAGTTCTCATAGTAATATATCATGATAATTGTTTTATTCATATTGCTTTTGAGAGCTTTCTTTTGTCCAGCCCCCACAAAGGTTTCACATGAAGTTGTCAAATCAGATGTGTTTGCTAATTCACTATACATGATAATCACACTTTCCCACATAAAATAAACCACCCCAGGACAATTTTAAATAGACTTAAGAGCCAATGGACTTCCTTGCCCTGAAGTCAGTCAAACAGTGTTTACTTGTGGGCTGTGGGCTGCTGAGTAAGCTAATAAGAAACTAAACAGGTTTGATTTTCTGAACCTTCTGTTTGCATAGGTAATATTATGGTAACTTGAAGAACATTAGTGCGCAAGTCATTTCAAGATAATCTTTACATTCACTGGAACTAATTACATGTTATGTATATTGGTGAGCCCTTTAAAAACTTGTTGCTGACTTGCAATTTTGTGAAACGTTCCTAACTTTTTACTGATTTTTATTTTTTGTTTTTTTGAGCAAATTTCAGCAAATTCTATTGTTTGGGCTGCAATAATTTAAAAAATACTCTATTATAGTCTTTTTTTAATTATTTGATCTGGTGTATCTTTGTTTGCATTGTTGATTTTTTTTTTGTGTGCATATCCACCTAAAATAGACTAGAGGAACAGCTTGTCTTTTGCTAAACTGCGTCTTGCCAGTGAAAGGCTGGGACAAGGGTAGTTAATAACTGAACACTGTGGTATCAGAGAACTTGGTAAACATCGGTGACCTCTGTTTCTCCCTGGTCAGCCTTCTGTCATTGAAAATATTTATAGGTGACGCCCAAAGTTACTCCTCTTGTGATTCATATGTGCTTTGTTTGCTGAGAAACATGCATCTTTTAAGTAATTTAGTTAGTGTCATTTAGATGTTTTCATTATAACAGTCTGTCTGTGTCGTCTCTCTTTCATTCCTCCAGTCCACCTGGCTCACCTACCACCGTAGGTTTCTTCCCCTCCCCCTCCTCCCTCTCCTCCCCAGGGGGGTTGGTGCGCATGCCAGGTCTGACCTACAACAGCAACGGAGTCAAAGACATCATTAACGCAATGCAGGGGTACCAGGTAAGAGACATTTCTCTACAAATGAACCTTATATGCTTAATGACTTGTTATTTATACAGTTCCTCTACATGTAAATCCTCTGTGCCTTCAGAGTTCACATACCTCTCTCTAGGATTCAAGTGTTCAAATCTCCTTCTGTTGTGGGTGTGTAGTGTCAGGCATCCACTGTGTTTGCCCAGAGGCTATCAAACTAGTTTATCCTGTCTACTCTCCCTGGTTTGTCACACATGTACTGCTGCTTGCTTAGACTTGAATGGGAGGAACTCAAGTCTTATAATACAAACTTGAACTCAGAATGTACAATATCTTTCTCCCATGAACAAACTCCTCTTTCACCACCATGCTGCACTTTACAGGTCCATGTGGCCGTTAGGTTAGTGGCTATGGTTGCTTGTCTCTCAGCCCCCTGTCTCTGTCATTGCTCCCCCTTCCGCACACCACAGTATGCCCCCGAGGATGCTCTCGTGCACGCCCATGGGCCTGTGCATGGTCACGACCCGACCAGGACATTGCTTACGCAGCCCAAAGAATGGGTGTGTATTTAAGGTGTCTGAGGCAGGTGGCAGGTAAGGATTGGCTGAGGGCTCAGTGAGGGGGATTTAGTTTAGACAGGGGTTGTAGGCTTGGGTCTTGACTGATCACCATGGGTTACAACACGACAACGACATCTCCTACTTTGTCAGGGAATTTTCCACTAACCACACCCAGCAGCATCAATGGACACATTTGTGATTGGGTTGATTGGTTAGAGGGAATTTCTTGGATTTCTTAGGAAATTCTTGGGTTTTGTCTTGAATTGTTTTGATGGTGTGCTGTTTTCTGACCGACTGTAGGACCCTTTTATCGAAGTTTGCTTGATCTAATACTGGCTACTGCATTTCTGACTTCTCAAAGTTATTTATGGGCTACAACAATAGCCAAGAGGGCTAATTGACCGTTCGCTAAACCCTGCCTCCCAACAGCGATTGGCCACTTATAGCTTAGCAACCATAACTAGGCACAACAGGCCTGTCAAGTTTAGGATTCCTCCACCTGCCAAAACGGTGGGAATGGGTCTCTAATAAGAGCTGTACTTTATCTCATGAGTACTTTTTTTTATCACCTTTCTAGAAACCATATACACAAGAGTAAAAGTGTAATGAAATGTATTAAACACAGTTTTTCTGAGGTGAGGTGGAATTGTTATGTACTGTGGTAACGCAGCATTACCTCCAAAAGGGCAGAGTACTATACTAGGTGCTAGTATAGTAGAGTACCAAGTATTGCTGCTCTTTATTTGGGTTGGGGAAATGTACAGTCTGGCAACTCCAACCAAACTTGCGTCAATTAGTGTCACGTTTTCCAAACTCACCGGTTCTTATCCTCAAATCCCTTCCCTTCTTGTTTTGCACCAACTCACTGAGTTTTAGCATTAGCATTAGGTAACATTAGCTAGCTAGCTACAGCTGATAAAATCTGCTTAGCAAACGGTCAGTTGGTGGTATCGTAGCGTAATAACAGGTATAGCCTTCAGGTGGTTGAAAAGGTGATGGGTAACATCTGGTGCTGGTTTAAGGGCTCTGTGTTTTAATGCTTTTACACTGGGGATAAAACTCTTCTGTCTTTCTTCCCTGTTCTTACCCCAAACACTCCTTCCTCCCCCCCTCCAGAGTCCTGCGGAGTCCATTTCTCTCCTGAGCAGCAGTCTGATTGGTCAGTCCAGCGGAGGTGATGCTTCTCTCATGTCCCTCCCCGCTCTCATGACCAAGCCGGCAGGGCAGTACCTGGACCTGACCCTGCTGTAGGGTCACAAATATACAAAGGTCATGTGACAATTAAGTACCTGTCAAAGACTGGTAATGTATTGTTAGGTTTTTAAAAATAGTCTTTTAGATGTGTTATTTATATCTTTAAGAACAGAAATTAATGTATTTTATACCAAAATCATCGTGGCCTTAGCCAAAAATAGCAGTTTTGTCTTATATTGCACAGTGTGTATTTTAAAAGCTTTATAGATTTTTTAAAAACATTTTGAGATATTATAATCACTATGATATATTTCCTAGCCAAACTAGAGAAGAATGACCTAGTAGCAACTGAGTTAAATCTTTTCCTTAAGCTTTTTCTGTGAAGAGTGAAAGTGTGCATGAGTGTGTTTTAGTGTGAAAGAGATGAAATTGAGTATTATGCATGGCTGTGTTGATACGTCCTAATACTTTAGCTGTTTATGCAATGCATTTTATGTGTTTATATACATTTGATACAGTACACAGTGATTGTATTGGAAGCTTTAGTGCATGAAGAAGTTAGTAAAACTTTAAGATGTTTACATAATGCCAAATATCAATGCACTGCTAATCAATAAGTCTACTAATGAAAATAATAGCAGTATCTTTTATGCATGTTACACTGTGAGCTTGTCAAATAGTCTGATCCTTGCATCAGGCTTCACTTACAAAAATGTGACATCTCACACTCATTAGCCCCCTACTTTCCACCTCTATGTACCCAATATGGGTCTGTTTCAATGTTGTATCATACCACTGTTGCCTTGCCTTTTGTTTTGGACCCACATCTGAGCAGAGGACAGTCCCAGTCCTCTGTAACCTAACCACAGGTTTGTGACCTGTATCACAAGCTCTCAGCTTACTGAGTGAATTTCAGGAGCCAGAGATCCTTTCTGGCAGATTTTCTGAAATATTTTACTTAGATAACACCACAAAGGTTTATCAGTCCATCACACTTTCCTTGTCTTCTCTCCACTATCTATGTTGATGTCGGAGAATGGTGGAATGGAATGGAGCAAACGGGTCTCCCTGCAGAAATCCCTTCGCCATTTCTCCTTTTAGCCAAATAATTTAGAAAGTAGATGGAAAGTTGAGAAGGAAAGGAAATGAAGGACACCTCTGATATGTATCTTGTGAATTTAATTGCCATTTGAGCCCTACAAAATTGCTATTTGGGCTCCATTTTGCTGTATACACATATCCTACAGCAGGACTTCCTGCTTAGGACGTCCTGATGTGGCCACGCTGAAAAAAAACAATAAACATAACGTGAAGTCTGCTGGCACTATTTGACCTTCTTAGCGTTTCATCTCACTTGGCTGTGTACTTATTGTGCTTTTCTGTACTTTGGGAGGGTGTGTGGAGTGCAGGAGCACAAACACACAGGTGGAGTTGTCTGATGACAGAATGTGGCTGGAGGCGAAACTGGGAACTCCCTCACACTGTCCTCCGTGATTACCTCTGCATTTCCTACAAACGCGCGCACACACACACACTATGGCAAAGAAACTATTGTCACTCAGACACACTAAACACATTATCTGAGAGGTTGGCCCTTTTTTTCCCCCCTTTTTTTTAAACAGGGTGGAAAAGTGAAGAATAGAGTGCAGGAAGAGAGACGGAAGGCACACAACCATGTCAGTCCCCCTCAGGGCAGATTTGGCATTGTGTAATACAATCTTGTGCACCCCACCCAACTTGATCCCTTTTATTTAAACACTCACTCTCCCACTCACAAAAACGACTGTCTAAACTGGCATAGCAACACCATTAGTGTCTAAACAACAAGGCCCAAAATACTTTTTTATCACTTTATTGGTCGAGTTTAGTGGGAAATATGTGTGATTACACATAGTTCTGAAAAAAGTTATTATTTTCCATTCCATGCCCCAGATTTACATTTCATTTAATTGTTTTCATGCGAGAATTGTTTAATGAAACAAAAAGACACAGGATAGTTACATCAAAATACTTACGTCAAAATATGCCTTTTGAGGACACCGTGGATGATAAAGGTGCCTTTTACCATATGCAGAGGACAACAGTCATGTCTCTGTATCAGTTGCTAGTAGTACAAGTATGTTAGGTTTGAGAAATGGTAAATGTGGATCTGCATTTTAACAGTTGTTAAATATATATATATATATATATAATGTATGTTGAGCACAACCTAATTTGTTGTACTAATGGGTGATGTGAAAATATGACAGTGGTGATGCCCCTCAGCAGCCACATAGCTGCTGCCTTTTCCCAAGTTCATTTATTCAGTGCCAGTGTAAATAAATGTTCATTCAGTAGCTCTTGGTTTAAAGCAGCTCAAATGCTCTGTAAACAAGATGCACCCCTTACGATAACCGTAATTTTGGCAATTGCCAATTCCACTCCTAATGTACAATTAGGGCCATGTAAGAAATATTGTTCCATTGTTAACATTTTAAGCTTGGAGTCAGGGTTGAGTTGAAAAGTTAGGCGAGAGGATGTTACAGGATGTTTTCTAAATCAAGAGGATAGTTCAAAGCAAATACAGTAGTAATGATCTGGAGGAGGGTTTTGCTTTTTAAAAAAGTCAAACATAAGGTCTTGTTTATTGGCTCTTCTACTTAATTATTTCTATCAAGGTCCACATTCTTTCAAATACAAACATCTGCAACACATTCCTTAACTCATACCAGATCCTCTCTGCTGTACCTTGACTTGAAGATGAATTATCTAATGTTAAAGCAGTTCACTGAAGGACCGAACCAAGGTGCAATTACAAACTGACTCACTGTACTGTACCTGTTAGGTGTGTAAAGGCAGATAAATCAGTGATATCCTTTATAACAACATTCCCTCAAAGGGTGGGTGAGGCTTACAGGCACACAGGGCGAGGCTGATCTACATTCCCATGTCAGTGCAGAGACCAAAGATGCTGCTACAGAGTTGTAAAACTGATTATGTGGCCTTTATTAAGATCCAACCGAGGCAGGAACAACACAATGAACACATACAGTACAGCAGCAGATCATACGCTGCCTCAAATGTGGTTGTGGTTGAAATAAAGTTGTTACGCAGCAGGGTTGTGCTTAAACTATAAATAATTTCCAAGAACATGTCTTCTGGGGTGAGTTTTGCATTTGACCTGTGATGAGAACTCAAATTGCATGTATAAAAAAAAATAGCAAAGTGATCCATGATCTTTTCCTTAATGCCAACACAGGATCAATGTGTTCAGCTGCCACAGGAGCTGTGTCTGCAGATTTGTCTCCTTCTAGTGGGTAGATTGAGACTGCAGCTGCACAGTCTCGCAGTGCAAACCACTGTCAGAATTCACTTTCATTTACCTCTGTTTAAAAATTAAAAGCTGCAAATGTTTTGGTATGTGAAAATGGATATCTGACATTTTATAAATACAATAAGGATGTAAGCGTTTACAATGCCTTCTGTGTTATAAGCATATTAATTAAAGTGTCTATTTAAATTTTGAACAAACTGACAGGAAAGTAAATTGACTTTCATTCCAGCAACTGTTTTTTAAAGTGTAGCAATCAATGCTTCAACAGTCGTCTGAAACAGTTTGGGCATCAACATGGACACAGTGTTGATGTAATCACAGAAAACTTCAACTTAAACCCTAAAACAAATCAGATAAATATTTCATCATGTAACATATTTATCATGCAGGCAGCACCAGTCACATCTGTAGCTTTTCTGTAATGTGTGTGTGTCAGTCAGTTAGCCAGTGAGTCCATTTTGTTTTACCTCACTTACAGTTTTTACAGTTTCAGTTTGATGAATGTAAAGAACAGTTAAGCAATAAGAACGGCCTTTATGCAAATATATATAACTGCTGAATTCATTATGGAGATGGACATGTTGATTTCAGCCAGTGACTTTGGGTCTTCTGTTTCTGCTTCCACTTTCCTCACTTAACGCAAGGTCAGCTGCGCCTGGCGATGATGTCACAGGGGTCAAGGTCTCAGAGCTCCGTCATCAGGAGGGCTCTTAGTATCTTCTCTCTGTCCAATCGCATTTCCTCTCCGCTACAAACACAGAAAGATACAAACCTCATGTGATAAGAAGTTTAAGTCATAAGCCACTTCATTTTCCTTGATGTAACCAGGTAAAAGTTAAAAACATTTTGACAACAATAAAGACGATGTAAACAACATAAATAGGGCAAAGAGCAGAAACTACAGAAATAGTGAAGTTTTAAAGACTTGTAGACTTTTTAGGCTGGTTATTGTCATAGACTGTAAAAAAAAACAACATTTTATATGCACTTTATTTTTGGACAATTTAATAGGTACGCGAATACAAAGAAGATATTAGTTTCTTCTTAAGATTTCTGGTACATTTTAACTAATGAAATAGTCTAATGAAATAATTGTCAATAAAATACATTTAAATATGTGATTTAAATGTAGCTTAACCACATCAAATCACACGTATTCTACTCGAGTCAGAAATGGCTGCTACTGCTACTCTGCTATGCTAGGCTAGTTAGCGTTTAGCAGTTTATCTGGTGTTACTTTTTGTTCTTCATTATGATTAGATTTAGCTGCTGTCTTATTTATGTGGTATCACAAATTCAATTACTAAGATGTTGGAACATCAAAACATCCAACTATCTAAAATAATGTCAAAACAATGAATTTGGAAGCAAATGAAACTTTGTCATTGTCATATTTAAATTGAATATCTTTACGTTTTGGACTCTTGGTCAGACAAAAAGAGACATCTGAAGATGTCGCCTCGGGCTGTGGGGAATTATAATGGGGACTTTATAGACAAAAAGGATTAATCAATAAAATAATCAGCCGCTTAATCTATAATTAATATAAATAATTGTTAGTTGCAGCTCTAGTCATATGGTATGTGTCTTAACCACTAGGCCACCATTATGCCCCTAATATGTCTACTTCAATTATTTCAAATAGTTTGCCACTGGTTTAAACAGATATAAACATGCCCGGAAGAACATGGGGTTCTGAGGAGTGTTACCTGTCGTTATGGGCAGCAAGGTAAGGGACCAGGTGAGGAATGGAGCTACGGTAGTAAGAAGGGGAGAGATGGGGAGAAGGCGAAGGAGAAGGACAGCATGGACTACCCAGCTCCAGTGCTGGCATATTTTCCACCTGGAATACACATCAATGTATACACACACACACACACACACACAGACAGACATCCCTCTGTTTACTTACAGGTAATGCTGAGAGGCTGAATCAATCCTACACAAATGAGAGTGTTGTGCATTAAACAAACATGCATTCTTAATGGATTTTTAAGGTGTGTGTGTGTGTGTGTGTGTGTGTGTGTGTGTGTGAATGTGTGTTACCTGTGGGTATATGGACGGCTGAATCTGTTTGTCCAATGAGCTGGTAGATCCTGACTTTCCCGTGCTCTGGGAAGAGATGGCTGCAAGTGCTTCTGGGAGATTATCTTCATCTTCATGGTTACTGACAGGCAATAAGTTGAGAGAGAGACTGAATGACTTACATGACTTGCAGGTTGTTCTGAACAAAATGTCATTTTCAAAGAGTGGAGATAGCATTGCTCTATGGAGTATTCGTAGCTAGAGTGCAATTTTCCTCTTGGAGCTTCAACAGTAATCAAAGGTGGTGTGTACTCACAAGCTGAACTGTCTGACCAGTCGTTTTCTGCGTGCAGTGCTTGTGCTGGCTTTGGACTGCAGCCTCTCCGGTGTCGGGTTGAGGTCTTGCCGATGTGGCGTCTTGTCTGCAGTCAGACTGGATGCAGCTGAGTCTTGGGATGAGCTCTGGTACCTGAAGACCAGAGTCATCACATTGAGAGTTAGTCTCAAGTACACATGCGCAGAAACGTGTAAGCATGTGATGGTAGGATGAGGGCACTGGCCTGTCATTGAGGGTCTCGCTTGTGTTCTTCCCTCTAGGCGACATTGGAGCTTCCTTCATTACGGAGAAGAAGATACTGCTCTCAGTTACACACAGCGGTGGTGGAATGTAACTAAGTACACTTACTTACAAATACAAATTTAAGGTACTTCTATGTTAGTATTTCCATTTTATGCAACTGTATACTTCATCTCCTCTACATCTTAAAAGGCAAATGCTGTACGTTTTACTCCACTACATTTGTCTGATAGCTTTAATTTGGTGATTTTGAATGAGAATTCTTCTGTAAAACTGAAGGTTTAAGTGTTCCTTTATGATTGGAAAAAATTCTCCTACTTCTTAACCTAAATAAACCACTTAAACCCCCCCCTTGGATCAGCTGGAAAATGCGTCGTCACAAAGCTGAAACTTTTCTGAGCTCCTGAAAAGTTGACTTTTTGAGATACGTGGTTCTCACAGGACAGCGACACTACACGTGATGATCTCATAGAATATAATGCAGTGCTGTAGATTAAGCTAGCCAACAGTATATAAAATAGTTCAAATTAGCACAACATTAAACAACTGTAGCAGTAAAATGCAACATACACATTAATGCAGCAGTAATATTAATCCAAAAAACATCATATATAATTGTAAAGAATCTGAATACTTCTTCCACCACTGCCGTACAGTACAAACTTAGATGGTTAGGTGGAAGTTTGGTACTCACCCTGAAAGCCGCCTCCATCTGGGCCTTGAGGATGTTACACTTAAGGTGGTCAGGGAGCATCGCCGGAGAGGCAGGAGGGTGCAGAGATTTTTCAGACAGCTGCTTCTCTTCTCCCTGGCCGGGGAACAGAGCGGAAGGTAAAGAAACTTGGGCAAGATTTTATTGTGAGCAGAATGGGACAACAGCATGTGGGGGAAGTGTCTGACCTTGTTGTTCATGTTGACATGCAGCGAGGGCCAGGGGGGAGAATCACTGTCTGACTCCAGAGCTTTGAGCAGAGACTGAGAGATGTCCAGCTCATCTGCAGGGCAGGGAGGAGCTCGACGTTCTAATACAGACAAAGTTTAATGAGAAAACGCACTAGGTTACATTTGTTATTGTATACAGTAGTCATGATATTTTATGGACACCTTTGATTCTTTAGTGTGAATGGACTTATTGGGTCACTTGTTAATTGGGAGGTTTGATATGGGAGGGATGGCAAAGTTAGTATCTAAATGGTTTAGTTTAGTTTATTGATTTATAAAACACATTTTAAAACAACAGAGGTTGTAAACAAAGTGCTGTACAAGAAAAATGAAATCAAAACAGAATTACATATTGGATCTAAACCATTGAGGTTCCATAAGAAAACATTTACACAATCAGTTAAAACATACAGAATACAAATGAGTTTTTAAAGATGATTTAAAAGTAGCAACAGAGGGGGAAGATCTAATATTAAGAGGGAGACTGTTCCAGAGTCGAGGAGCCGCCACAGAAAAAGTCACCTTTAGTCTTATAATGAGAGCGCGGAATCGAAAGAGGAAGTTGATTAGAAGAGCGTAGGGATCTTGAGGCATTGTGCATGTCAAGAAGATCACTAATATACTGAGGTGCGAGCCCATGCAGAGCTTAAAAACAAAAAGAGGCTAGCACAGGAGTAATGTGCTGACGCTTTTTAGTGCCAGTCAGTAATCTAACTGCTGCGTTCTGAACCATTTGCAGACGATTAATAGTTGAATTAGGCAGACCCAGGTACAGCGAATTACAGTAGTCCAACTTTGAGGTAATAAAAGCATGAGTGACAGTTTCAAGGTCTCTCTTCGATAGCATCATCTTAATTTTAGCAATAGATCTTATCAAAAACTCAGGCTGGTATCAAAGATGACACCAAGATTCTTGACACAGTTATGAACATTAGAAGAGAGAGAACCAAGCTGATTGACTATGTCAGAGGACAGAGCTGATGGGGCAAAAATAATGACTTCAGTTTAGTCATTATTAAGCTGTAAAAAAAAATCATGTCCATCCATCCTTTTATGTCACACAGGCAATCAAACAGAGTAGACACAGAGCAGTTGTTCTTTTTGATAGGAAGATACACCTGAGCGTTGTCAGCGTAACAGTGGTAAGTTAACTTGTGTTTTTTTTAAATATGACCACGCATATAATTTATTGCTTATTGTATTAATGCATTACATTAAGGATTTACATCCACAGTGGCACATTTTTAGAGACACTTTGTACATAAACAGAAAAAATAAAAATTGTAAAGAAGGAAAGAAAACAGAAGCACAAAAACATTTGTTGAGGATGTTGGGCAGTTCCCCCAAATCACAAAAACGTATTTTCCCAATGAACCCTGGTAGTATCTAGCCAGATCCACCACTGAGATTTCTGCTGCCACCTCAGTACTACGGAGTGAATGACATTATTTTTGTGGTGCTCAAAGTTTAAAAAAAATTATAACTTTGAAAAATTCAATAGCAACTTTTCTATTTAGAAACATTGTTCTTGGTAATACACCGAGCTCACTTTTAACAGTTTTTACTATTTTTTACCTTGAACCCTTGAACCTGACATTATTTCTGCAACAAAACATTAAATCACGTTAATCTCCACTGTATTTATGTTGATGGCAGAAGTGTAAGCATGTTGTGCATGCATGGCTAGATACTGCTGGGGTTAAAGGATAGGTCTGTTAAAACAATAGTCAGGTGCAAACTTTCCTCCTGTTAATACTGAAGTTTATCTGAAGCTAATTTGGGGCTTCTGCAGTCTGAGTTATACAAATGAAATGAGTATCCTTCAAAGTTACAGCCTTTTTAGGACTTACATTGGAAGTGCATTGGGAAGGTTTTGCTTGCTATAACCATCTCAGGAGGAGTGATTCAGTGTTCATATGGGCACCTGACTGACTGTAAAAATTGTGAATCGATCTTTTAAATGGGAAATTGTGGTCCACGTGTGATTCGGATGAGCTGAACCTTAAACAAAACACAGGATGCTGACCATCATACAGCAATGAACATGAAGAGAGCATCAGTGTGCAGTCTAGACATATCACAGCTTTGCAGACAGACACTGTTTGGATAGCTCTTCCTCAAGCTGAGAGTACTCACTGTTCTTGGTGTGTGTGTGGCAGAGCGTCTCCTGGCTGTGAGTGTGGCGACGGTGATGATGGTGGATCTTGCCAGAATACGAAGTCTCATTCTCTTCGATGCTGAACTGATGGTCTGTAGCAGGACCACTAAGAGGGAAACTGAAGATGACACATGCAATCAAATCAAATTCCCCCAAACAAAATGTCCCTTAAACTGCATCCTCGTTCTTTCTACAAACTGTAATATTCAAAATAAATCATTATTGTTATGTAACTTCTAATCATTCCAACCTCATGGTTCAAGGTTTTAAATCATATTCAATTAGGCTTAAGTTAATAAAACAATAAAAGCATTTGTTGCAATTATAAACATTTAGTTTATTTGATGGCAGCATCCCTAAAGGCATCATGTGATTCAAGTAAACAATACAGAGTAAAAGGCAACACACTATAACAGCACAACATTGGTCACTTTTTCTGTAAACACTTGTTTGATTAAGAGAATCCATAACCTGCTATAACAATGTAATGTTTATTAAAAAACCTCACTTTAACAGCACAACACCACATATGCAGGATTCTAGTTCATGCTTCTATTTCACACTGAACTGCATAATATACATTTAAAAGCAGCTTGATTCCTAAACCAGCATACGGAATGTGCTTAACTCAACCCCTTACTCAAGTTAAAGTTATTTGGATAAATTAGCTGTCACAAGATTTCTAAGGCATGATGATAAATTTAATATTCAAGGCAGATTTGAGTAGTAAACATATTGAGGAGTTAAAACACCAACCATGATTACATGAAAATGTCCAAGCAAACCAAGGCACAAAACTATTAAATCTTTATTTTGTGTTCTAGTAGTGTATTTTAGTCTATATCAGGGATTTTCAAAGTCTGACACTGTATATGTGTATATGAATGGATAGAGGAGAGTGTTAGTGTTTGAGAACCACGTTGATGGGACATTCTGAGCCTTAAAAAAAACGTGTGTATATATACATACAGACTGATGCAACCTGAAAAAAAGATTATATTAATAGATTTTGTCACTTATATTTGTCTTATTTCGACTTGGAAGATAATCCGGGATAATCTTGCTCTAATTTTTGGAACAATTCCCATAATATGGGGTCTTTGAGGGCTGAAAACAGGAAGTATGTTACCATGGAGTCAGTGAGTTAGCTGTCGCCTACAACTTGAGCCCCATTATTTAGGCCTATAATTGTTTACATTTTGGCCAAGTGGCACCCTTAAAGGTATGCCAAATTAGCTACTAGCAGTTCATGTTTGCAGCGTATCCATGGATGTACAATTACAATTATCACTCGTTTACTTTGATCCTGAAAAATGTTTTAAATGTCATGATTCGTAGGCAAGTTCTGGAGTTAAAAGGAGCATATTTTTATCCAGATTTCTAAGCTGTGTTATGAATATTTATTTGCAATAGATATGATATCCTCAGAAAGTGTAAGTCACACTGAATCTAAAGATATATGTATCATGTCTGTGTGTTTAGATTTTCACAGAGTTATGACCCCAAAAAGGAGTGTGATTTTTGGCCGAAATTACAGCAATCTGGGGTGCTAAGGTTTTAAAGTACCTTAATTGCCTCCATCAGCTGGGTGCCACAGCCACTGCTATTACTGTTGACTGTGTTGATAAGCAGGCCAAATCACAGGGCCAAACTACACTAACTAACTTCCTGTTTTCAGAACACCGGTATGCACCTGTCCCTTTCACCTCACACAGTATCACTCACAGTATCTGCCTCTTGTCTCTCCCTCTGCGCCCACCCCTCAGCTGTCCTGAGCCACCCTGCGGAGGCAAGCCTCACAGTTTGAAAACCTGTGACCTATATGATAAGGTCCTTTGTCCTTTTTGGGATGTCTCATGATACTGAAACACATGAGGGGATGTGACAAATGGATGATGATGGAAGTGATAAGGATGATGGAGACAAATGTTTTCCGTTGAGTCCATCAGCAGAGCTTCTCTGTTTGGGACACCAGTCTGTGTAAGTGTCAGTATTAAGAGTCTAATTAAGAGTCTGGTTTTGAAACGGATTCCCAGGTCAAACAGAGGTCAAAGTGCGGTCATGACCTTGTCCCTGTAAACCACACTGATGGATCCTGGGAAGGCGCCACTGGTTCGCTCCGGGACGGAAGGATGACTGAACACCGGACTCGCAGCCTCGACAGAAGGCCTGAACATGACAGGGAGATAGTCACACACACACACACACACACACACACACACACACACACACACACGAGCATGGATGTAGACAAGACACACAGGCAGACAAACACAGACATATGAGGTTTATGAGTGACATGAAGTGTGATGAAAAACAGATCATGTGGAGTACCGAACAGAGAGCGTCAGATGAGTGCCTTTGTCTAAAAATAGAAACTTGCCCTCCGGTAAATTTCAGATCAAGGACCCCAAAGACACTTCATCCCCCTGAAGCAAATTAATCTCTAAACCCAGCACTCTCTGTCCTCTGTAGTCAGTTGTCTTACCTGTGTGATGGTGTGTGTCCAGACGGCTGCAGGTAAACTGGGGTTGTGAGAGCGGGGTGGGGCGGATGCCACGCCTCATGACCAATGGGAATGTTGTGCTGGTACTGGAGGGGAGGAGAGGAGATGGATTGAAGAGACGCTGAAATTAAATGTTGTAACAACGGCGAAGCCAGATCAGTGGCTGCTGCATGTGTGTGTGTGTGTGTGTGAAAGTAGGTTATCTGAGGTCACTCACTCGATGTAGGCTGGGATCAGGGCTAGCATGAGAGCTGGAAAAGAATGTCAATAATCACTGATAGCAGATTAAAAAAACTAACTGAAAACATTAATCTTTTTATGTGTTTGTATGAGTGTTTTGAACAAGCCAAATATCCTCAAAACAGGTGGAAAAACCTACAAAGTGACCATTTTACTTATTTTTTTCCTTTTACAAAGGGCCATTTTAGTGTTAGAGTTCAGATTATCGAGGCCGTTTTGTGGATTAAGGTCAAGGTTAGAGGATAAGGAATAAACAGAATAAATGGAATGTCCTCACAAGTACAGTAATATGAATATGCATGTGTGTGTTATGTATATTTGTGGGTGTTTTTGTGTGTCTGTTTTACCTGATAAGTGGCTTGGCTGGGGAAATGGCAGCTGAAAATCAGAGGATCAGAAGATAGGACTTTGTCATTTTATCTTCATTCATCTGCACATTTTCAGAGGAGTTGTCTAGTGTTAAGTCTGTTTTTCAGTCCAGACTCTTACATACATGTTATTACTGTGATGCTCAGCTATTACCAACACTTGAATCTTCATTCATTTTTGTATTGCAGGGCTGAATGACAAACCATCCAATAAATAAAAGGTGTGTGGAAGTGTGTTGCAGTCTGCCCTTGACCATTCATGCATAATAGATTATGGTGAGATAGAGGCGTGTGCGCCTGTGAAGCTACTGCAGCTCACAGAAGGTGGGAAGTATGGAGGAGTGAAGAGTACTGCAGGTGCTTTTGACAAAATAGAAAGGTGACACTTAAGTGTAACAACCCAGGAGCACTTTCTTTAAAAAGGGCCAGACCTTTTTAAAGTTTTTTGAACCTGTTGAGTTACTAACTCTGAGTTGACCAATTTACAGACTGCAGCTGTTCCTTTTCTCTTAAAATACTTTATGAAAGTAATTCGGTACAGCAAATTTAAGATATCAAAAATATAATAAACAGAATTAGGCCTTCATGATAACACGTGTCGTGCAGGCACGTAAAGGACTAAACGGGTGCTGGTAGTCATCAACGTTTGTATGTGCCGATAAAACTCACCTTTGCCCAGTGACTGTGTGCGGGAGGGGTATCTCTTGCTCGGCCTTCTCTCGAATGTGCTGGCTCTCCTCAGTCTGCCTCCATGAGTGGCCTGATACTCTGTCTTACCACTGAGAGACAAACACATACAAGAAGGTGAAAAGTATAAAAGTGTATTCCTACTGTAAACGGCGACCACACTGCAGTCTGACTTTAGTTATAGGGTTTGAAAAAAAGAAACATTTTTGAACATTTGTTTAGAATTCACTGCTGGGGAATTACATCTAAAACAAGTCATTCTTATTTTAAGGGTTTGAAAAAATTAAGGTTCTAAAATTTAGACAGTTGTTATCGTGCCAGTACAGGGAAAATTGTTCCTAAAATAATAGTCATACGTTTTGATGAGACTAAATCATTCTAAGTTTGGGTGGTTTAATGGGAAAGCACATGTAAAGTAAAAGTATGTATAAATAAATATGTATATAAAAAATAAAGTAAAAAAAAAACACAGCAATTTAATACAAAACCAGGTTTGGGATAATTAATAGGAATTCACATGGGTTTTGCATATATTTCTATTTAATTTACTTACAATTTCTTACTTTTTTTGCTATTAAAATATTTTCTTACGCAGCTTTAAGCAAAGCTCATTCATTTATTTTATGAAATTACTCTAAATATAAAAAATTCACTAAACAAAAACTTAGAGATAAGTGACATTGGTATGTTTATTATACTGGATTACAGGTGCTCCTGTTTTCACTTCCACCACCTGTAATTTGAGTTTTAATGCACTGGCTCCAATGTGAAACAGGCTTCATAATGCTTTGTTCAGCTGCTCCAACAAATGACAGGAAGTGCCCTTCAAGTGTGAGAATTTGCTTTGACCATCTCTGATAATAGTCAGAAGAAAACAAACAATATGAAGGGGATATATCTCAGTCTCCATAGGAACAGATCCATGTAACCATAGATACACTGTAACCATAGATACAAAGGCTCTGTGTTATGTGACACACTATTCCCCATATGCTGGTATTAGTGCTGGCCACTACCTGAGTGAGCCAGCTTGTATTGCCCTTCGGTCAATAACGCACATAACAGAGTATGAAGAGCAGGTGTGAGTCCGTCTCTGCGCTCTACCTGAATCTGAAGCGGGACCCGAGTCGTGTGAAGTCGCTGTGGCTGGCCTTGCCCGTGGTTGGTTGCCGTAGCCGGAAGAAGGCGTGGCTCTCCACGGCACACTTCCACAGGTGTTTGCAGGTCTTGGCACTGGCCAGCTGGAACAAAAACGTATGCTCCTGCTCCCGACCCTGCACAGTCAAAAAACAAACACCGTTAGCCACCTTGCATGTGCCTGTGCTTGGTTGTATGCAGGGATGTGTTTGTGACAGGATACAAACCTGATCGTCGTCCTCCACCACGACCAACGTGAGTCGACTCTTTCTAAAGTCCAGCCGAGTGATTTTGGGCCTAAATAACACCGAGACACACAGATGGACAACAAAACCAGAGACTCTACATTAGTTTCTCAGGTTTGAGTGTTTTTTAAGGAGTTTGAGATGATTAGAGCAGTGGCTCACAAACATCACAAACCATAGCATCCCTCCAAAGTGACTTTGTTTTTCATGGCATCCACCCACCATGTTCACCTTCAACAGGTACACATGTACATGTGTGACATATATGAACTAACAGCAATATTATAATAATAATATAATTATATCATATTATAGTATACAGTACAGTAAGCATTTTCTCAGTCACGCAGTTTTAGGCTATGTTGCTGTGCGGACTTACAGATAAATACTGAACTTATTCATTTAAACAATTACTGCTGTTTAGTCAGAAGCCAGAAAGCATGTTGACAACTAGGCAACTAAGGCACTATGACAAGGAGATTTGATTGCTCATTTCTATTGTTGAATGTGATGTGTTTGAAACATAATTTTCTTTTTAATGTGGTGAAACGACATCACGGCACCCCATGGCCCGTCCTTAAGTCACCCCAGGGTGCCACAGCACCCACTTTGGGAACCACTGGATTAGAGATGTGTTTGACGTACTTACCAAAAGAAGAGGCCAATTTTGTTGGAGCCTTCAAATACTAAGATGCCAGTAGGAGTGAGACCTAGTGCATATTCTCCCCCATCTCTGCCCTGAAGAGACAACACACACACCTTTAGTTCTCAAACACACCTGTGATGCAGTGACACTTAATAAAATACACTCACAAACCTCGACAAAGTGCATATCTACTCCATACAATTCCAGCCACTTGCATTTGTTGAGAAAAGAAATCTCTGCTTGAGACGGGCTCTTTCCCCTGAGGATTTAAAACAAGACACCATTTTTAATTTTCACAACAAAAATATCACTCCCTCTGTCACCTCACTTCTGAAACTCTGTGTGGCAGCTCGATCTGAAAAAGGAAACTATCAATAACAAAACCTCCTGACCTCTGCAGGTAATTGGTTGTAGCTCTATGGGAAATACTCGGTGAGTAACCTTCTGGCTGCGTCTCTGACTCAGTCCTGGTGTTGTGTGTAAGAATCACTGTGAACTCAGTGTGGGTTCGTCCTTGTGTGGCTCAGTTGGCTCGGTGAAGCGCAGCATATGTGTATGTAATCTAATCCGAGATGGGAGCAATCAGACCGCGACTGGGTTAAATACTGCTCGGAATCAATCAAGACCCTCCAGGGATTAATCCCTTAATCCTTCATACAGGCCAGTAAGAGCGAGGCTGAGGAGGAGAAAAAGGAGGGAGGGTGAAATTTAGACGCCCAGCATTTAGAGGCAGCAGCAGAATGACTTGCTGCGCACTGCTCTGCTTTTTGCCCCAGTTGTTTCATCCAATGAGGAGACAAACCTGTGCAGGTCAAATCGCTGGCCACTGGACGCCCTCCAATAAATTGCTTTGACATAATTGTGTAAGTATTGTGGCAACTAGTGCAGATGCATGTGTGGATATTTTACGTGTCGTGGGTTTTAGTGGTTGACAAAGCCCAATTTTCTACACCTTCACATTTTTAGGCTAAAGCCTGACACTGAATTCGTGATACTCTTGGAACTCACCTGAGCTCCAACCACCTGCCGAAGATGTCCGCCTCCATGGCCTCGCTCTGTTTGGGACTGAAACGAAACTCAGACACCAGCACAGGAGAGTGCTCCAAGGGATCGCAGTCCCCCAGCTCACCTGGATATAGACCAAGAAATTTAGAAATACAGACGCAGGAGAGCAGCAGATGGAGAAGCTGCGAACATGACTCAGTACAGTCTAAAACATGTACTGTGTATTGGGAGTCCAGGTCTATGTCATTTTTTTAAAGATTAAAGATTTAAAGACTCCTCCTCTTACAAACAAACAGTTAAGGTACTAAGTAATAAAATGTACTCTTGCTTAATCCAACACATTCAGGGGTTTTGCTGCTACAGCTTTACTCGGTCAGGAATGATCGGGAGCTTATGGTGGTTACTGGTGGCAAACTATAGACAGATAATGCTGTGTAACTGACATGACTGAGTCAATTTGACAGTATGACTCTTCCCTACTTGTGCTACTGTTAGACTATGCTGTAACATTTCCCATTATCCCTGTTGCTACTTGTCACTTGTTGCCACTGTTCAGCAAAAGTTTCTCTTTTTTAAAGCAGTACATTCCTGCATGTTCATGCTGCACCATAGTATATGAACATTTAATTGCAGACTGAAAACTTCTATTGACTATTTAATTACAAACACTGTTTTCCTTGTTGGTGCATTTAAGGAAGCTTTGAGGTTAGGCTGCAGACGGGCACATTTTTTAATGCAAGGAACTCTGTGACTAAATCTCTACATATGAATAAATGCAAGTGAGTATGCAAAGTCTACTTACTTTGTAAACAATATGCCGCGAGCTCTACTGAGACATCATACGGACATTTCAATCTGACCAGAGAAAAAGAGACACTGGTGATGAGCAGTTTTTAGTGTGAGTGCATTAAACCTAACACATTATCTGGTACCTAAGGTGTGTTATCATGTGTTGAAAAGATATTAAAGAGTCTGAATGCCCTACACTGTGTGTGTGTGTGTGTGTGTGTGTGTGTGTGTGCGTGCATGTCACGGAAGAGAGGAACAACCCTTTTCCTAAAATAAGCAGCCCTCTGCTGTTCCTGATCTTGAGCTTTATAACAGAGCTGGACTCTGGGGATCCGTGGCCCAGATAGAGCCAGGAGGAGGGAGAGGGGTAACACACGGTCTGAGTGTGTGTTTGTGCATGCAGGGTTGTGTTTGTGTCTAAGAAGCAGGCTCCACTGTACAGAAGTCCCCCAAACTCTAGTGTAGGTCACCTGTGCATGTGCTCTTACAGGTGAGTGTGTTGATACAAGGTTTAACGCTACTTGTGTGATCCAGAAATCTGGAGAATGTTTTCTTCTGTTCCAGTTAAGGTAAGGTCAGGCGTAAGCATGTAGATCCAAGGTTACGGTGTCCAAATTAATTTATATTAATCCTTTATCTATCTTTAACATCTACAAACTACATAGTTACTACATACTACTCACTTTGACTCTTTTTGAGTACTCACAAGACCTCTCAGAAACACAGGGGCTCTTTTTGTGGAATTTAATGTTACATATTTTTCACCATCATCTTTACTTTTACCCCCTTCTTTTGTTTCCCCTTTAAGTAGCTTTAAGATTGTTAAAAATGTTATGGTCTGACAACCTCATATATATAATCTACGGTGGATCATGTGACGGACTATTTCTTGGCGGGGGGCATTGACTTCCTGGAGTCTAGTTGTCACCGTGAGTTTACCACACAACTGCTGGTAGTTAGATTTTGTTGCGTTTGGAGCCAGGGTAGCTGTTTCCCCCTGTTTCCAGTCTTTATGGTAAACTAACCGTCTGCTAGCTGTAGCTGCATGTTTAACGTACAGACATGAGTTTGGTATCAATCGTCATAACTAACTCTATTATGAACAAGCGCTATTTCCCAAAATGTCAAACTGTTCCTTTAAATGTGCAAAAAAGTATAGAATATAAACTGCATGTGTATGTAATATATAAAATGGTGGTGTGTGTGTTTTTATATATGCTATATACAGTTTTTACATGTCCCATTTGTGTTCATTAACAGCGACAAAGAAACTTACTTGCCAGACAGAATATCTTGTCGAAGCTGCAACACAAAAAGATACCTGTTGGTGTACAAAAAACAAAAAACACTGAGTGAGAGACTCACACTGAACAAGAACATAAATCAGTTGATGTATCACAGGCTTTTCCTCATCTCTGACATATAATTTGTTTTAAGAAGTCTCTGTCCGTTTGGCCTTGATTTGAATCTGCCCACAGCAGCAAAGTAATTAGCCCCGCATCCCCTTTGGACCTCCACACTGGGCTCCTGAGAAAACTGTGCGTGTGTGTTTGTGTGTGTGTGTCTGATTTGTGTGCGTGAGATTTACCTTGTAAATTCCTCACGCAGGTTATTTGGCTCTGAAGAATAAAATTTCACTCTGAAGAACAGTCTGTATGGAGGCCTGTCTAAAGGAAATAAAGAGAGAGAGCAAAGTGTAAAAAAAAAAAAAAAGAGACTGTAAGTGTTAAGTGTGAGAGACAGAAAGACAGGAAGAGAAAGAGGTGGAGAGAGATGAAGCAGTAATTTGTCGAAAATTAATTCAATCAAATCTTATGATTTATTTGATCCATTTTATCTCATCCAGTCCATCACTGTCAGCCAGGCCATAAATCTTGATTCACCCACATTTTCTTCGTAACCTACTTTACTATTTCTTTCCTGTTTCACTTCAACATTGATCAGACTTTCTTTTAGGCTCCTGAACTACAACTCAATGAAGAGAATGAACAAAGGGCCCAGCAGATAAGTAGAACATCAGTATCTCCTCCCCGCCCCCCTGTACCACTCATCCCCCTGTTACAAGCTGGAGTGCAAACAAGGGTACGGTTCATAATGCACATGCTAATCACCATGTCAACATTGGATAATGCGCCACCTGCTCCCCACTTACCTGCTTCCACATGCTCTGCACATTTTCCTGCACACACAACACAAGAAGGGCTAATTCGAAAACAGGTGAATTGAACTTACCTCGGATCTGTTTCTTTATAAGCTTTGACATATCCAGCCAGTGCTAAAAGAGAGAAGAAATAAGAAGGTGAGTTATATCAGCTTGTGGTCAACTGTGATAGAATTTAAGAGCTTGTTGCTTTTTACTCACTGAGACTTGTTCTGTGTCCATGTATTGCAATCCAAAGTAGTCTGTCTCGACCAGATCTATGTGATACATGATCTGGTCAAAAAGGTCCTGGCCTTTGGACTTACTCTACAAAAGAAGAACAAAAACTATTTTTTTTCCACTGCACCACTGTTTATTTCTCTTTTAATCTCTTCTGCTTTTGTGACCTGATCGTCTAGTGATAAATTTAGTCTTAAAACTTAGTTTCACCATTCAGGTGGCTGCTGGATTTCCCTGTAATTTAGGCATGAGTGTCCATAACAGGAGCAACATGACTTATAGTGGTTGTGAAAGTGTTTTTTGTGTGTGCATCTGGGTCAATAACACACACAACCAAGAACATGAGTCATGGCACTTTAGAAACAACTACTGTCGCAACATTCTGTCCCAAACGTCATCTGAAGAGTTCATGAGCAGATGTGCCTCATCGCCCCGTGTGAAAACCTAACCCCAGTCTGACCCATATAACACACGGTGGGTGAGTGGAAAGATGACAGCCTTGTACTTTGGATCCTGATAACCAGTCTAAACTTCCTGGTGAGTGTATGAATGTGTGAGGAAATCATTGGTATTAAGGGATTGGGGAATAAAAACATCACCAGAATGCTCTTGCTCATTCTGCAGCATGTAGTCTAGAGAGGCTGATTGAAATCATAGCCTCTATCACATGCAGTGGCAACAATATCACACAGTGACGTGAATATTTGACTGTTCCTGTTCTACCTTGTGTTTTAGCTGCACTCAGCTTGAACTGACAGACTAATAAGCTTTTATAGGTGAGTTTCAGCTCTGTTAAGTGCACCTGACATGTACAAACTTGTTCCAACACACCTGTGACTAAGCCGCCAGCTTGACAAGCCCTGTGTCATTCTCCTGTTTCTAACTGTAATGTCTCGGCAGACGCTGTGGCTTTGTGTTATTGCTGTAATCTCCCTGTAGGACAAGAGAAACACTCTCTCCCCTGCTAACTCACGATACACCGGCCGAGCGTTTAAGAGGTGACGCATGCACGCAACAGATTTGGTGACACATGCAACCTTCAAAATGAAAACATCTTACGAGAAGCCACTTATGCACGAATGCCCACACACTCGCTCATCATCCCACCTACCCCTCACACACGCGTAGCACTCATCTGTGACACAGAGTCCCCACAGTGGTAAATCAGATCAGGGAGTCAGGGAATAGAGGGAGATGGATGGAGAATGGGAGACGCAGAAGAAGAAGAGGGAAGAGGATGAGGAGGCAGTGTGAAAGAGTATGATGATAAGTAAGGGAGCAGGCCACAGAGGGAGTGTAAAAGAAGATTAGGAGGGAAGCTGGCACAAGGAGGGGGAGTCAGGGGGGAGAGTGGAGATTGCGTGAGGAAGATCAGATTCACGCAAAAAGACTAAGGAAGAGGAAGAGAGAGAGAAGGAGAAAGTGAAAGGACGATGGTGTAAAAGAGCAAACAGGAGGGGGCAGCTTCAGGTCTATGTTGGTTAGATTTCCAAGCAGTCAGAATGGGGAAGTAATGTGATGAACTGGCGGATCACAACACCATCTGGAGCTGCACCTCTCACTGTACAGGAAGAGACACACTCGCGAACACACACTAATACTATATAGGCCACTATAATACAACAGGCTGTGAAACTTTGGTAAAGGGTAACCTATCTGTGCCAAACATCAAACAGACACATATTGTTGTCGGTATGCATTTACCATTGATTTGCATTACTGATTGCTCTGTTTTGCCCATTAAATGTAAAAAGCGTGGTAGAAAACACGCCCAAAACAGATACCAAGATGAGGTCTTCAAGTTGCTCATTTTGTTTGACCATCAGTCCAAAAGACTAAACTTTAAAATTATTCAATTTACAGTGATAAAACAACTGAGAAAAGTTGCAAATCCTCACATCTGAGAAGCAGGAACCAGTGAGTTTTTGGAATTTTTGCTTGAAATAGTTGATAAATCTAATTTATTTAATCTAATCTTTTACTGTGATAAAAACTAAGTCTTCCTTATTCAGATCAACCTGAGTTGCGGTTTCTTCTTCTATATTTTAAAAGTTGAAAGTAAACCGACAGCAACCCTGACTCCAGGATAAGTTATAAACAAATTAAATTTCAGCGCAGTGACCCTGTCTCTCATTTTTGCAGGGGACCACCAGGAACCCCTAAAAGGTCCCCACGGGGTGCCCGAGCCGCACTTTGACACACACTGACCCAGGCTACCACCTAGTCCTGCGCCATGTACTCTGCGTACACACTCTGCCGGCCAGTGTAAACCGCTGTCAGCACACCGGACAGGCTTCGGCGCACTCACAGGCAAATCCACATTGACATCCGAGCCGTCCAGCAGCAGGACGCGGCAGGTGATGGTGGTCCTCGCCGTCCCGGCCGCCGGAATGTGAACCGACGCTCCCCCGGTGACCACCGCGGGCGCGTGAACGACCTGCTGCTGATGGGCCAGGAGCAGGGGGTTCCCGGTCACCCCTCCTGCTCCCGCTCCTCCTCCTCCCCCCCCCCCTTTCCCGTCCCGTTCGTCCCCCTCTCTCGTCTGGAAGCGGCTCCGGGTGCGGCGGCTGAACGTCCGGCGCAGAAAGCCCATCATCTTCCTGATCCACAAGGCGAGGAGGTCGGTGCTGCGTCCGCGAAAACTGTTCCCCACAACAGTCGGTGCAGCCGGTGTCCTGCTTCTGCTGCCTCCTCCTCCTCCTCGTCCTCCCCGGGGCGAGGAGTCACTTAGCAGGCACGGAGGAGACTTCAGGGCTGCCGATCAGTCCTCAGGCTGGATGTCGGCAGCAGCGGGGGGACTCCAGCCGCATACTAATGAAACGAACACAGATCGACCACCGAGGCGCCAACCAGTTGATTTCCAATCATTCGGCGCGGCGTGAACGACAGGACTCTGTCGCGGAAATACAAGAAGCCCTCCACCTCTCCCTGTCCTGTCCAGCTCTCCCGTGCACCTGCCTCCTGCTTTGCTCGCTGTTGCGCACCGACTCTAAAATCCCGGAGAAATCCCGTCTGACGCTCCGCAGCGAGCCCCTGAGTCACACGGCGCCGGGGAGGGAGGAGGAAAGTCTTGTCACCTCTGGACCGGACCGGACCCCGGCGGTTGTTGTCGCTTATTCCCACCGGCGAACCGAAACTAGTCTACCTCACAGGTAAAAGTCACCCAACGAAACTGGACAAACAGTGCGATCTGCGCCTGCGTAAAAACACAACGCAGAACAAACTTCTGTTCCTCCCGACTGGCCGACCCATCAGCGCCAGTGAACCAGCGCCACCTGTCTGTCATGGGCCCGCCCAGCGAGGGAGTAGCACATCATTAGTGGTTCCCAAGGTGGTGTCCAAGGTGTCCCAAAGGTCGTTGAAGGGTTTCCAGGAGGTCAGGCATTATGATGATGATTCATGTGTAGACCTATCAGGACCGTAGGACTGTAAATACTGAGATAATAAGTCCAAGTCCCCCAAACCCCAGTAGCATAAATATTTATTTAGTTATCTATTAAATTATATTTTTTATAATTGGTCTCATTACATTTTATTGCATCTGAAAATATTGGAATCAGCCTATAAATGACCAGCAATGTGTAAGTTATTGTTATGACTTGCAAGTTTTATTTCAAAATAGCCTATATAAAGCCAGTACTGTAGGGGTTAGCAAAACTCTCATCCTTTTTTAATACATTTAGGGTACAAAAGAAATATACATGCCCTACATGAGGAAATATTTTCTTTCCTATTAGCCGATATGACATTCATCCATATGCAGCAACTTTTCCTCAGCTAATCCTGAAAAGAAGCAATCATTGTTGCCTTGGGGGGGTTCATGGTAATTTAGGAGATTCTGTATAATTTTCTTACACATTTTAGTGGCATTGGGCTCATTAGTGGGTACTTTGTAAATACTCTACCAACTCTTGGCGTCTGCATTATACTGTACCCTTAAGAAAAAATAACCACAAATATAACAACACTATGAATTATACAACACATCTGCAGAGATACTGACATCTTCACAGCAATATTACATTTTGTCACAGCGTCTTCTTTTAAGTCAATATTTTCTCCTAACCAGACAGTTTGGGCTGATTTGTGATGCTGAGATAGTTTCACTGATATGATGCCAGCTTTAGAGGCACTCTTTTGAAGGTTAAAGAAGCAGACTACTCTTCATTTCAGTGAGCAGCTTCATTCTGCAAGGAGGTGTGAAAGAGGCTTGTGTTGAGCCTTGAAAGCATCTCGACATAAAGTGACATATCCTAATTTAATGATCTAATTTATAACGTTCACCATCAGAGGAAATGACAAAGCAGACACGTCAGTATAAATCAGTGTGTTTATTTAGTGTCTTAATAATTTAAGAGTGTTGAACAGTAGGTTCGACGCTCCTCTGGCGGACCACCATGACCTTACAGTATCTGCTGTAGTGATCTAAAGCCTGCCTTGCTCGATCCTCTTTGGACACAGATAAACCACAGATTACAACGATCCTGGTCCGCCTCTGCTGCCCTGTTCAATCCATCGACTCGGAGGCGTAAGTCTCTAAGGCACACATAGCTTCATAAGTAAACGGCAACATTTCGGAGTGGCCTCTTGGACAGAAATTAGCAGCTCACATCAGTCTTACATCAGTCTCTATGGAGACCGAAGCTTCTACAAGCTTAATGCACTATCATTAAAAACTAAGGCAGACTAGGTGTATGATTCATACTCTCACATTGAATCTAGGCTACACAGGATGACAGACAGCTGTGCTCTGAAGCTAGTTATACTCTCATAATCCAGTCTGTGTACCAGTCCTAAAGGCGCTGACAGAGGTTAATCTGTTACAACGCTGGAAATCCCACTGTGGAAGTCGCTTGCAATGAGATGAGGCTGAAACGGTAAGTGTGTCTGTTCTGGTCCTGTTGCTGATTTGGCTTACGGTGCTTTAGATCCCTCCTGTTTCTCTTTGTAGACTCGCACAATGGCCTCGCACACAAACTGGAACTGACACTGAAACACAACAACGTACAAGTGTTATTAGCTGTTAGGCAACACCACTGTTTTTGAAAGGGTAATACTGTTTATGTTGAGTATTTTTCCTATGAAAAGAACAAATCACCAATGAACTGATCCTACTAAGAGGTATTGTCTGTGAAACCAAAAGCCTGATATAGCTTATTGTTCTCTGTCATAGAGCTCCATTGTTTTCCATAAACTATTAAAACACATCAATGTACCACATTGCACGGGCTCACGTGTTTCTTCATTACGATGAACATAACCACTGTTGTTCATTTTAATCCCACATACACCATTCTGCTGCAGTAACATTCACTACACGCTGCTAGCAATAATAAAACTGAATATTTGTGGCAAATGGGTAACTCCAAGAAGACTGTGTGATACGACTGAAAGCTACAGAACAGCTACTGATTGGACCTTGTGCTGAGACTGATTTGTGCACTGTATTTGAGACCCATATTTAATGTTTTACATTTTCATCAGGAACCAACGGGATTGGGTCAGAGTGTCACAGGCAGAGTAAGGAAGCTGGAAAGAACTGCGAGATGGACTAACACATTGTTGATTTTGGTCTCTTCATGGGATTTTTTGACGATAGGAAAAGCATAGAATAGTGCCAGCCTTATCCTTCAAAATATGGATCCTTAACACGAAGGTTTGTCCTCTGACTGGGCATGTTTTCCATTATTGTCAGAGACACAAACACATGAGGGAAACTGGAGGAAGCGTTCCATCAGCACAAAAACATAAGAGAGCAGAAGCCTCAGGGACTGGATCGCCTTTCAAAATAAGGGTGATAGTGGTAGCAGTAGTGGCCTAGAAGCAGGCTTGTGACTGGAGGGCTGCCATATTCCCAGCACTACCTCCCATCAAAGCAATGAGTAACACTTTCCCCTCCCTCGACAGATACCACTGATGTGCCACAGAGCATGGCTTCCAACCTCCTGCTCCAGCTCTTCAGCCATCAGTATAATACTGTGGCAGCCACAGACCTGTGAATTAATGAAGGTTAAAGATGACAGGACGTCACAGAAGTCAAAAACTGTGACATTGGCCTTTGAAAAGTAATTCTGGGCACAGTCCCCTCTCCCTTATGAAAATTCCGGAAGTTATTTATATGGTATTTTTTTGAGAAACTCTAAGCATCAGACAGATTTTTTCAATCTTCCAGAAGCTGATCACTTTCCTTCAACTCAATTAAACCAGATGTCTGACATTTCAAACTAACTGCAGTGTGCCTAATAAAATAGAGGAACCGAAATGTTATTTTCTAAACCAATACATGCATTTAAACAGCCTGTACTGAGCCAAGAGAAAGCATTAAAATACGAAAATGGAAACACTGTAAAAAGGAATTGGGCTAAACACCCCTGCAGCATACATGCTCAATTTTGAAAATATAAAGGAAAAAACCCCTCTCCATGCGTGACTTGCTGCATGTGTGTGCACCAAAACTTTCAACATATTTACTTGCTTTCATCTTGTTAACTGGAGATTTTAAATAGCACTAATGTTGTCTGTGTTACATCACACCTTGTTTCAAGCCCCTTAAGCTAAGAAACAAAGTATTTTCCACTTGACTCCTGTGAAATGAACTAAAACAAATTGCTAAGTATTGTGAACACAAGCTCAACTCGGGTTGCTACAGGTTATCATAATGCGGTAAAATAAAAAAACGAATTTCACAAGGGGGAGAACAATCACTGTGGCCAAAAGTGTCCTTTGATAAATACAAGTCGAGCTTTTTAGCATAAACCCTTGTTCTGTTTCTCTGTACCGTGGTCTGAACCATCATGGCTCGCTGATCTCTCAGTGTTTTGACAATGTCCAGCGGGATCACCGGCCGACCCTCATCCAACAGAGTCAGTGCCGTTTCCATGGTGATCAGAACACCTGTCCTTCCAATCCCAGCGCTGAAAGAGTAATTAAAAACAAACACAGCATTAAGCGTACAGTAGAGGCGGGTGCAGTGCATGCTGGCAGTGTTCATTTAGAGAGCGTGTGTGTGTTACCTGCAGTGTACCATTAGTGGTTCTTCACCTTTCCTCCTCTCCCTGACCGAGCTGATGAACAGCAGGAAGTCTGAAGGGTCATCGGGTACGCCGTGGTCCGGCCACGCGACATACTGCAGGTGTGTGACTGCACGTTCCTCACCCCGCTAACACACACACACACACACACACAGACAAAGAAAGGCATATAATCAGAGAGAATTAAAGTATTGCATAACCTGTATTTAAAATGATAAACGTGTAACCTTTGGGAAATATATCACCCACATGAGTCTAGTGGAAAAAACAGAAAAGGTGAAGAGAACAAACCTGCACGTGACCAGTAGGTGACACTGAGATTAGGAAGTGAAGAGGGACACAGTGAGATGAAAACAGAAAAACAGGTGGGGTGGAGAGAGGACAGAGGAAAAGACCAGAGCTGGGGGAAAAAAAGTGAAGGCGGGGAGGAGAATGGCTGAGTTTAGAGTTTCTAATGGTCATGTGGCCTGTGACTCCATGCAGGGATTAACTCGCTCCACCAGAGGAACAGATGGGCCCACACAGCAGTATCTGTGTATGCATGTGTGTGCATTCAGACTTCATGCCTCCTTGAGCATTATCTGTTTATTTACCTGTTCGCCGTGGAAGTCAGTGTGGAAAACAGCTCCTTTAATCTGATTAGCTACCATATAAACTTCTCAGAAAGACCCGCATGCCAACACATCCGCCCACCCACACCTACATACGGGCGTGCCACAAAATCTGTTAATACACACTAATGCACACGCCCACCCACGCACACACATACAGACCCAACCACCCACACGGAAGTGACTGTATGTTGGCTGCAGATAGTTTGCCAGGAGTGGCTGCTGCCTGTGGTGAGCTCTGTTATGTGACATATTGCACAAACATGGTACATGTCAAAACAGAAAAGCTCCGTGTTGTGTGACCATGGTCATGCTTTGCTCATGTTTTCTGTGGGTATGAAAGCAGGTATTAATTTAGCACTTTGTAATCGATTAATCTGCAGACAATGTTCTCGATTAATCAATTAGTTGTTTGGCCTATACAGTATAAGATCAGAAAACGTTTTTTTGAAAAAGGCCATCACAGTGTCCCAGAGGCCAAGGGGACCTTGTTTTGTATGACCGAAAGTCCAAAACCCCAAAATATTGAATTTATTATAATGTTAATACAAGGAAAAGCAAAACATTTTCGCATGTGAAAAGCTTAAACAAAAGAATTTTTAGATTGTGCACATTAAAAGATTATTCAATTATCAAAATAGCACATTTTGATAATTATTTTTGAAATAAATATATTAAAAGATTATATGTATATATTATATTATAAATATTATTATATTATATTATATTGATCTATTTGCGACGTACCTGTGTGTGTGTCAGCGTGAACTGTCGCGTCACATACGCCAGGTTACACTCCTCTGAGTGACACTTCACCCGCATGGGCCCGTAATCCTTCACTTCCGGCGGATGTGGCCAGTACTGGTGGCACTTGGTCTGCAAGAGTATGACATCACCGACAACATTTACATTTAGTCATTTAGCAGACGCTTTTATCCAAAGCGACTTACATGTGAGGAAGACAATGGAAGCAATTATAACAACACAAGGTAACAAACAGCATAAGCGCATCAGAAACTAGTCTGTTAAAGCCCAGCACAGTATACAAAGCTAAGGATAGGAAGGTTTTTTTGTATTGTTTTTTACATTACAAATGTACAAATTACATTACATCTGACATGAGTCATCAGTCAGGATACAATTTACTACTGCAGCTACATCAGCTGCGCTCGGCTCTCATGAAATCAAACTCATATTCAACAGCATGGTATGTTCCACCAGGCAGTCTCAGGAACAAAAGCAATTCATCAGGAGTAGGATGTGAACTGATTGTCAAATTTTGTGCTTGTGTGTGTATGTCTGTATGTGTGTGTGTGTGTGTGTTTCTGATCCTCAAGTAGAGAGAAACTCAGGACAGTTGACGAATATCAGGAAAATTATCAATTAATGAAAGCATCTGGTTACCAAGCAACTGCTGAGATAGAGATCTCTTCATTCAATAAGCCCTTGATATGTCGCTGCCTCTGTCTCTGTGTGGATGTGTCTTCACCCTCAAATGATTTATCTCATTGGCATCCTGCTCATATTTACATTTAGCTATTCTCTACACTGTGAAACCCTCTAATTACTCACAACGGTGCCAATTTATTCTTTTTATTTATTTATTTATTTTAACATCGCTGCTGAACCTTGTAATTACAGTAATCATGTATCAAATAAAACATGAAACATCATTAAATTATGTGCAACTAGCTCTGCAGTAATCGCCGTGTCAATGCATCGCTGATATTAAGCTGTGTAATTTCAAGTGTCTCCCTTGCTGTTTACACATTTCCATTCCTGTGTAAATGGGGCTGTTTACAGTATAAAAGTATGAACGTGTAGAAGTATGTATACCCGTCCCCTCTCTGTCAGAGTTGTTAGCATGATGATGGTGTGTATCTGTTGCTCCCAAACAGCCTGCCAAAAGTGAGTGCAGGTCTGTGGCAATGGACCCTGAGCCGCAACATAACGTAAACATACACCAGACACTGGGGGTGCCACCTAAAAGACAAAGACAAATAAACACACAAAGATACACACACCACACAGAAGATGAGTTAACATTAAATGTCAGAGAAGGACAAGACACGCAATTTCATATCAGTGATGCACACCGTGATGTGGCTGCCGTTGATGTAGTCCTCCTGGCCCCGGAGCACCACTCTGGTAGCATCATCTGAAAGGAGAGCAACGTGTGAGGGTCATAACAGAGCTTTCGACGCACCGCAAACTCAACCAATTAAATTTCAAGAGGTGCCACAGCTCCAGATCAAGTAGCACAGAGCTGTGGGTGGGAGGGATCGTGCATTTTTGTGTGTGTATGTAGGGGGTCGGGGTGGGGGTGGGGGCTCCAGGTAGAGAAGAGACAAATGGCAGGGCGCAGATAGTAAGAATAACTTACAAGGTAAAACATCCTTATATCGATTCTTGTCCATGTTCTCAGAGAGCCGAGCGCAGCTAAGTGACAGACCAGGCTTCCTCCTGTATAAATTCTAGAAATTACAAACACACACGCGCGCGTAAACACACACAGAGAAACATACACAAACAAAAACTACAAATTGCAGTCCAGTCATGACATCTTTGTTTTAGATTGTCAGGTGCAGAGTCCAAATGAAGATTAGGGTCAACATCTGTTCCAAAATCAGCACTTTAAAGGCTTATTACAACCCCCCCCACCCCCCAAATAACTGTGGGACAAACTAAATCCTGCTTAAAATAAAGACGTATTTTGTTCCTGCTTATAAATACACTTTTAAAAACCCATTCACTGTTTAGCTCCCACCTGCATATCGTATACCTCAAAATGGAAACAGAATGTGCCAGACTGTATTCCTCTCTCCAGCTGTCTCATTGATTCCTCCAGTGTCGTGACCCGCTCCAACTGGCCAGATGAGTGCGGCTTGTCTCCATGTGATTGGCCGGTAAGTGTGAGGGCGGGAGGTAACTGCAGCAGGGGTGCCACCCGGCCAGGACCTGGAATACAAGGACAGTTCAAGGCACTGATAAATATTCATAGAAAAATGACAAGACATTGTGGACACTTGGATCACACAGCAGTTCTGTCACGCATGCACGCACCCACACACACACACACACACACACACACACACACACACACCTTTACGTCTGATAAGCAGGGCCAGCTCTCTGGAGTGCGACTCTCGGCTGGCTCGTATGAACATGACAACCTGGTCATGTGTGTGTTCAGAAATGTCTCGACCGTTGATGAGTACCACCAGGTCTCCCTCCAGGAGTTTGGGCTCACATCGACCTGCCTACGAACAACACAGGGTCAATCAAAAGCTGGCATCTCTTCGCCATACGTCACACATAAACATTTTTTACAAAAGCAACTTCCAAAATTTCCGAACCAGCCTACTCACTCTAAAACAATAATGATAATTATCTTAAAGTCGCTTGAGAGCAGGGGGTGGAGCTAACGGACGGAAGGTTGGAGACCCTGCTAGGGCAAATTCACACCTCCTCAATATGTGCCAAATATAGTCTTTCACAACATAAGACTTAAAATCGCATTCATTATACTAATGCTAGCACCTGGCACAAGTGACACATGTAACCACCGTGGACAATCACCTCCTGGCCTGGTCCACTTGTTCTGGACCTGCCCCCACTTATCTGAATTCTGGACAGACATTTGTAAAGGTCCAGTGTTTAGGATTTAGGGGCATCTAGCGGTGAAATTGCAATTTGAATCCATTTGAATACCGCTCGCATCACGCTCCCATTCCAAGCCTGTAGGAGAAACTAAAGTGGCCGTGAAACTCACGAAAAAATTGTGAGAGGCCCTATCTAGAGCCAGTGATTGGTTTGTCCATTTTGGCCTACTGTAGAAACATGGGGGTGCAACATGGAGGCCTCCAAGGAGGTGGACCCGCTCTCTAGGTCGATAAAATCAAAGGTACTTCTAATTTAATGAAAACACAATGATTCTTATTTTGATGAAATGATAAAAATGATGAAAACATACTTTTAAATATTATAATCCTTTCCTGCCAATAGCACCTCCTAACCTTTAAAGCTTTTAAGGATATATCTGGCGTGGAGGTTCCACTCAATCTTCTTACGGCCCTCTTTGGTGCTCCCCCCGGGACTAATACTCCCCTGTATCTTAATAGAATTATGTCTTTTACCTCTCTTTTAGCTAGACGCCTCATACTTCTTAAATGGAAACTTTTATCACCACCTATCCGCAGTTCAAGGATGTATTTTTTTACATCAAGCTAGTGAAGATTATATTTTCCCTGAAAGGTTTCAAAGGTTCACTGGGAAACTTTGAAAAGAACATGGACACCTTTTCTGGACTAGACCTTAACAGTTGTCCCAGAGGATGGGGATAACTAAAGCCACAGAATGCTACTTACGCAAGCTCACACACATTTTCTTTGTTGTTGTTGTTTGTTTTTCTCTTCTCCTTAGGGGTCCATGCACGGAGTGCAGGAACCCCATTGTTATTGTAATGACATGACTTGGGGATTTACACACGGTTGAATGCCTTATTTTGCCAAAACCTGATGTTCATGTGTTGCCTTGTAGCTCACCTGCCTTCTATTGGGACCCGGTACCTCGGGGGTGACCGGGGTTCAGGTCTTGTCAGCGGCATAACAGACTTACTTGCTCTCAAATTCAGCTTTTGCCCGATGGCATTGAAATTCTGTGCACATCCTCTTTACACAATGCCAATTTGTCTTTGATCTGATTATGCTATATGCCATCTGTGAGACATGTGACATACATGATACTGTGTATTGCTGCATGCAATTAAATTTTTGATTGTTTTGTTTTCTCTTTCCTATTACCTAATGCCAACGCCTCCCCCTCTATTTTTTTTCTCTTTTTCTCTTTTACCCCTGCTGTGGGGACAGGAGGGAGGGAGGGAGGGGATGCTATGCATGATTGTTTGTGTTATGTTGAAAAATTGCAAAACCTAATGAATTGATTTAAAAAAGAAAAAAAGACACAGTGTCACTATTACATAGCTTGTTTTTCAACTGTAAAACATCTCGCTCAGTATGTATCTTGGTCACAAATGAAAAAAAAAACAAATCTAAGGCATCGAAACTATGGTTTTCATTCCAGTACATCTGGCTAAATATCTATCCATCAGTACATAATTTGTTTACATTTCATCATAAAGTTATACTGACACAACCTAGAGACACCAGACCATCAAAACACAAACACATCTGAGTCTGTTCTTACCGGAGAGTCAGGTTTAACGTGGGATATGGCTAGAGGCATCTTCTGATCCACCCCACCCTAGGAGGAGTTGGGAAATTAAATGGAGCAAGAGTGGAGTGACAACACAAACATAATGTGTGTGAGTAAAAAACAAACAAACATAAAACTTGTGTAATGAGGTACGAGGGACCCACTTTAACATTGAAGCCAAACTTGCCCTCATGATCAGGGGCAATGCATAGTAGCATCAAGTCACCGTCGCCGAGAGCTCCCTGCTTGGACACAAGTGCTCAGAATCAACTCACATATGCACACACATGGATGGATAGACAGTTAATTTAGAGACGATGATGATGAGATAACGGACCTTATCATAGTGATGTAAGCTGTGGTCACCATCCTCCTCTCCTATACTGTCATCAATTTGCACGAAAGCCTCATCTGTCACATGCCTGAAAGAGATGAGATGACATTTTTTTATATGGATAAATAATAATAATAATATAATTCTGACTACTTTCATATCCAAATAAATTTTCCTCCATGGTTAAAATAAATGCTTTGACAACACACATCAGGGCTGAATGATTGGGGGAAAATATTTAATAGCGAATAATTGACCAATATTGCGATTGTGATTCAAATGGCAATTATTTTTTATAAATTGAAGCACAGGCCTATCTGGTGGTCTACACAGTATGAATCAAGTTTGTACCAATAATCACAAATTTAACCACTCTCTATATTTCCAAACATCCAGATATCAAAATGATTCTTTTTCAAATTAACCATATTTGGCTAAGGCTAACTAGTGTAGAAAGGCTTACTTAAAAAGTTCTTAACCAGACAACAGGTGGGAGTTTCTTTTAGTAGTCTATTAAATTTGGTGGCAACAGCTGTCATATCACTTGCTTGGTTGAGCGTGTACCTAAGAAGTAGACAGACAGCATTTCTGTTGTAACTGATACTAACTGATGCGGTGAAGCGTCTCCCATACTGTCCTTGCTGCTGCTCACGGATACCCTGTATGTGTAGAAGACATCCTCCCCCTCTGACATGTCCTTCAGGTCATTGGTCAATTCAACCGAGGATGGGCGAGGTTTACTGATGCCATGGCGAACTCGAGGACTTCGCCTACCAGAGAGCCAAACCAGCTGTCAGGTTGGTTCTGCTCACAATCAGGTGAGTACAAGATTTTATCAAATGACAGGACACAATGTGAGCTCAAAAAAAGAAAAGAGATGCCTGAGGCCTTAGACAAATACTGCAGCATCTCATTATAGTTAGGATTGATCCTGCAGGTCGTACCAGTTGGGGGTGGTTGGGGGGGATCTAGAGGGCAGACTCTTCGTCTCAAGATGCTCTGATGAACTTGACCTCTGCAGGACTGGGTTCCACACCATCCCGCCCACCACACGCTGGTACACTGGACCACTGCAATTTAAAAGAAAGAAAATCTGGTTCAGTGTTCATGACAAGAATGTGCGTGTGAATATATACGCGTCCAGGTGCAGGCTCACCTCTCAGTTTTACTGTTGCTGAGGCCCAGGTGTTGTGTTATCAGCTTTTTGTAAGAGTGAACTGTGCTGTTGTTGTGTTTGGGGCTCCTGGCAGTCTGGTTGGAGCTGAAGAAGGAGTGATGATCCACACAGGACCTCCACAGGTTCTTACAGGACTTGGGACAGGGCAGACCCAGAGACACCTCACAATCCTGGGTTTCCCCCTGCAACATACAGAGTTTAGGTTTTTTGTCATGCTTTACAATGTAACTTCAATACTCAAAGTCACATCTTAAGCTGCTGAGGTTGCTTTTGTTGCTGGCAATAAAACACTGCCTCTTCTCATATTTTTTATGAATGATTTATTACTTACTTCCTGCCAAAAGTGTGCATATGAATCATTCAATCAATGCCATATTCACACCTCTGTAGGCCATGTAATAGTCAAGCTTGTATTTGTGAAGTTTTGTTGAAAAATGAAAGTGTTTTTTATATATATATATTATATATATATATAAATTCCTCTGTCCCACAAGAAAAAAGAAACATTGATAATTTTTGCTATAATTACATCACGGCTCAACACAAAAACAATCCCAAAAAATGGTGTTGACTCCAGACTTTCAATGGATTTACCAGCCAACTTTGTAGAGCAATTAAAAGCAGCAATTTGTTCAAAGCAGATCTTTAAACTATAAAGAACGAATAAACAGTAGAGGGACTTACATGTTTACGTCTCAGATGTATAAGAAAGCGTTTCCTCTTGAATGAAATCTTGATGATGTTCCCCCTACATGTGAAGAATGCGATTGGTTGAAGGCTTACAGAAAGTACAGGAAACAAGTTGTGTAATTAGTGGCACCGTCACTCACCAAGGGAAGAAACTGGAGCAAATCATATTGCAGAATACTGCAACACCACTGCAGGCCAAACCCACCATCAGCGGGGTGTTGCTGGCGTTCTGAGAGAAAGAACGAGGAGACAAAAAAGTGTCATACATGAGAGGAAGTTAAACTAGAACACGATATTACATGAGAGTTTAATGGAGGCAATCACACTACCATGGCAGCATGCAGCTCCACTCCATACAATTCCAGCGTCCGGGCTGTGTTGAGGAAACACAGCTCTGCCTCGCTCTGCTTCAGCCCTCTGGGAACCCACACACAGAGTCATATACAACCAACTGCACAACATACCAGTTCTTTTTCAGTGGCAATTAGATATACTGAAGTGTTTGAATTACTTGTGCTGTGGATGCAGATCCTCCACTTTAGACAGGAAGTCTTCATCCTGCTCAGGAATGAAGTGGCACTTTGAGAGGTAACCAGGAAGTCGGGATGGACAATGATCTCCCATCTCCGCTGCAGGTGATTGACAGAGACACTAAGCATCCACACAGAAACACATAACCAGATCCACACACTGACATCTGGGGTACTGTAAGAGAGCCGCTGCTTATTGAGAGCATCCTAAACAGGAATAATTACTCACACACTTATTATTAAGTCATTAATCATTTGTTTCTCTAGGAAGAGATAGGACTTACACTGCACAGCATAAGAGGCCAACACTACAGCTGCACTCAGTGGGCACTGCAACCTGCAATCATACTATATGATTACACATTGTAACAGCAAAAAACAAACTTTGCACAAGGGGATGGGTGGTTGAGTTTACGTTTGTGTTACTGACCGTCCTTCTTTAATGTCACTCCTGATCTGGAGGAAGTACAGGTGCCTGAAGGGTCGACACAAGAGGAACTTTACAAACTCCTGCCTGTACTGTTTGTTTCCTGCAGAAACCTCTTTAAACATATTGGGTATTTTTAGCCTTTCAGCGGCCTGGCTCTAGGGATGGCAATGTCGGTCTGTATGTTACCACCTTCATCCAGACTGAAATATGTCAACAACTATTCAATGGATTCCAATGACATTTTCTGCAGTTATGGTTCCCAGAGGATGAATCCTACTAACTTTGGTGATCCTCTGTGTTTCCCTCTAGCACCACCATGAGGTTGACATGTGTGGTTTTGAGTGAAGTATCTCAACAACTATTGGATGGACTGCCATGAAATCTGGTACACAAATTCAAGCCCCCTCAGAACCAGTTGTAATAACGTTGGTGATCCCTTAACTTTTCATCGAACGCCATTATCAGGTCAAAATTGTAGTTTGTCCAAAACTGTAGTCGTATGACCAAATACCTACAAAAAATAATGACATTCTCATCAGCCTCAGCGGTGCTTTGTGTTTAGTGCTAACTAGCAAATGTTAGCATGCTAACACACTCAACTAAGATGGTGAATAAACTAAACATTACACCTGCTAAATACCAGCATGTTAGCATTGTCATTGTGAGCACTTTAGAATTTAGCTCAAAGCACTGCTGTGTATAAAAGGTCAGCCTCACAGAGCAGCTAGCATGGCTGTGGACTTTGACTTTCCACTGTTTCAGTTTCCACTGTATCACAAAAACAAGCCAAACATTAACAGGGAACTAAAAAAAACAAAAAATAGACACCAACAAGCAAATCCTTCATTTTCATTCATAACGAATCGCAGCGAAAAGGACCTTTTCGAGTCAAACAACTTCTCCAGATCAATATCCAGTGCTACATGACCACTACAAAACAAACATAACTGAGAGGCACATCTACTAACCTTGTCTGTTCATGCTGCAGAGAGTTGGGATCAGAGATGAAGAATCGTACTCTGAAGTTCAGATAAAACGGAGAAGCAAGACCTGCAGAGAAATGTCATCTAGTCAAAAATGGCATATATCTATTGCTGCAAGTTCACCTCAATCCTCTACTGGACCTCTTTTCTCCTACACTTCCTGTCTATAAATGTATTGAAAGATATTTTAAAACATTTAAAAGAAAATGTATTTGTCTAGAGAAGTAATTCTAGGTAAGGTCTAAGTTCTCTGGAGCCAGAACAAGTCAGATACCTTTTATCTGCTTCTTCAAGGGTTTTTCAGGCTCCAACCATCGCTGAGAGAAAGAAATTCATTAAGTGTAATGGTTAACTGGGGCTAAAAAAAGCATTTATGTAAGTATACCCTGTGGTTATCATCGTCTAAACAGCAATCAGCGAGTGCAGTACATTACAGTCTCAGCCCAAATGTGCAGCAGATGAACAGTGAGCTCACGGGAGAGTGTGTGTTGGCTGTGATAGAGGGAATGGCTGTGCTGGATTCTCTGATCTGCAGACTGAAGAGCTGCCTCTCTTGCAGGCCCAGGTGGTTGCATACTTGGTCCAACAGAACCATACCTTGATCCTGCTTCTGAAAGATGCAAACAACAAATAAAATTAATACCAGCCAAAACTTTGAGTGACATTTAACGGTTGCTTATTTGTACATCGATATATACCGTGCCATATGGTGCACTAGTGCATTAATGTATAGATAGGGATAATTATTATGTTTTTCAAAATGTATGTTTTTTGTGAAGTTTTCCGTGGTTATTTTGAATGTTACAAATGGTTGTGAATTAGACAAAAACAATCAATAATTCATATTTGAAGGTGAAAATCAGATTTCCAAAAAGCCCATCTGCAGCACTCTGTAGTTTAACTATTCATTGTTTTATTAATCATTCTGAGGGATAACCTGCAGCTCATTCACATTTTTCTCCTCACTTTCTGTTACCGGAAGCATATTTACATCACAAGAGGATCATGTTTACTGAAAACTGCAGCGAACAGTGTGTTGCTGCAGGAGGAAACACAATAATTTTTGATCTGTGTGGACCCAACATCTGGGTGAAGCTCAGTTTAAAGCGGTCTCAAAAACTTGCTCTTCATCAGTGGAATTCTTCACAACCACAGCACTCTCCCTGCTCTCCCACCGTTCAAATAAAGATGCTGCACAGCTGCTGTCCTAGAAAGCAATATTGCGATTGCCACTCTGCATGTGTGTGTGTATGCTTGTCAGTGTCTGTGTGTGTGTGAGACAGAGAGTATACTGCTGTCAGGTTGCATATGACATGATATGCTGATGATGTAAAAGGCTCCTAAATGTGACAAGCTCTGTAAGCTGTGGAAGGTGAGCGTGTCCTTCAAAAACCAAGGTCACAGTGTTGAAGAAGAGATGTGGATCAATGGGAATGGGGAGGAATAGTCGGCCACTATATCATGCGGTGACACTACGATCGTTAGCAGAGCACAGAGACAGACAGGAACAACACATGATCTCCTCAACGACACACAGGAAACTGTGTGTACGTCTGCGTGTGTGTGTGTGTGTGAGTATGTGTGTGTTACGCACGCTGACTCTGAAGGTCTCGATAGTGCCGTCCAGCAGCTGAACTAGGCAGAGCAGGTCCGGTTTTGACATGTCTGTTACCACGGTAACTCTGCCTCCTTCTCAAGACAAACACCTTGCCCTCAGCTCAATCACTGAAAGGGGACCTGGAAACACACACAACCACAAAAACAGTGTCAGATGTTTCCAGGCTGTTGTCCTCCAATGAAAGCACCTCCCTCAGGATGACATTGTGTGGTGAGTAATATATGTGCTGGATGGAGCATCGGGCTGCAGTGAGTAATGCGCCATGAATGCGAAGGAGTGACTGTGTGTGTGTGTGTGTGTTTGTGTAATTCCTTATTATTTGGCCTGGGTCTGAACATGTCCCTTCCCTCTCCCTGCTGCTCTCCCCCTTCGTCTCTCCGCCTTTCGCAGGCAGCTGAATGATAAGAATGTTAAACATTTTCAGAGTTGAACACTCCCATCTACAGCACTACCGACTCTCAGATCTCAGACCAGCCGCGGGAAGCAATGCATACATACATGCACTATTAATGCATGCATGCCAATAACTTACCCTGGATTTGAGAATATCTATCTCTCTCTGTGTGTGTGTGTGTGTGTGTGTGTGAGCATCTATATCCATGCAAGTGTATGTACGTACATGTATCCTGTCTTGATTTTCAGGTAAACGATTAATGGATCCGGGCCGGCCAGTCTCACACTGCTTCTGAAAAGACACACAGTGTTTGAGTTAATGTTTGAACACAGTGACACACTCTGAATATATTAAAACAGAGCTGGTCCTAGTTTGATGACTTGTTTTCCATAATAACCCTCTCACAGGGAGGCGTCTAATGAATTTACAAGTGAATGCCACATTTAAAAGCAGATACATAATGATGTAGAGACTATAACTTGCATCTTGCATCTATTTCTGATATGTTTGTAGCCACATGCGATGAGGAAATGAAAACAGACCACTCTTACTTTATGATGCTTTTAATGATTTTTCTTCCATAGCCTTATCGGTACAAGTTAAAAGTGTACATCATAGGATATAAAAACACCTAGCATAGATGGTAAAGCTAAAATCTACAGCCTGCTTTACCACACGTACACATACCAATGAATAAACGGGGCCTATCTCAGTGTAATAGGCCCATATTTTTGTCTGTCGATAATGGACTCTGCGGTGACCCCGCTGTACTTTGAGCGCTGTACAGCGCGAACAAGGAACCTGTTGACAACCTGAAGTTTTTTACAGCTACACCCAAAAGGAGGAACACTCCACTGCCAACCTTTCCTCCAACCACGGCTGTACTCGTAACTGCAACTTGGCCAAGTGAATGTGTTTTCTTTGGGGAAGAGAAGGTTTAAAAGGTTAAAACAAGATTGTGTACCTCAGTCGTCCCGCTTCAGAGACGGATCAGATTCTTCAGACTGTCCGCTGCGGAAACCTCGGGACGGGGCGCGTCGGAAGAGCCAGGTATAGTTAGGTAAATATCCGGACAGGGACAAGTTTCTCATCCCTGGCTGCGCTGACTCCGCGCGGCCCCGCCCCTTCGCCGCGCGCGCTCCCGGTGGGATGCGCGCCATAGGGGGCGCGCGCGCAAAGCATAGGAAACACAGTACAGCGAGAACACAAAAAAACCCATTACATCAGTGGAGGAGGAAGTACTCAGACCCTTTACTAAAGTTAAAACTGCAATACGGCAATGTAGAAATACTTTGTTACAAGTACAAGTCCTGCATTCAAACTTTAGTAAAAGTACAAAAGTATGAGCATAAAAATATACCAAGTACCAAAAGTAAAACTCATTATGCCGAATGGTCCATTTCAGAATAATGTTTATTATAATATTGGATTATAATTATTTATGCTTTAATGTGTTCCTCAATTTAAATGTTGCAGGTGGTAAAGGTGGGGCTAAATATATAAAGTGGCAGAAAACACTGTTACAAAGTACTAAATGCAGAAGAATGACACCTGTGACTATTACTATACTATTACACTGTTATATATTGTATTATTTGATTATTAATCATGCCTCAATCAGCAACCAGCATTTTATTGTTGAGGTGGAGCTCATTTTTAACTATTTTGTACAGGGCTGTAACTTCTGATTATTTTCATTATGGATTAATCTCCTGATTATTTTCTCAATAAATGGATTGATTGTTTGGTTTATAAAAAAATCAGAAAAGACCCAGATAAATGCAATTACTCACAATTACCCAGAGTCCAAAGTGACACCATTACAATACTTTGTTTTGTCCAAGCAATAGTATTTAATTCTAAATCATTCAAAATAATTGAACTTATTAGAATATTTAAAAGTAAAAGGTAACCAGTAATTCAAGTTGACAAATAATTATACTGGAGTATAAAGTAGCATGAAAAGAAAATACTCTAGTGCCTCAAATGTGTACTTAAGTACAGTACTTGAGTAAATGTACTAATATAATGGTTCTTGTTGTTATTTGTATTGTTGTATTGTATTCATGAGCAATTCTTAAAGTATCAAAAGGTATTTTAATTTTTTTTTTGATTATTAGTAGTTTATCATGCAGTAGTAATGTTATATTTTGGTATAGAATTGTTGACGTTACCAATTATTTATTTATACATTAATTCAGAATTTTATTTTATTTTTTATAATTTGATTTAGTTTATGAGAGGAGCATCAGTGAGGGAAACTCTATGTTGAGTGTGTAAAGCCTAAAACAGTCTAATAAAATTTAATGTTCAATTTAATCTTTTTACACCTGCTTTGATAGTATCACACAAAGGCAGAGATCCAACTAACCATTATTTTCATTGCTGATTAATCTGTCGATTATTATTTGATTTATCATCTAGTCTATAAACTGAAAAATGCCCAACACATGTTCTCACAGACCAAGGTGATGTCTTCAAATTGCTCTTATTGTCCAACCAACAGTTCAAATTCCATAGATATGCAGTTTCTAAATATAACTGGTAAAAGAAGTAAAATCTTCACATTTCAGGAGCTGCGGGAACCTAAGAAAGTTTAGCATTTTTGCATGAAAAAATTACTTAAATTTATTTGATTTATATATGAATCAGTTATTAAAATCACTGAAGATTAATTTTCTATTGATTGATTCATTGACAAATTTATCAGTTATTCTATTGTTGCTCTACTGAAAGAAAAGTCTTAAATAGAGGTTAAATCCTGATTTCTTCCCTTGGAGCCACTTCATAGTTCAATGAAGTATCAGGTTCAAATCAGAAGAAGCCAGACAGCAATCAATGTGAAAGGAAAAGTGTTATTTGTCCTTTTCTGAAACTATTCGCTGACAACGTGCTGATGGCAAAATTGTATGTTTATATGAAGATAAATTCCTACAGAAAGAAAAAAATAGAAACGTTACTTCAGCAATTCCTCTGGTTTGCTGTCACCATCTTCAGTACAGATGAAGTACTACTGTTGTCAAGTGTGTGTTCAGATTGACAAACGTCCTGTACATACTGTATGCAGACTACTGTATAGAATTACTTATTGCATTGAAACACCCCCAATTACTCCTATAGGCACCAGCTTGTTTACTCATCTGTAATACCCTGACAAAACAGTTTGGAAGCCTTTATAAAAGTTTTTATTTATAAATGTATTTATATTTTTTCCTTTACAGATAGAGCACAGATATGCCTAAAATAAGATTTGCTAACCAGAAGTTTAATCTCACCAGTTGTGGATGAAGTATTTAGATCATTTACTTAAGTAAAAAATAGTAACACTATACCGTGTAAAAATACTCCAAATGAGTAAAAGTACTGCTTTGAAAATGTTACTAAAGTATAAGTATATTAGTATTTATGAGCAATACTTAAAGTATCAAAAGTAAAATGCTAAATTTAGAAACATGGCCCCTCTGAAATTACTCCCAGATCTCTGACTGTGTGGAGAAAACCGTGAGTAAAATAAAACGAGACATGACATGACTGCAGGTCAGAGACATCACTGAGTTGGGATGTGTTTGACTTATCATTTGTTTGACAATCCGCAGGCATACAGATTGAATTTTGTTAATCTGCTGTTAGGCCTAATGCTGGAGCAGAAAACCTGTCCTGTCTGGTAGGGATTGGCTGATCAAGCTGTCTCTTGGGTGGGTTTCTGCTCTTGCAGGAATGCTGTTAGACTGTTGAGATGTGTGCGTTGTGTTCAGTGTCACCTGTTACATGCCTGGAGAGGCAAACCAGCCCCGGCCAGTGCGGTCAGAGTGATGGGGCAAGAGGTGTCAGACTGAAGGCCTACAGTCAGACTAGTAGAGACCGGTTCACTTTGGGGTGACAGGGGGAAGGGGAGGGGAGGTTTTCTCTTTCTCTCTCTCTGGCTCCCCCCCACCACCTAACAGAGAGGAACCTCCCCCTGTTGCTGTCCGAGGATCAGTTTTCTGCAGGACAGGACACCCTGTACCAACTCTGCCCTGAACCCAGCTGCTCCAAATTTAGACACAGGGACAAACTTGACGTTATTTCAGTATCTGCAATTCATGTCCCATTTATCTCATTCGCACCCTCTTGATCTGATCCCTTTACGTGTGTCATCTATAGCGTCTTGTTTTCCTTTTTGCAAACGATTCATTTTATACCTCTGTCTCTCTCATGAGAATGTGTCTACTGTGCTAGACTAAGGATAGTTCATCTTTCTATTTCCATTTCATTATATAATCCCATGTTGATATAAATTTGTGCTTATGTAATTCAGTCCCCAACAGGTGAATTTGGGTTTGAAAGTGTCTGTGAATGTCTGGAGCATATAAACTGCTGTGATATAAAACAACCACCCGCTATAGCTGCTACAGGGGTTTGGTCATAAATCACAGAAAGACAGATACAGCGTTGTCATATGCTGGAATGCTGTCATGAGTTTACGTGTAGAATAATCTCTGATCTTAAAAAATAATGCGTGGTATGTATATAAAATGCCCCAGAAAGTGACAATACCCAGTCTGTGTATGTGCCGCACCATTCCTTCCAACCATATTGGTCAGTGAATATGGTATCAGTTTTCTCTCCTGTTCTACAGTACATATTTGGGTAACACACACACAATAATTCAGTACATGTCTCACTATCTCTGTTGCCTCCCACTCACAGACTTACTGGAAGTATTCAGTCCTCCCTCTAACCACCTGTGACTGGCAGTGGTGGATGAAGTACTGCATTCAAAATCTTAATTTAATAATTATTAGCAACAAAATATACTTAAAATACCAAAAGCAAAAGATTTCATTTTGCAGAATGGTCCATTTCAGAATAATGAATATTATAATATTGTATTAGAATTAGTGATTAATATGTAAGTATCACTAATGTTGCACCTGGTAAAGGTGAGGATAACTATAACTATATGATGCCAGGTAGCTCGGTCCATAATAATACATCATAATGTATTAGTATTTATTTTGTATTAACAATCTGAATCAGCAAAATAACTAGTAACTAATGTTGTAAAATAACTGTAGTGGAGTAAAAAGTACAAAATTGGCTTCCAAACTGTAGTGGAGTAGAAGTATTAAGTATCATAAAATCAAAATTCTCAAGTAAAGTACAAGTACCTCAAAATTGTACTCGAGTACAGTAGCTGTGTAAATGTGATTCCAGGGCAGTGAGCTCATGAGCAAGTTCTGCTTTCCTCAAGGGAGCACGAGCTCAGTATGCTGCCTTCACGTGGCAACAGCTTGATTCCTCAAGTATTTTACTACTTCTTGCGTATTCTCGGAGCCTATGGATTGTAGCTAATAACCATGTGCTATACTGTGGTGTTATTTACACCTAAATGTGAGCTGTACTATACTGTGCTTGGCTATGTCTAGCCTCTATAGGTCTATTAATTTGGCATCCCATTCAAATACTAATGCCTTATAAATCAGTTATAAACCATTGCTCCCAACAACTTTCAGGTTAAATGGAGTGTTTCACTTTATTATAATCAATCAAGTCTGCAGTTATAAATGTTAATACGTCTAAACGGGTCTAACAGTAATTCATCAATCTGCAGTTGTGAATGTTATTAATGAGAACAGTCCATTTGATGGGCCCTGATTAGAGAGCTTAGCTAAGAAGACAAAGCAAGTATCATGCCGGAGGAGGATTTCCACAACCTGGCAACCCATAAGCTGTTCTTATTAATGGCTTATAGCTGATCTATAAAGCATAATTAAATTATTTATTAACATTTATAAACCCTTTGTAATGGGCTCCTTATTAGAAATGGTACCATTCATTTTAAAATGTTGTTTAATTATATTGTTAGGGTTTTTAATACCTAACCAGAGTTAACAGATGAAATTAACCTCACTCTGACTCATTTACAACTCATCTCATCTCATCTTATTTTCTATGGAGCCTATCCCAGTGACTTTGGGCCTTAATCGGGGTACACCCTAGATAGTGACCAACTCTTCGCAGGGCTGACACATAGACAGACAACCATTCACTCTCACATTCATTCACTTGGGGAGTTCTCAATTATCTCAATTAGTTATCAATTATCCTACACATGCATGTCTGTGGACGATGGGAGGAAGCTGGAGAACCCGAAGAGAACCCACGGTAACATGGGGAGGACACGCAGACTCCAGGGAGATCGTGTGATGTTGGTCTGGTCCGGGATTCGAACTCGCGATCTCCTTGCTGGGAGGCAGGAGCTCCGCTCTGCCACCGTGCACCCCTCATTTACAACTGAACTGCTAAAATAAACAAAAGGAAATTACATACAAAAAGAGGTATCAGTTGCTCATTTATATACATAGTCTGTTGTAGCCATGCCATTGATTCAGTCAATACCAATTTAAAGCAACAACAATCATTTTTAAACCCTTCTGTTTCTCACAAGATGTTAGACACAAAATAAATCTGAGGGGTCTGGAGATGATTAACAGGGTGGGAAAGACTAAAGGTTCTGCTTCACAAATCTGTTTAACATTTTTGACTTTTCTCAAATCATTGCTGTCATAGATTGGATAATTTTACCTTTTGGGGTCTTAAACAATAATTTCAAGGAATCAGAGGCCCCAATACACTGTTTTATTGTAAGGGGTCACAAGCCAAAAAGACTGGGGATAACTGGTTAAATATATAACAATGCATTGTATTGTAAAAGCTTATTATATGCTTTTTGACAAATGTAAAATCTTAATCTTTAAGTACAGCGGCCAGATAAATGTAGTGGAGTATAAAGTACAATATGTCAATCTGTAGCAAGTACAAAGTAGCATGAGAAGGATATTCTCAAGTAAAGTACATGTAACTCAAATGTGTACTTTACTACAGTAGCTACTTGAGTAAATGTACTTCGTTACATTCCGCTACTGCTGGCTATCACTTTAAGTCGCTTATGTGCGCACACATCACAATTGCGACATCTCCGATGGTACGTAAACGCAGCATTGCGCTGCTCTGAGTCTCCTGCGTCAACGGTCCTTTAACTGAGCGGCAGTGCACTGAAAGTTTGGGACAAGCGGGTCGGCGCTGCTGCAGGACATTGTGTCTTTTCGACTTCTGAATTCTTTACAAAACCTCTCAGGCAGAGAGTCAGTCTTCATCCAGATGACGGTGACTCAAGACCGGCCGATGACCTATGCCAAAATGAGAGGGCTTGTGTCATTTTTCTCAGGTGAGGTTATCCTTGCTAACCGGCGTTCCTTACGTCAGATTAATTTTGACCGTTAACTGTTAATGCTAACGTTAGCTAATGAATCACAGTAAAGCTAACGTTACGGCAAACAGTCAAAAGTAACGGTTAACGTTAGCGCTGACGTACAAAAATACCGCTACAAGAGACAGAATTAATTAACATAGGAAGAGGTGACCCCAAATATTAAAGTCATTTATCAAGGCTTGGTGTCTTTGAAACATTCAAAAAGATGTGAAGACATAACGTTAACCCAAACGTGTGTTACAACAGTGTCATAACTTCATTCAAGTATGTCAAAGTCATGGCGACCACTTAACCTAGCTAATACAGCTGTTGAACTCTTGTTTAAGGGACTAACCCCCCGCCTGTCTTACAGCTCTGCTCAAAGGGAAGAAAGTTGGCTTCAGTGACTTCTTACACAAACGTGTTTCCACTCAACAACTCCGCCAACAGTAAGTTAGCAAAAAATCATTTTTGCAGCTTTTTACTTTGTGCTTAGTGTCTTAAAAAAACAACAATCTCCCAACATGCAACGTTACTGTTTTTGATCCCCTGATTGAAGCCTGGACCCCCAGAAAATCCGGCAGCCACAGAGCAAGCTGAGAGGAGAGGAGGAGAAAGGGACAGTGGTGAGTATAGAGCATAGACTGTATATAAAGGTGTTTTTATAGAGTGTTGACAGGAGATGAAACTTAATCTGACCTCCTGACCGTCCTGTCCCTCTGTGTGTTTTCTCTCCTCAGAGCTCAGTGAACACTCAAACCTCACAGTAAGCCATCTTCCCATCTGGAAATATTCTCATGAAAAAAAGTGCTCTTTTGTTTCACATCACAGAGTAACATTTGAATGACACAGATGTAAAGAATTTATATGTTGTCTCTATTACAATGATTATTAATGCTTTATTGGTCATTAATAAGCTGTCACAATTTTAAAATAAAGGAAAGTTAGATACAGTTTTTTGCAATATACAGTTAGTAAAACATATTTTGACTTGATTAAGTGACCAGAAAGTAGGGGGTTATACATGGGAGGGTTCCCTAAGTGGTTCCACAGGTTATATGGCCTTAGTCTCAGACTGTTTTGCTTGATTTCTTTTTAAAGCCTTAAGAGTTGGCAGTATTTCCCCAAAAAAGCAGAAATTAGAGACAAGACTGAAAAAAGAAACACTTTTGTTTAACAGAAATTTTTCTTTAATCATCTTGTGTCTGCTCCAATTTTTTCTTGGGGCTGTTAGAGGGTCCTGACCCCCAGCTTTGGAAGCCACTGCCCTACCTAACAGATAGATAGTTAAAAAGATGGAGACATTTACCAACCACAGGGTTCCTTTACTTATCTTGCAACCCAACAGTTATTTTTATTTATGCATTATAATAGCCTATTAACAGATCTGTGTAGCATTAATAAATCATTTATTAACCAAAAATTAAGAAATTAGTGACAGTTTAGGAGTATGCCTTATTATAAAGTTGTGCCATGTTGCCTTTGTAACACAACACATATCTGTTTTGTTGTGTCAACCAGGATGAAACCGTCAGATTTTGACTACCTCAAAGTTATCGGCAAAGGAAGCTTTGGAAAGGTAGGGATTTATTTTTCTTGTACATTTTTGTGCTTGTGAGTATTTTGTTCAGACATTAAATGACAGAACTCAAACTTTTACAGGTGCTGCTGGCAAGACACAGAAAACATGGAGGCTACTATGCTGTGAAAGTACTTCAGAAACAGATGATTGTCAAGCGGAAACAGGTTATCTATCTATCTGTCTTTCTGTCTGTCTGGTCCGTCCGTCCCGTCCGTCCTTACACTTACTATATCTGTTGTGTCTCTGTAGCAGAAGCATGTGATGGTTGAGAGGAACGTACTGCTGAAGGGACTACAACATCCATTCCTGGTGGGGCTCCACTTCTCTTTCCAGACACCAAGCACGCTCTACTTTGTGCTGGACTATGTTAATGGAGGGGAGGTATGTGTATAAAAATGACTTCTCTCTGTCAATTATGGGATGGTTAAAAACTGGGGAATGACTGTGAGTGTCCCTTTGCCCACAGCAATCACGTTTTATGGAGAGGAAACAGAATGTTATTTTGGTATCAGATGTAGAGTAATATTTACAACAGCTATTCTCAACAGAATTAGCTACATAGTTCTTAAGCCTACGGATATAATTTAGTCATTTTGAGACCAGCAGTCACCAAAACCGGGGTCAACCGGTTGAAACCAGTCTCTCCACAGTGCTGCTATTGTTTTGAATTTCATTTGTGAAATCTGTGGATGTGATCACTCATCTGTTTGTCCTCAGCTTTTCTACCACCTTCAGAAGGAAGGGTCATTTCCTGAACCCAGGGCTGCTTTCTACGCTGCAGAGATGACCATGGCGCTGGGCTACCTCCACTCGTTTGACATCGTTTACAGGTACATATACGCAAACACACACACACAATGGAGCCATTGCAAAGTCCCCCTTCCAAGTTTTTTTTTTGGCTCACCGCTTGCTCACTTTCTTTGCTCATGTTTGATTTAAATGTGTTCCACATGGTTAAATGATTCATGCAGGGAAATCCCAATGAAATGTTATCACTAAAAACCACCATGTCCACCAACACCACATTAAAAAATAAACACTGGAGCGCCTCCCTAGCCGAATTCTTACAGCCCATGCCTCATGTAACTGTCACCGGTTTGATTCCAGCTGGCGACCTTTGTTGCATGTCATACCGGTCTCTCTCCCCTATTTCCTGTCTGCCTCGTCACTGTTGAACGAGGGGAAAAAATGCCCCAAAAAATAATCTTCAAAAGAAATAAATAGTAATGGAAAGCAAGGTGAAATCAGAGGACATTGAAACAAAAACAACAGCGATTATCAGTTGGTATGAGTTTTTGCAGGAACCCATAAACTAAACCCACACTTTTGTCCCACCTGTTTCTCTGCCAGAGACCTCAAACCCGAGAACATCCTGCTGGACAGTGGAGGTCACGTGATGCTGACAGATTTTGGGCTTTGTAAAGAAGGGGTGGCCATAGGTGGGATTATGCATACGTTCTGTGGGACTCCTGAATACCTCGCTCCAGAGGTGCTACAAGGCCACCCATACAGTTCAGCAGTGGACTGGTGGGGCCTCGGCACTGTGCTTTTTGAGATGCTCTATGGACTGGTGAGTGCAGGTGAAATAATTGTTTTCTTTTGGATCGTATCACCTTCGTCAGCATCTTCACCTTACTCCATCTCCCTGTTCTCTCTCTCAGCCTCCATTTTATAGCCGTAGCAAAGCAAAAATGTTTGAGAACATTCTTCACGCTCCTCTGCAGCTGCGCAGTGGGGTGTCTCAGGCTGCCCGCCCACTGTTAGAGGGATTGCTGGAAAGGGACGTCTCCAAACGCTTAGGGGGGAGCCGTGACCTTGTAAGAACACACACAAAGAAAAACAAGCAGTGAAGCACATAAACACACGTAACCACAGAGGGTTTAATTTCAATGTGTCTCCAGGTGGAGCTGCAGGAACATCCCTTCTTTGCATCCATCAACTGGGACGATCTCCTGGCCAGGAAAGTTAGACCTCTGTTCATCCCAAAAGTGGTAGGAGTGATTCAGAAATGAGTAGAGAGCAGTGTTTTTTTCTTTTTTTAAATAAACACACAGTGTACCTGAGGGTGTGTTTATTCCCCTCTCCTCTCCAGACCGGTCCCTGTGATGTCAGCTACATCGACCCCGAGTTCACGCTACAACCTGTCCCTGCCTCTGTGACTGAGAGGTGCAGGGCGGGCGGGACCAGCGAGGCCTTCCCAGGATTCTCCTTCATGAACCCAGCGGAGTACGTGGCAGCAGAGCCGGGTTCATAACAACGCCAAATCCTCCTGGAGCATGTTTGTTCAAATATTTATTTTTTATGTCATAAATTATTAAATCAAAGTCTATTTTTAAACACTTGAGCAAAATATATTTACACTAACACACTAACATTGGTTACACTTTACTAAATGCTAGTTTATTTTTACATTATTATTGTAGTTTTAAGGATCAGGTCATAATGGGAAATAGGCTGGACCTAGCTACCTTAATGCGCCAAAGAATGAAACAATAAACACTCAATCTGAAGCAGTTTTATTTTTTAACACTTTACATTTATATCTCTAAAATATACAACAAACACGTATTGCACCTTTCCCATTCGGCTATTACATTCACAGCTTACAAAGGTACTGAAAATGACCTTAAATTCCTGCGTAGTGACAGAGGCATTGTGCATCAGAAGCAAAATACAGAGAACATCTCCTTGTGGCATTTACATGGACACAATAGGATGCCAGTCTGTTGGCAACGCGTAAACACAAATTGGATCTAGCTCTGACCTTATGTGTCATGGTGAGGAAACGGTGTAGTCTTTTTTTAGTGACAAACAGGAAAAATCCCATCACCCAGGAGAATCTAATGGGTGTCTCCAGGAAGAGAGCATCTGTTCTGACCCTTTCTGCCTCACTTGACACGACGGTTTATGAAACAGTTTATACACAGAATAGCTTTCTGTCTGTCAGTAGATGCTGAAGGAGGCGTAGCTCTGTTCACTCTTGCAGGTGAAGTAAGCTATCAGCTGACCATTGCAGATCATCAGAAACAAGCCACTACCTGTGAATCAACAAAAATGTAGAGTATAAAAAGAATTGATCTCATAAAGCTAACTGCAATGACTTACAGATGAGTGGCCAGTGATGTTTGTTTTACCTAAAGCCAGCCACCACTGCCACACCATGGGAAACTCCAACATCACTGCAACATGGAAACAAAACATGCAATTTCACAACACATTTGGTCATTTGTGTGTGTAACTGGGTAGATGTAGGGTAGATTTCTGCTCACCTAGGCTGGTGACCATTACATGCAGAAGAGTGACAGTGACAGCGTAGTCCCAGACCCGCCTCCTCACCACTGCAGCAAACAAAAGGCCGCTGCAAAAGTAGGTGAGCTCCAAGGACAGGAGGTTCACTGAGAAAGACCAACATAGCGAAAAAACACAGGAAGTGAACAAAGTTCATGCTCATTGTTGATCATATTGGCTGCATTTAGTGTGCTCACCCAAGTATTTGGAGTTGGATTCAGCAGGTTCTGTCTTAAAGTCAAATGGAATCAGTCCGTCAAAGTGATCCAACCTGAATGAGGGGTAAGAAAAGAGGGGAAACTAATGCCAGCAATTGCAAGAAAGTGTGTTGAACTACTGTAAAGTGTAAACATATCTCAGCTCTCAGCAACAGGTAAAGGGGGTCTACAGATAAAGGCTACATGGTGTGGATAAAGTAATGTAAACACTTTTTAAATAACTAAATCTCACCGCTGCAATACTGGATCCACGTCCAGATTAACCCACTATGGGGCCTGAGTCAAACATAAGCTGTTTGGCCCCTGTGAACCTCCTGTACCTCCTGCTTTCTGTGGATTGTGTATTTATCCCATAAACTCTATATACTCATTAATTACAAACCGCAGACTAAATATGGCTTTATATTTTTCCTACAGAACAAGTAAAAAAAAAAAAAAACACACTACTGCCCTGGTTCGCTACTTGTCAGTTTTTTTTAGAACACACTTTTACCCTATTTAAGAATATCCACGATGTAAGGACTACATTATGTAAAAGAATAAAGTCTCTACATAAGGGCCTCGGGATGAGCTAAAGAAACTGAACACGTTAAAAATCTTACCTTCTGTTGATATGCTGTGTTTTAGTCATACATATTCCAAAATTCAGAAAACTGATTTGCAGTTCATTAATTTACAACAAACCTATTGACAGGCAGTGAAGCTGGAGCTCTTGGGGATCAGGGCCCCCTGAGGATCTGAGCCCACTTTGCCTGGTTGGAACCACCATCATATTAGGTTGCTTACATTAGATAGTTTCAACTTGTGCTGTTTGCCGTTGCAGAGACTGGTGCATGTCATAAATGCTGAGACCTGTTCTCCTTTGGTAATTCTGCAGTTATTTTGATAGTTGCACTTGGGATTTGGTTACAGATAACTCAAGATGCTCAAAGTGACGATTTCCAGACCTCCTATAAGGCTCCTCTGTGTGAAATGGCATTTATTTAGGAGCCACCTGTGTAGCAGTGTTTGTAACTGTGAGCACGTCCCATTATTAACTACCCCCTGTTGATTGTGGCAGACCTGTGGCGCGCGAGTGTGCCTGTGCGCGTGCGCGTGAGAGACTCTTACCTGAAGGCGCCGAAGCACACACTCCCGATCATGTAGAAAAGAGAGTAAAATATGACCAGACACAGCAGCAGATTGAAGAGCACGGTCTGCGGGGTTGAGACACAGAGGGGTACAGCATCGAATTCGTGTAGTAGGCAACGCCACATATTTTCCACGTAACGCATATATACCACAAACCTGGAGCTGTGTTTGCAGTCTTACACATGATAGGCTATCGGGCTGCAGTGGGAGGGACGTGCGCTGTAGGTACAGGCAGCGACTCTATCTGCTGCAAAACATGACGTGCTGCGTATATTTGGATTATAATTTGCACATTACGAAAATACACCTCGGGTATAGCCGGTCGTGTCGTCTTCGTGTATGTTGTCGCGCATGATTTCCCTACAGTCGATCCCGATTAACAGATCAGAGACGCGTGATCAGGCAGGGAGGTGTGGGCTAAATCATGGCACATTACCTGTCCTCTTACCTTCGAGTCGACCGCTTTGCCTTTGAATGCCATCTCATGGTTTGTACTTGATGTTATATTACAAAATAATCCAGGCTGCAGCACGATGCACGGCCCCGTTAACCCCCCCCCCATCAGAAACTGGACTTCTTCTGCCATCTAGCGACAAACACGAGACAGAAACCAGCGCCGCCGCTTCTGAACTCAGTTCACCTCCTATCAGGGCGGCCTTTGTTGACTGAAATAAAGACTTATCTCACTATGTACCTGTTAGCTAGCAACTCAATACATAGCCACGAAAACCATAGCGATCGTGTGTTCATATGGAGTGTATTTTCATCAAAAGCATGGCTAAAATGGCCCGTAAAATGTGTAGCCTTATAATACCGGAGAAACCATAACCGCCCTATGTGGGAGGGATTGAATACTGCAGGATAGCTGGAGATCATATGGTTGAACATGAGTATTTGGCCCACCGGCGACACAAACAAACACTTTAAATCAATTTAAACACCACGGACAAGGAAGAAGTGCCCACAATAACCTCACGATTTTATTAAATGGCTTAGGTGTCACGTTAAAACGGTAAACCATACCTCCATCAGCCTGGACGTGCCACAGGAGGTGATGCCACATAGTGCGACACGCTGGCTCAGTGGGTGTTTAATATCGGCCCAAACGAAATCCCACCGTTGTAGTTTAGCGGATTAGACATGGTGTTTCGTTAGGGTTTCATTAGGCTAAACTCAATATGTGTATTCATCCTGTTCGACCTCATTTAACGTGGCTGGTTTTGATAGACTTCATACGCACCAGCCGATATAACTGTAAATGTGTTTTTAAAAAGCCAAACCAGTCCAGACTATATGTGTGGCAACGTATTCGGGTCGTTTTGATTACAAATGTCACTTCGGGTGGTTTTACAGCTCTGAGTATTTAATCCTATAGTTAGCACCGGCGTGCACATACTGGTTGTCGCATGTGCTCGGATAGCATCTCGACAACTGGGCTGTTTGACGATCGCAGAGGGTTTGAAAGTGGGGAGAAAACGGCCAGTTTGACCAGAGGGGAACCAACCGCTCCTCAACGGTCATGGAAGACACTGCGGTCCCTGCGCTCCACTGGTACTCACTCGTACTCCTACTGAGAGAAAATACTTCCACTGCTGTTGTGAGCAGAATGGGAATATGAGCGCCAGCCTATCGGTAGTATTCGTTATATCGGCACTGAACGGAGTTTTGGGCGTGTTGTGAGTGTAAACAGGCCTGGTATTGACCGCCGATAGTAAACTGAACTTTTCCGAGACCCAAAGTTGTCAGACAGCGCATCTTACACGCATGCGCATCCTCCTATTCGGCTCTAAATAAGAGTTAAAACAGAAACGAGGTGAGTTCCACATTTTTAAACAATACGGGCGTAAATACTCATTTATTGCCGTGAACAGTGCCAATTTTTGAAAAAGCGGCCTTCGTTTTGCTAATTAGCGTTAGTTCGCATTATTTCCACGCTGATTTAAAACGGCGAGAATAAATCGTTTTTCAAGTTTCTATTGAAGAAATGAATCAAGCAACAATGTTGAAGCTCGTAACGGCGGCGCGGCGTTATTGCAAGCGCCTGCGATAATGTGCGAAATATTGGCGTTCTGCAAAACGCGTTTTCCTATTGTTATTAACCGGGAAACTTATTTATTACAGATTGTCCTTAGCTGGCTGCATCCAGTCACAATGCTACGGCTAGCTGTGTAGCAATCCTCCGTTCAGCTGAACGAAGTGGAGCTAGCTGACGGTTAGCTTCGTGTCAGCGCTAGCTAGCAACCTGGGCTGACATTCCGTGACAAGGGGAAAGTGAAGAAAATAACCTGAATGAAGGAAAACACCAAGTCAGGAAATTACACAGCAAGCATTTGCTCTTGTTCAACGCGTAGCGGCTTTGCATGATTTGTTTAAATAGGTAACTTGAGTAATTTACATAGTTTAAACGTGTTGGTGGCCTCTTCCTATGCTCCGCCATTTTGTATAAGACGAATGCTAATCATGGGCGCTCTACATACACTTTATTTATGGCTGGAATAAAACTGGGCTATTCAGTGCAAAGTCAAACTTAATCAGGATCCATCAGCTCGGGCAGTTGTTAACTTTTCACATGGTTATGACCACCATGCATACAGAAAATCTCACCTTAATTCAGCGTTGAACATGCGTCAAGACTAAAACGTTATATCGTAATATTCGTCGGATTAAAACGCTTTTAAGTTTGGCCAGTCGGTGCAAAAAACAGCGTTCTCTCTCAAATTGATAAACAAATTACCCTCTCACTTGTTCATAACCAGGCAAACAGCCGATTTTAAGAGATACTGTTAAAACAAGGAAAAGATGAACTTGTGTGGTTAACTTAAAGTTGAGCCATCTTTCCTCATGTTTGTAAATGGTCCTGGTGAAGGCTCACTCTAATGGGGCCGTTTGTGCACGTATTTCCCCGTTAGTTGACCAGCAAAACAATATTATTATTGACTGTTGTCTGAAATCGAAGTGCATGGTGTATCCTGCAAGCCAGCGCACAGTCGCCATCTAGCGGTGATGTTGGACAGTGCTGTTTACAAGTGCAGGTAGAAACTGCATTTTTCGTTGGGAGCACTTTGCAGGTAAAACCGTACAGTGGGGCTGCTTCACTGTGATGATCAGTCTACAGTCAACACAACAGACAAAGAACAATGCCACCTTTTTAGTCAACCTCTGTTAAATTTGAACATCTGTAACATGTTTGTGTTTGTATATGACGATGTCTTTGATATGACTGTTATGATGTCTTTGCAGGGATATCGGTGGAGTGGGAATGACTGACACTCCACCCAGTGATGGCCCCTCCCAGGGAGCTGAGTTTGACATTATGGGTGCTCTCGACTGGAAGGATGGTATTGCCACACTGCCAGGCAGTGACATCAGGGTACGATATATACTTGTGTTCCTGTCCAGGATACACATCCCTGATTGTGTAAATGTTTGCATACAAGTCTTTGATCACACGCAGATTCGTAAGAGCAGGGTTTTATAGCAGAGGTGGGCCTACTCACCTTAAATTTAAAACACCTCTGTTAAGTTTTTAAAAAAAAATAATACATTTTTATTAAATAAAACATTAACTTTCAGGGGGAAAGCGATTTCCTACTGGGTATGCAATATATTTAATGAGTGTAACTATTATTTAGGTTGTCCTCTAATAACTACATTCATCAGCATACAAGATGAATTCTGATCTTGGTGGCGCACCACTTGGGCTCAACAATTTCCTGGGAGAAACCCTGATGAGCGTATCTGTTTTTTCCCTGCGTCTGTTTCAGTTCCGCATGACAGAGTTTGCGACTCTTGAGATTGTCACAGACCTAGAGGTCAAAGGCCAGGAGGTACAGCCTACCTGTAAGACCTTGGACCCAGCACAGTCACACACTCCCACCCCTCCACCAGAGGGCCAATCACAGACTGGCACAGGCGCAGCTCCAGCCAATCAGAGTCAGCCAGGATCGTCTCAAGCTAAAGGTAGGACAACACCCTTCCAGCATTGTCATTGTAAAGAATAGCAGTGTTTACTTGTTGTGCTCTACCTGTGTTTTGTACAGTGACCATTCTCAGTTTCAGCCCTTCTTTCTGCCTTGTCCTCTAGCCCCCCGTCCTGTGCTTCTGTCTTTAGAGGAGGGCCCCAGTATGGAGGGCCCCAGTGTGGAGGTTGGTCCCAGTGTTGAAGTTGGCTCTAGTGCACACATGGGCCCAAATGGGGAGCTGTCGAGGTGCCGGGCCTGTGGTGGCACTGTTCCCCGGGATGCCCTCTATCAGGGCAAATTCTGTAGCTCCATTTGTGCCCAGCCTTCCAGTGGCAGGTAAAATCACACATCTGTTATTCTCGAACGCCTCTTTGTTTTCCTTTAGATCATTTAGTTTTGTTGTACCATCACGAGCCAAATCTTTGTTTTCTGCAGATCGTCTCCAGGGGAAGCAAGGGAGAGTCAAACAGTTGAGTGCGAGAGGCTGGGCAAACGTGTGCGCAAAAAGAGGAAGATCTATATGGATTCTGGTGATGAAGAGGAAGACAACCAAGAGGAACCAGAGGTAAGGAGCATACTCTTAGCACTTGTCTCCGGTGTTTATCTCTCTCAGAGCTATAAGTGTTAGCACTGTTCGTGCTGTAATACCTAAGGTTTTGCATCAAAGTATCATCTTCTGGAATTTTTCTATTATCATCGTTTCTCTCTTATTCTTTAACATGAGAAAATAAGTTGATAGTTTTGATTATTTCATTTCACCTTTTGTAGGAAAAAGCCAAGACTACCAAAGGCAGAAGGGGTGCCAAAATTGCTAAACTGGGTATGTTCGACTGCTGCCAGACACAGTGTTTCTAAATCCCATAAAAATATTTTGATTAGCTAGATTCAAGGGTCTTAAATACAAATAATGATAACATTTTATGTCTTAAATGTTTGTCTAAGTCTTACAAATACTATAAACCTCTTGCACATTGTCCTCAGATAAACCTCCTTTTATTTACATTTGTTTTAGCATGGATGGAAATGTGTCTGATTTTCTAATTGGTATTTGACTTGCTATCTTTAAATATCTTAACTCTAACTTCTGAAACTGACTGGCAGTCTGTGTCTGTAAGGGTGACACAATACAAGAATGAATGATAGTTTATATTAATTAGGTTCTATCAATATTATTGGCATGTTTTCACATGCCCATGACATATAGATTACTGGATTTAAAACAATCATCTTATTGTATGAACCTCAATATCATAATTTAAGAAACTGAGCTAATCCAAACAAAATAAATCTCAAACTTGGGGAAGCTGCATGTTTCTAATGAATGGCATGTGATGGAGGTCCCCATGCACCATCTACAGTACATAATGCTTCAGATTTATTTATTTTTTTTGCCCAACCCTCAGTGACTGCCCCACCCAATAAGAAACGGGCATGGAGCTGGCCTGCTTACTTGGAAGAGGAGAGGGCCATCGCTTCTCCTGTTAAGCTATTCAAAGAGGTATTTTTTCCCCCTATATTCACTGGCCAATTTTAAATATATTATTAAAGTGTAACCAGATGGTTTTGTTTATTTGGTCTCAGTTAAGCCAAGTCATGGCTGTTCTATGATGTGCATTTGTGTTGCAGCACCAGTCCTTTCCTCAAAGCAGGAACAGTTTTAAGGTGGGAATGAAGCTGGAGGGGTTGGACCCGTCTCACCCATCTCTGTTCTGTGTACTCACTGTTGCAGAGGTAAGGCTGCTAATAGTTGCTTGAGGCTTTTGTTCAGCAAAAGACCATATTTATCTTTATCCTTGCGCATAGTTAAAAAATTTCATTCATACATGCGTGCTGTCCCTTTGACTCTCAGATCCAAGGCTATAGGGTGAGGCTCCACTTTGATGGTTACCCAGAATGCTACGACTTCTGGGCCAACGCCGACTCGTGGGATATAAAACCAGCTGGCTGGTGTGAGAAGAATGGACATAAGTTATTGTTGCCTAAAGGTAGACACGCTCACACACACACACACACACACAAACTGACACATCTATTCATGATTTTCCAAACAACCTTCCTGAGTAAGTTTGCCTTGTAGGTTGTAAGGATGGAGAGTTTAACTGGAGCATGTATGTGAAGAACTGCAGGGGTCAGTTGGCCCCAAAACACCTTTTCAAGAGCCTCAACACAGTGAGTACTAAGTGCACTTAATCTCTATACTCTAAAGCGGACAGATTGTTCTTAAATTCAGGGATCGTATGTGCTAAATGTGTATGTTTTTTTGCTTTTTTATTCTAGTCTGTGACTCCGTCTGGATTTAGAGCAGGGATGAAGCTGGAGGCGGTCGACCGGAAGAACCCGTCGTTGATCTGTGTAGCAACCATTGCTGCTGTTGTTGACAACCGACTGCTCATTCATTTTGACAACTGGGATGACACATATGATTATTGGTAAGAGCCTGGTTTAAGACTGAGAGAATGGGTATGATCCAAAGATATTCCCGAGTCCGCTTGGAGGACTGCTCACAGTAGCTAAATGTCTACGTCAGCATGGTGCCTGTGTCCTTTGCAAAGGTATTGGAAATTCATGTGACGAGGTCTTGACAAGTTTGGAAAGTTGACAAAAAGTGTGGAAAGGTTGGACAAACATACATAACTACATCATTTACGCAGCTGGAAAACCATTGAAACAGTCTAAAAATGTATATCATTTAATATTTGTTGGTAAACTCTAAGCTGCTGTTGTTATGTGCCTGTTTACTTACCTAATAATTGTTTCTTGTCAAGGTGTGACGCTAGCAGTCCATACATCCATCCTGTGGGGTTCTGTGAAGAGGCTGAGCTAACTCTGACCACTCCAGCTGGTAAGACACAGACCAAGACACATGTGGGTCAGTATAAACCATTTTAATATACTGTAGGGACCAAATAATGCAGAATCTAATATCAGAAATAAATGCTAATACAAAAATTTGATTCTGCTGATTAAATGATTGTTTACTTGTGCCATCCATCAATTTATTTTTCTATAGAAAATATTATATATACATTTCTGGTATTTCTCAAATGTTGTTAGTACTATAAGAAAGAATGACACCATTGGTTTTATATATTTAATCTAATTTTAAGTTACAGCTAAAATTAGGTACATAAATGGTGAAATGCATGCCGCTGTCAGTTCCTGTGGATGAGCAGATGGTCAATAGTTTGTGATCCACAGGACGTGTGTCACAAGACTGAAGCGTCTGTGTTAATGTGTGGACTGTCTTCAGCGACTGTCGGATCTAATGAGTCTTTATTCCCTCTCTTAGAATATAAGCAACCCAAGAGTTTCTCATGGGAGAAATACCTGGAAGTGACGGGCTCACAGGCTGCTCCTGCTCGGGCTTTCAAGCCTGTACGACTCTCACACACAAATATATGAGCACACGAAGATTTAATACATGTACAATAGTAGTCTAGATACAGTCATGTGATTTTTGTTCTGGCCTGTGTTTGCAGCGACCGCCACATGGCTTCCAGATTGGGATGAAATTGGAAGCCGTCGATAAGAGGAACCCCATGCTCATCCGTGTTGCAACTATAGCGGACACAGAAGACCACAGACTAAAGGTTCAAGATGCCTCCTAGTCAAGATGTGTTTTGACCTAATCTCTTCTCATCTTGGGTCTGATTTGCTGTTCCCCACCCTCTCTTCTCATCTAGATTCATTTTGATGGCTGGAATTCAGAGTATGACTACTGGGTGGAGACAGACTGCCCTGATCTGCACCCTGTTGGGTGGTGTCAGAAAACTGGACACCCACTGCAATACCCTAACGGTGAGACACACTCTTCCCGTCTGTCCTGCCTGATATTCAGTAAGGTCAGCTGAGGTTTCTTAGGAGGTTCCAGAATTGTAATTTCAACAGATGAATCAGCATAGTTTGTCTCTGCCTTCATTTAATTTCTGGATGTGGCGATGGGAGGAATCTGTAGTGAATTCAAAATGGAAATGGTCTTGCTGTTGTTTGCATAGTTTTATTAACACTCCTGTGTGTGTGTGTGTGTGTGTTTCAGGCTCCAGTGATTTAATGACTGCCCCAGGTCAAGGATGTCCTACCCCAGGATGCAATGGGGTTGGCCACATCAGAGGACCTCGCTATGGGACCCACTACACGTTAGTAGCACATACTCAGTTTTGTGCTTCCACAGTTTCTTTGTTTGTTTTCATGGTCGTCCTTTCTGTGTTTCTATTGTTTCTCAATCTTAGTGTTTTAGATTAGATTATTTTCTTAGATTATTTTCCAAATCTCTCTCACTTAATTAATTTTGAATGTATTTAATATTTTATTTTCATATCCTACATATTGAGTAAACGCTTGTTACTTTGCACTTACCCTTTTGGTGTTATACTTTTTATTAGCGGCTGTATCGTCTCACTGTTGCTCACACAACACATTAATAGTTAAATCTCATCCCCTTTTTCACCAATGTTTGGGGACGGTGTCTGTAAGTACAGGAGGAGAAGCAAGAGTCTCAGTGTTCTTAAATGTCATTTATACTTGTGTGGGCTGCCCGCAGTGTAAATGTGTTGCTTGTGTGTGTATGTGTGTGTGTGGGAGGTTTGAGTCTTTAAGGTGATATTTAGCTGCATTTCCTTCCTATTTGTTGTAACCTGTTAAATTGCAGAGCATCAAAAGTAGAGAGTGGATTTCTGTCTCATTCACGGTTTGTTTTTATGCCTGGGTCAAATTGGTGTGTCTTTGTGTGTGCAGCCAGGTGAGCTGTCCCTACTCGGAGATGAATCTGAACAAGGAGGGCTTGCTGCCAGATCGCCTCAGCGGAGAACGACCTCTCGCCCTCAGCGGACCACATCCTCGTGGGCGACGCCCCGATCCTCACACCAACACTACGACACACATCTCCTCAACACCAGACCAGCCGGAAGGAGCTGAAGACTCCCAGAACAGGTTTGCTGCTGAACACGTACACAAAAACAGCATGAACCCACTTTGAAAGCCACTAACGCTCCCAAGAGAACTCCTACCAGTGTTTTGCATGAAACTCTATCCAGTGATCTGGTACCTGAGAGCGGGTTATCTGTGTTGCTAGGAAACCGGTGACAGTGGAAGCTGAGCGTTCAGGACGCAGCAGCCAGCCGGAGCCACCGGGTGGAGCCAGTGAGCAGAGCCACAATGGAATGAGGCCTAAACGGTACAGTCATGAAACCGTCACACCCAGCTGTGCTGCTGAAGTTCACTGCAGAGGATGTTCTCCTGTATTAGACAGTCACTTCTAACTTGTATCTTATTTTCTTCAGGGCTGCTCCAGTTCCCAAATACCTGAAAATGCACTACGTTAAAGAGGAGATTGGCGATAGTAAAGGTGCGTGTGAATGTAAAATGAGACGCGATAAAGCACGTAAATCCCCGACTCACTCCCGCTGACCACGGACTCCCCTCCTCGTTCCTTTCCTCAGCCTCTCCAGACGCCATCTCTCTCCAGCAGGCCCTCCACGAGTCTGTGTTCTCCCCCGGCATCTCTGCCTCCCCCCCCCACCGGGTGGCCCTCTGCTGGGACAAACACTGCCAGCTGCTGCCTGAGGTCTTGGGGCTGACTGCCAAGAGAGTAGCCACTTGGAGCGCTGAGGAGGTCAGACATGCTTACACACTCACACTCAACCAACATATGAAAAGCAGACGTACCCCTCATTCACTCATCCGACGCAAAGGCATCTTGTTGTTCAGGGAAACTATGCCTGTGCATGAATATTCATGGAGAGCATTTCTTTCTGCCTGTCAGGTTAACAACTGAGGTTCAATAAAGGCATACGAGGCACTTTGAGTCGTAGATAAACTTTTTATTGATAGAACCATCCTGTGTTTGGTGGCCTGTCTGTAGCCTTTTGCTGTAAATTTGTTCCTCTTTGTTCATCAGGTGGCCAGTTTTGTCAAAGGACTCCCAGGATGTAAAGAACATGCTGCTACATTTAAAACAGAGGTGAGCACTTCTTTGCAAACCAGGACTTCAACCAGCTGACAAACCCACCAAGTCTTTAGATTTAACTAATGATTACTTTAATTATTAATAAAGATAATGTTTTGAACGCTTGGTCTAAAATTGCCATAATATCCCAAAGCCCAGTTTCAAATTTCTTGTTTGTGGGTAAGCCAGGAATCCATATATTACAAGAAATTATTACAGTTTTTTTCCCCGTCCAGTACTTGTGCCAGATGTGATACATTTCATTAACAAATTAATTAGTTGTCTGATTGTTTCAGTGCTAATTAAAATGTGTGCTATAATGTGAAGCTAACTACTGTTCAACCAACATCAGTTTTCTAAAACATCAGTCTTTTGGAATATCAGACACGAGCGTGAGCGTGTGTCCACGCTGATATAAAATATTGTTTTCTTGACTATCTCATGAAAGAGCTCGTTCTGATTCGCCTCATGGCTTTACAGTTTTGTTCGCCACGTGAATCTCACTCATTTCCGATGAAGGTGAAGAGAAAAAAGCTGTATGTAAAAAGGGCCCTTTGCATATTAAATAATATTTTTTTGCACCAATCAGTGTGCTGACGTTTTAGTTTCCTTATTAGTGTTTGATGTGCAGCTTTGAGTAATTTAATGCAGTTTCCTGGATTTTTGCATATATTACCGTTCTTAAAAATGCAGATTTTTTAAATTTTTTTAAAAAAGACTCTTTTGATTCGCATCTCCTACAGCCAATGCTACCAAACGAATCATGGGCCAAGATTAGACGTAATTCTTTGTAGTTATACAATACAAACGTCATTCAAATTTCACATTGCACATTAATCAACTTTAAATAATGTAAACCCATTGTGATGACATGTACAGTTTGAGTTATATACTGATATTCATTAAAGCCCAAGATGCATTGCGTCTATAACCCAGCCACTTCATTAAGGTCAATGAGTTTTTATATAATTATAGTCAACCACAAACCATGCCAATCAGTGCGCACAGCAACCACATGCAATATCAAAGTGCTTGTCAAGTTTTGTATAAAAGTAAAAAAAAAAATCAGTTATTGCAGATTTCATGATGGTAAATATGGATCAGCCGCTTCAGTTAAAAGTATCAGAATCTGTATTAGTCTGTAAAAAAAACAGTGAAATGAAGCAAAACCTTTGTTTCTTCTTTTTAGCAAATAGATGGCGAGGCCTTCCTGCTGCTCACCCAAGCGGACATCGTCAAGATCCTGTCAATCAAGTTAGGACCCGCCCTGAAGATTTACAACTCCATCCTCATGTTGAAGAACGCAGACGAAGAGTAAGACCCGACTCTGCGAGGAATCACTCGCTAATTAGCGGTTCCCTCCGCTCTGGTTTCATCAACACTCCGCTAAAGACATTAAAATCAGCCAGGACAAGTTTCATCTCTCGAGCGCCGCAAAACTTGCAGAAACACGAGAGAAACAAGCGGAAGCCATCATCTCGAAAAACGTCCATCTCTCCCTCCTCTCTCCATGAACGGACAGTGTTGATCAACCCGAGGGAGACTTTTACATGATACCACGAGGATTCCTTGACTTATATCGTGTTTGTTTACCGGATCATAAAAAAACCCCAACAACAAATAAACTACAGGCACCTTCAATGCCTCTAAACATTGTACAGTTTATGGATTTAGTGTTACGATTCTGTTGCATTTCCCGTTTTATTTAAACTGTAATGGTGCTTGAGCTCAGAACAGATGGAACAAGCGTCTTTGTGCTTTGTTTCCTTTTACTTGGCAACAGATTTTTGTTGTTGTTGTTGTTTTTGTTTTTAAAACTGCAAAATACAATCGAGAGGTGGTGAGAGGCTTGTGAAACCCAGTGGAGCAGAAGCACTATGTAGTTCAGCCTTTCTCCTCTAGATGGAGAAAGTGGGTCACTCCACAGGCCCAAAGGCAAGAGAGTTTGCTTAAATTAGAGTTGGCTGAGGCTTAGATTGAATGGGGGGATGGTAAGAACTTTGTGTGTGTGCAAATGTGACTAAGTGTGTTTGAGAAATGAGGATGTAATTTCCCACCAGCCTGTGTGTTGCTTTTCTGGTCAGAGGATTGAGCACGGCTAAGGGCTAAATGTTAAATCAAGGAAACTTGCAGTCTTTTAAGGTGGATCGAGACAATGAACCAGCTCTGTTCTTCTCTATCTGCTATTTTTTTTGGGCATCGGCACATGAATATGAATGTTTAAAGAAAACAGCTTTTAGTTGTTTTGTTGATATTAATTATCTTGTTTGGTTTGAATAACCTCTGTCATTCATATTGTAAATAGTATACAGCTACAAAAGAACTGTCCTCGCTCCCTAACACAGTTTACTCCTGCTTGGTTATGCAAAGGCTTGGCATCTGTCTACAGGGGAGGACAATGTGACAGTGAACTGAAAAATACGAGCCTCACTTCATACATAGATTTTGGGAAGAACCCCCCCCCCCCCCCCCAAACATTGTCCGTGTCTTTGTAAATCAGCGTGTACTTCAGCAAGTTGGAATGTGTACATCAGCAACTGTTTATATACAAACAGCTTTTATTTATGTATTCTAATTTAAGGGGTAATGGTATGCTGTTCTGGCTCCGAGGTGGCTGTGGCGGTTTGATGGAATGGGTGAAAATAAATGATGCACACTGACTGCTGTCCTCATTTGACCTCAGTCATTTCACCACACACACACACACACACACACACAGATAATCTAAAACTGTGGTCTTTATACATACATTTTTCTGTTTACTTATTTGCAGTGGTACTCTAATACATTTTTAAGGGAACAATACTTTGACAAAACAATCACTACTCAAGGTCCACCTACTAGTTTCTTCTGGGGCTTTTAGTCGTATCATGGACTTCACCAGCAGCTGGAGTTCCCTGTTTTCTCGATGATTGGTCCGTTGACATGAGCTCAGTAGCTTGTATTATTTATTTGAAAGCACTTTCAGGAAGCTTTGTCTGCTTTGGCTTAAAAGTTAAGCATCACAGTGGTGGAAAGTAATTTACTAAAATGAGGTACAATTTTGAGGTACTTGCAGATTTTTTGTGTATTTCCATTTTATGCTACTTTATACTTCTACTCTGCAATTCAAAGGGAAATATTGCACTTTTTACTAGTTACTTTTCAAATTAAGATTGTACCTGACAATATAATACAATACATCGTTAAAGATTTAATCAGTTGTTCCCGACCTTTTTGGCTCGTGACCTCTTACAAAAAAAAACAATGTGTGGTCGAGGCTGCTTGTGAGTTTTCAGATGTGTATGAGTTATTAGCAGTTAATCAAAGAGTGATTTTTACGATGGCTTCATTTAAATAACTTTTTGAGGCCTAAAGAAGTAAAATGATCAAATGTTTCACTTAAAAAAAAAGCAAAGATTAGAGGAAAAATAAATCTAAATTTAAGTAACAGAAATTTTTTCTGCTTTCCTGCCCCATTAATTAGGGGCCCGACCCCTGGGTTGGGAACGATTAGACTGAACCCCCAAACTATATATAAAGCTTCACCTCAACCAGCTACAATGGTATAATTCTCCTTACTATTGATACTGCATTAAAAACTGCAGAAGTACCATCAGTACATTTTACTGATGGTACTTCTGCAGTTTTAATGCAGGACCTTTACTTGTAAGGGAGTATTTTTAGATTGCTGTTTTGGTACTTTTACTCAAGTAAAGGATCTGAATACTTCTTCCTCCACTGGTAGTTTGAAAAAAACAAAACAATCGCAACTCAACGTCAATTTACTGGCTTTTTCTAGAGCTTTCACCTGTATCAGTCTTCATCAGCAGATGGAGTTTTCGCAGCTATCTTGACGATTGATTTGTTGACATGTTAGCTCAGTAGCTGTTATGATTTCATAGCAGACTTTTACTTGTAACTAATTATTTCTACATTGTGGTATTGCTACTTATAATTTACATTACAAACAACCCTCATGCAAACCATGCTTGTGTTTTAATATTTACAGTTAAAAAACCTCCAAGGGCTGTTGTATAATGGATGACAATTTTCTTGCTTTCGTAGTTATCCAAACACCTATGGAGTGTATAATTGTTCTGCCTGGACTCTTTGTTCAAATGAATAGCTCTAAACATTAAAATGAGGCTATTTCAAGTGTTATGACCCACATTTTCTGTAAAATTGGGCAAAAGTTGGCATTTTTGAGACAGCATGTTGCAATGCCGGGCATACATGACCCACATGCAAATAGACAACACTCACCCACGATCTTGTCAGGCACGCATGCAACACATCGCAGCTCACCCTCAAACTACCATAAAGTGGGTTGGCTACACTTGGCCTCTAAGCAACAAGCTGAACCTCACCCAAATGCTGGCTACAGTATATGGGCCACATCTGTTGGCCCAAATGACACCTGTTGCCATTGCCGGAAAATGAGCCAAATGTGGCCCAGATCTGACCCACGTGTGGGGCAGGATGTAGTATAGATGAAAAAAATTAAAACAAATGTAATGAGCACTACAGTGGATTTTACAACTTAAAGGTTCTGTGTACAATATTTTGAACACTAATATAGCAGCAAACAAAAATTTGCTGTGTAAACATTTAGTGGAGTAATGGTTTCCTGAGCAAAAAATGACGTCATACTTCCGCTGTGTTTTTTGCCTTTCAGGCGTTTGAAGATGAACATTGAGGTAAAATTATTGTTTTTATCAATGGAGTCTGGTGGCGAGCGAAAGGATATAATGGCTGTTCCTGGTTAAACGAAAAGGATCTTACTTATGGCCATCCTTTTCATAATGTTGTCAAAGACTTTGAATAACATTCTGAGCCTGTCAGTGGCAAAAACAAGCACTTTTAGTGGACCTACTTTGAGGGCACATTTGTGGCCAAGGATTAAGTTTGCAGCCATTGCAGCCTGTTTCGCAGCTGCCTTTTCACATCTAACTCTGTGAATTAAGGATTTATTTCGACCAAAATAGAGTTGGTGATTGTTGGAACAGTGGAATTACTAACACAGATGGTTTTGGTGAGTTTTGTTTGGTTTCTGTCCAGTTTGAATGAAGCTTGTTTTACGATGAGCTGTGATGTAAAATGACTTTTTTTCTTAATGGAGTCTGGTGTGCATGAGCACCCTTTTGTTTTGGTCTGAGATGCTGGTGCTCTAATGCAACATTTAGTGGCATACAACTTCTTGAAAGGTACTTCACAAATTTAGCATTGCACTCCTGTGTGGACTCACAGACAGTTTAAAAAAATAAAGTACCAAAATCTATGCAGCAGGACATATCAACTTTTATAACTTTTTGTCACATATGCAGAAGTAGTTCCCAAGACCTGTAAACAGACAATCGGTGGAGTTCCCCTTTAAGCACAACTCAAGCATCTGCTAATTAATTTTCAATATCATACAGAATTGAATGGAAACCATAATGGCTGCCTGGAACGGTAGGGGGGAAAAACTATCCAAAAATCTCAAATCATGTATTTTAAAACAGTCAGCGGAAATGTAAATGATGCAGGATTTGTAGTTAAGGGGATATAACTTGAAAACGCACTAGTAGGCTATGGTCCTTTCAGTAAAGCATATGATAATAATATATTTTATTTGTTATGTTTGTGCTGGAGGAAGGCAGCTGCTTCTTCATCACTAACATCTCTGCTCCGCTAGCACTTGATGCCTGCTGATCACTAAGAATAACTGGGCTCACCGTGGGACTGGCCGGGACCAGCCACAGATTCCCACGACCCCTCCTCTACACACACGCACACACACACAGACACACACACAGACACACAGACTAACCATAACACAGGCTGCAGAGGCGCACAGAGCGGCGAGGAGACGCAGCGCGGCAGAGCAGCTTTGCACCACTTTCATTAACACTGTTATTTACTATAAAAGCTCCGCTTCAGGCTCTGCGGCGCCCGCTGCTGCTGCGCGGCGCACACCGGCTCACACGGTGACGCCAAGGCTGAAAAACGCCTCAATCTGAGGCGGAATTGGGTGAAAGTGTGGATTTAACCGCGAATCCAAGTGGTGGAGAAGACACACGGAGGGAGTGGGAGGAATAACGCAACTCATGGTGCTTTATTTTGATAATGCCGAGGAGCCAGTTCCTGCTTCGGGTTTACGTCCAAAACGAGGCAAGTACTCAATCTGCTCTTATATTGACTGCGTTAAAGTGAGCGGACAGTGAGCTGCAGTAATTTACTGTAGTCAGCAACAGTGCTGTCGAGCACCGCGAATTTAAATATGACATTAAAGATGCATGCGTTAGAGCACTTATGAAACATGACTCGATTGCAATTTATCACCTTCGTTTGCGTCCTGTTGAATCACCCCTTGTGTTCACTTGCCTCGGGGGGGGGGGAATTATATCATGAGTTCAGTTGGAGCAATTACCGGAGTAACTTTGACAGTTTTTTCATGACTGCAGCGAGACTGTGAAGAGAAATCAAAAGGTCCTGAAAGGAGTCAGTGGCCTTTACTGCCATGATGATGAATGAGTGGTTCAATAACAGTTCAGTCCGGGTTCAGAGGGTACAGTAGACAGTGGAGGAGCTGCAGAAGGGTTGGCATCTCATTAACTGGGCCACATGTCTTATTAAAGCAGCTATTTCCTGTTGTGTGCGATGCAGAGTAAACTATCTTCTCTCCCTCTGATGCTCCGTGCAACACTTTGATGCTTAATTCTTGTATTTCTGCTCTTCGCTCTTCGTTTCCGTCTTCTTGTCTGTGTTCAGCCTGAAGCCAGAGGATGGCAGCAGCCAGTCCCGTCTGCAGCCCTGCCTCCTCCCACTCCACCCAGTCATCACCTGTCTGCCTGGCAGCATGCCACAGGCACCTGAGGAAAGGCAAAGCCTTCCAGACCAAACTGAAACTGCGTTCTGCCCCAGGCGTGTGGCTGATGCTGGGTGTAGCGGTGGTTTTGGTGGGGATGAGTGTTGCGGTGGCGGGCTACGTATCCGCAGCACCAAAGCCCTTGGGCGGCCGAGGCAGCACCCACATTGAGAGGATGAAACTGGCCGGGCCCATGGTCATGGGAGTGGGCCTGTTCATCTTCATCTGCGCCGCCACGCTGCTGTATGAGAACCGGGACGAAGTCCTCAGACGAGAGCCACCTGAGGACCTTGAGGATCTGAAGGGAGGACATGGCTGGGAGGATTCGCAGGAGCAGCCCAGCTTCAGCTGTCCGGAGCAGTGGGAGTGCAAAGATGGAGAGAAGGGATCCTGGGCCACTCCGGCCCACACACTCCCCCTCTCGAACCAGAACTGTGGTCCTCCTCTTCCTCTCTCTCCGCCTCGTAGAAACAGACACAACATCAGCAGGAGACCATCACCGCCGCTTTCTTCAGATGCAGGAGGAAGAGATAAAGAGGAGGACAGGGAGGAGGAGGAGGAGGAGGAGGAGAAGGGAAGGTCAACCCTGCTGGCCCGAGTTCTGCACCACCAGGAGCCAACCCCTCGCCCTCCTTCCCCCTGCCCGTCCATCTCTAACTCCTCCGTCTGCTCAAACTCTTGCAACTCTAGTGAAATCAACTTCAACATACGGACAGGCTCTCCTCCACCGCCTCAACACTGATCCTCCTACGGGTTCAACTTCTACTGTCTCATAAAATATGCATGATGAGATGAATTTGAACGCTTCACGTGCAGCGACACACTAAAGACAAGACTATGCATTCCTCAATAAACAGATGAAATGTTTGTTGGTATGTTTTAGTGCCTCCGAGTGGCGCAGTGGCTCTGAGTCACTGTCTGTGAAGGGTGTTTTTGTCCTACATCGTTCTCTGACTCACCCACATTTGAACGATTGGAGCTATGCTGTTTGATGTCAACTCGCCTTCTTGTTGTCTTTGAACTCACCCATGCCCAAAATCCCTAAAGACACTGCTTGTTTGACCATATTTGGGCGTGAGGAGGATTGCTTATTTGGGTGCCATACTGGGAGATGGACACACTTGCTCCCTCTCTCTGTCTCTCGCACACACCTCTCTGTAGATGAAAAACGTCTACATTTGCTTGCTGGAGAGGTTTGGTTGAGAGGATGAGCCAGATTAGGCCTCAAATGAGTCTTTATCTAATCTCACACATACCGTAATCTACTCTTTGTCTGAGGAAATTGTGTCTCGGTATAAACAAGAGAAGCACACCGAGGCCACGCTCCACTCACTCGACACCTACAGCCACACTATAAATACCAGCTGGTTCTCTGTACACATGCAAGTGTGGACTCGGGTTTCAGTTTTTTTTCTGTAATGCTCTTTTTTTTTTTTTTTTTTTTTTTTTAAACCTCAGTGTCAGCTGCTCAGTTGTCTCCCTTTTCACGAGTGTGGTGAGGCGAAATCTGAAAGAATTTCAGTCAGAGGGTGGATAGAAAGAAAAGAGCAATGACTTTAAAAAAAAAAAGAAAAAGAAAAAAAAAAGACAGAAAAAAGAAGCCAAATCTGGTGAGGCTGTTATGAGTTATTCCTGACGCGGCTTAAGTGAGAAAAGTGGTCCTGTGAGTCGTGTAACTGAAGCCTCACTCTCCCACCATCCCGACCTTTCATCTCCTCTCTCTTCATCATCGGATTCCTACGCTTTATTCAAATACTCCATCCTCCATTTCAATCCTTGGCTTCTGCAAAGCAGCAAAGTAGAGAAAAACAATGCGGGGTAAAATGTTGTCGGGTCCAATTAACGAAAAGCGAGCATGTTTAAACAGGCTTAGAGGTAAGGGGGTAGGATTTTAATTATCGCAGGCATTTTCTCCTCCAGCCTCTAATTACACAGGGGATCAGTCTGGAAGTTTTTATAGGTGCTTTAGGACTGCGGAGTATTTCCTTGTTGTTTGGGCCCATGCTGGGATCCTGCCATCCAGATGACGACCGAGACTGAAGTGTACAGTAATATGCAGCCACACATTTCGCTCACTAAAAGCAGCACCCATCTCTCTCTCACACACATAGACTCAGTAGAGAGGGCTTTGTGTAGGTACAGTATGCTGTTTTAAGATGCTGGAGATATCTTTCAGCAGCAGGGATGCGTTGGGGCGATGTGTCTGAATCTTGCAACAAGCTGCAAGCAGCCTCCTTCGCACTTATCGCTCAGAAAAGCAGCTCTCGCCGCACTCTCACACATACATGAGTCCTTCTCAGTGTCAGATGCTCTGATGTGTTTACATTTAGAAGGAAAGATGCTGGATTGTAGAGACTCTAGAGGTTATTTTCATTACCGATTAATCTGCAGATTATTTTCTCAACTATTGTCAAATCTTGCTGTCTACACTCAGTCGCTGGTTTATTAGGTACACCCAGCTAAAACTAATGTGGTCTAATAAAACCGACCCGCAATAAATCCTACCTTCATAATGTTCAATTTTAGAGAGGTTTTGTGGTCATGCGTGCTGCAGTTTGTAGTGCTGTTTAAAGGTAGTGCGTTATACTGACGGTCTTATTTTGTCCACCCCATTTATATCAGTGAGGGGAGGCTAAATGAGACAGACACCTCTCTACAGTTCAATGGCACCCCAAGCTACAGCCTCCAAAATGATCACAGAAAAAATAGTGAAAAACAAGTCTTCAAATTGCTTGAAATTGCTTGTTTTGCCCGAACAACAGTCCAAAACTCAAAGATACTGAGTTTACTATCATATAAGACAAAACAAGCAACACATACTCCCACCTGAGAAGCTGAAACTAGCAAATATTTGGCATTGTGGATTAAAAAATGTCTCAGACAATTAATCAGCTAACTGTTTCAGCTCCGCCAGCAGCGGGAATAATTGTGCTCCTGTTTCCTCATACGCATGTTGCAGCATCGTTTGATTTACCAGGCGTTAATCCTGATGTTCAGATTAAATACCGATGTGACGTGTCTTTGAATCTGACACTAAACACGCGCATGCAAGCAGCACTGCAGCAGCACAGAATACAAGGAGTCTTTAAGGTTTCACATGCGTGCATCAGTATGTGTGTGACAATGTTGTTACATAATTCAGCGACACATTTTTTGCTGCATTGAGAATATAACTGAATCGAATTCCCTCCTCTGAGAGATTAAAGTGTGTGTGTGTGTGTGTGTGTGTGTTGATACATATCTGAGCAGACGGACGGGAGGCTGTAAGCTGCTTAAACCCTGCGCTGAGTCAGGGCGCATGCTATTTCTCTGTACCTTAAAAGAGAGAGAGGCTTTGATCAACATTTTTTGGTATAAAAGATGTGAGTGACCGAGGATCAACCAGCCTGAAGATGCCGGTTTAAAAAACAGGGTTGTTGTTTTTTTTAACTCAAAGACTTCACCTGTTACAGCAGGAAAAGGGATTCAGTTAAGACGTAAAAAGGGAGAAGCATCAGCTGGATGGAGAAATGTTTTCCATCACCTTTGTTTACATCTTGTATTCAGTATTTCATCAAAACAGAGGGATGAGTTACCAGCCTAGTTTTATATGTAACATTCACGCTGTATCTTCTGTTAAAACAGCTAATAAACCAAACTACATGTTCTGACATTTAAGGAGACATGAAATCCTGGTTGCCGAACTCCACATCCCACCCCCTCTTCGCTCACAGACCTCACAATCCAGGTGAGGTTTGTAATTTGCAGCTATTCGCCCCCCCAAAACTTTCCTTGTTTAATCATCTGCAGCCTCTCAGCATCTGTGATTGGTGCAAAACAAATAGCGGTTGCATTCCTGACTAATCCAATTTCAGCCCTGATTCCGGCCTCCTCAGCAGTCCGCATGGTGCAAAGAAGTATCCCACTCGAAATGAAAGGACTGATATTCTGTGTTTTTGCCATCATGATGCTCACACCTGCTCAAGGTAAGATGATGTAGTACCTCGGTTTATAGTAGGTGTAGACCAAACAGCATCTTCTGTTGTTCAACATTGCTGCTATGCGTTTTACTCCTTAAAGACCAACTACTGGGCATAAAAAATGTATTCATTTCTGGTTGATATTTATTCATGATCAACAGATTCTTACTGGTTTCACAAAACTTAATTATCTACTTACAAGGATTTGATTAATATTAAATTGATATATATGTGTAAATGTATATCAAAATAATAGCCAACTTGATTTGTGAAATATTAGACTGCAATCTAATACAACAGCCCTGCATGATTATTGTCATTATTTATTAATCTGTAGATCATTTTTTTGATTAATCTATGAATCGTTTGGCCTATAAGTCTTTAGAAGATAATGACAAATGTCCATCCCAGGTTCCCAGACTCCAAGGTGACATCTTCTAATGTCTAGTTTTGTCTAAAACCCCAAAATATTCAATTCACTATAACGTAAGACAAGGAGAAGCAGCAAATCTCCACGTTTGAGAAGATGGAACCATCAAGTTCTTGGCATTTTTGCTTTAAAAATGACTCAAAAGATGAATCGATTATCAGAATAGTTGCCGATGCATTTTCTGTCGATCCAAAAATCAAATTTATTAGGTACCCTTAGCCAGTGCTGTCAAATACAGAAGTCCTGCAATAACTCCTACCTTCACGAAGGTTACAATCTTCAGTTTTTGTTGAAACTGTTTTAAAAGAGGTGTTAATTCAACTGTATGGTCATTTTGGAGGCTGCAGTTTAATCTACCCTCATTGTGGGGTGAAGAAAACATTAGAAACGCAGTTCAACAGCACCACAAGCTACATTCCACACAATGTCCACACAGTTTCAACAAATACTGAACAAGATGTACCTGAGGGAGGGATTTATTGTAAGACCTGTATCAGACTGCACTGGCTTGGTGTACCTCATAAATTAGCAAGTGAACGTAGACTTACTAAGTCTGTACTAACCACACTAACCCCACTTCAATACTCTTTTGCCTGCAAGTTCACCTGAGCTGGCACTAGCTAACAAGATGAGAGGGGATAAGGATTGTGAGTCTCCCTGAAACCTACATCTCTTATGGCCCAGAGAAGGAGATTAGTCCTTTCCCAGCTACAGCCTATAGCAGCACTGAAGACAGCCATGTGGCTGGATGTGCTCTGACAATGAGCTTCAAAACTTAATCCCTAACAGAGACGCTGTTACATCCAAAACTGCCTGGATAATCAAATTTTTCTATCCAAATATGCTGTCTTTACAGTTATTTGAACATAAAATGGCTTAATATGAGCTTAAAATGAAGACTTTAACAGCCACATTTGATGAAAAGTTAGAAAACTTTTTGTTCTGTTGCCATTAAAGTACTAATTATAGGAAGTCTCTTTGCATTTCAAGAGCCAATGTGTGGCACTAGTTATATTATTTTGAGGGATTGTGCAGTACAGTGTGGTAGGAATAAATAAGGGTTTGTCCCACTCCTGCCAATTCTTTCAATTAATTCCAGTATCTGTATGGTTAATAAAAACCCGATGCAGCCTGAAGACTTGGACCCCTCCCTGAATAACAAGTCATCCACTCAAAAGAAACAAATTCCAGACTGCTGCAGAATAAACAAAATATTTCTAAGATGCTTAAGTGTTCGGCAGAATGTGGCTCATCAGTTTGGCTTGACGTGCTTCAACAGCGCTCCAACGCTTCACACATTCAGCACCCCCTGAATAATAAATGTGTCCAACAAGCTATTACATAAATGCGTCAAAATCTGGATAATCCAAAGAATTTCATCTATTAATCTGACATCTATTCTCTTATTAAGTGTATATGAACTGGGTTTAGCTTATTTCATATATATACTGGATATATATACATATACTTCTTAGTTTGTTAGTTTTACTCAATATACTGGACATAAGTACATTAAAATTTTTCAATGACAATTGTTTTCAGTTATCTTGTTGTTGGACACTGTCTCCATTGGCAAAAAAAACCCATGCCAGTAAAGCTTTACTGTATCAAAGTGTCCTGTTTCTGTGGTGCTCCTTGGGCTCAGGTGAGGAGGAGGAGCAGCTGGAGCAGCTAATTGAGTCAGTGGGATTTGAGGAAGAAGATGAGTTTCTGAAGTGTTTCCGTTGTGACCTTGGCTTCTGGGATGCCTGCTACACCACCGAAACCAACTGCAGCCTCGGGGAACGCTGCTACACGGGCCGAGGGAAGGCAGGTGTGTTTTATAAGACTGTAGTCTGTGTTTGTTTGTTAATGAATATCTAAGTATTAGAAAGGTCATCAGGGTAAACTTATAAAATGTACTTTAGTTTAATTTATTAGAGATGTTAAACTGATTATCATCGTCTTGTCTCCCCAGCTGATACTCTGGACGTTAAGACTTTGGGTTGTGTGAAGGCAGGGGAGTGCGGCGTGGAGACCACGGTGGAGCTCTTCTCCAACAAAACCATCTTTGTCATGACCAAACACTGCTGCGACACTCATTTCTGCAACTCGGCACACAAACTTCCAGTCTCCACACTTTTGTATCTCCCTGTGGCTGTTCTAACTACCTGGCACCTCACTGAAGCCTCACCGGGATTGCAATAAACAACCTGTATTTATTTATGTCGTCAAAACAAAAAGACAAAGACGCAAAGTTTGAAGTGATGCTGGAAAGACTTCGACCATATGGTGAAGACAAATCACCAGCTTTACAGAACTTTTGTACAAAAGACAGCTGAATTAGAAAACACCACTTAGATGATTATACCATAAATATATTCATTACATATTCAAGACTTTAATCCAGCCAATGTGTTGGTAACATTTTAAATCAACTTTATGGTATTTATGGTAAAAAAACACACAAAAATCTTTTGCTACAAAATATAACTTCTCAACCCATGCAGTACAATACATTTTTCAGTCATATTGTAATAGAAATACTGTCACGTATTTAGATAAATACATCCTGTCTACATGTGGGACATCAGTAAAAGTCTGCTCTCTCCCAAAACCAAGTGAAAACATTAGACAGTCAACGAACAAACTGACCACAGAGCTGCAGAAACATGTTTGCGGAACAGTTCAGCTGTGGTTCAGCAGCTCCCCAGCAGAGGGCAGGAGCTCCTCTTTCATGAAGTGCTGAAGGTCAAAGGCTTTGTCCTCCAGGTCGAGGCTCAGGAACTTCTCCACCACAGACCTGCACCTGTCAGTCACATATCCGTCTGTTTACACTGCTCTCTTGCATTTTTAATGTCACTCCGTATAGCTGGAGTTTAACAAACCTGTTTGCCTGCTCATCCGATGACGCTTTGTCAATGCGTTTGATAGGTCTTCCTGTCCTGTACAGTTCAGACACCTGACCAATCACACGCACCCAGAAACAGGCAGTCTATGTCAGCATGGTTCTGTGTATCCGTGTATCTGTGTGTGTGTGTGTGTGTGTGTGTGTGTTTACCTCCACTCCTCTCTGTACAAGGCTAGTTGGCAGGCCTGCCAGTGTAGCGATGTTGGCAGCATAGCTGGACTGGCAGATTCCTTCCTTCAGTTGGTACAGAAACACCAACTCATCCCCGTCCACTGCTGTCTCCAGAGTCTAACTCACACACACATTAGTACACAACCACATATACACAAAAATGCCACACTTATAAAATAAACTTCTAATGAGGTAAAACAAATCTCAAGGGGAGCCTCATTAGCCAGTTGGTCACTTGGAAGTTTTGCTGTTAACATTATTCTGCAGCACAACATTTTACCATCATGAAACCTCACTGAACATTCACAAAATGCTTCCGGCTACATTTTATCATTGCGCTCGCTCGGTTGAGTATTTCTCGGTACCAGAAGAGACAGAAGGCCAGAGGAGGGAAGCAGGCCCAGCTGCAGTAAACTGTGGAAGTTAGTAGCCAACAGGATGTGAGGAACATCCACCGGAGCTTTTCTCAACCAATGAGATATCGATGCAGCCAGCAGGGACAGTCCATCCACCTGAAGGGAAACAGTATGCTGTTGGCTGTGTTTCTAAGCAAGGATGAAGCTGCTGTTGGTTAAGGTTAAGCTCTTTCCACAAACCCGATAGCCTGAGATTGAGTTGGTGCCACGAATAAACCAATTAACCGAACATTACTGCCTATTGGTCTGTGGATTAAGAGGTCCAGCATCCAGATGTCCCCCTTTCTTTTTGATAAAACAACCGAATTACAAATACAAATGTTAACTTTATTGATAATGTTACAGGTGATTAAAGTGACATAATTAAAATTAACTTAATTTTGTAAAATGTATTGATTTATGAAGAAAACATGTTTCTATGCACACAAGAACAGAAATCCTCTGTCTTAGTAATTCTAGACTATTTGAATTCTAATAACATAAGACAAATCAAAGTATGTATGTTCACATTGAAACTTTAGTTGTATAACTAGGTTGCACATTCTCCATGAGGGGAGAATTTATTTTTGATAGCAACACTTTAAATGTGGGGAAAGACTGACGGGTATGACCAAGACCCCAGGAAGTGCGCTGGGCTTCGAAGCCAATTTGATATAGTGGCCAAACCGTAGAATTACATCTGCCGGGTCCATCACGTGATGCACACTGGCCCCACTAGACTTTTCCCCACAGACTTACAATGTAAAACGGTGGATCATTTTTTTTGAGTGTCACAACCTCTGCAAAATGTTTCAATATCTGAATTCTATTTATTCAGTCTGATAACATTTGGAAAGTCTAGAAGAGACGCACGATTCAATCATTGTATTGCCATCCAAGTTAGTGGAGGGCCAAACCGGAAGTTTGCCGAAGCTATAGCAAGATCCGGGTAATTTTATACCAGGAAGTCGAACGTTTTTGGCTTCGTGCGCCACTGAGCAGCTTTACTGAGCAGCTTTCATAGGAATGAACGGAGCCCTGCCTCCGACGCTGTATCCAGTTCCCTTTACACATCCAAGGGTATGAGATGCAACAAAAGAACCAGGCCTTGATGTTAGGCCATTATGGTACATGGTGCCACCTACAGGCAAGGAAAGCAGTATATACAGTAGCTGCTTAAACTAAATTTTAACACAAGCACCACCTGCAGCTAAGAGTGTAACTCTTTTTTTTAGAGCTGTTGTTTTTATGTTTGTGGATTTTTGACATTGACTAATTTACATTTAGTCACACTTACCTCCAGCAGATGTATATGTTATATGTTAGCTTTTAAAGTTGTAAAGCAGTGGAAACAAGTTGTGTACACCTTTTAAGTTGATACGGTGAACGTTTAGCAAACAATAGCAAAGTGCTTGTTTTCACATCCAGCCGTTATGGAGCAACATTATCATTCATGCGGAGTTGTGTTTCTGTCCATCTGGTGAATGTAAGTCCAATATTCACTCTCTTTTAGCTGTTTTTGGTTTCTGCCAACTCCTGAGGGAAATATCTGGCTCTTCGATACTGAGCAGGTAGTGTACAGTGGGGTTGTCACTGAAAACAGCTGCCTGCTATGAGCAGTGAGAGTGAATCAAAACAGTAACCCTGTGGGCTGGAGAGCTAAACAATGAGGTGAAACTCACTATAAACCCTGTAAAGCTTATTCAACCTACATTGGTAATTTTTTTGTTGTTTTGTTCTGGCTTCTGCCTCCCACACCTCTATTTCTTCTTTAGACAAGTAAAATTGGTTTGGACCCTCCCTGTCCCTCTGTAGAGTAACCTGCCAGACAGTGATGGAGGACAGAGAACATAACGATGCAGTGTGAACTTTAAACGTTTTCTATTTCCTATGAAACACTTCAACACACACAAACAGCAGCTAGTGAAAAACAGCAGTTTTAACAGTATTTGCCTGCAGTTCCAAAATGGCATTATTACTTCCCTTGCCTGCAGATGGCGCACATCAACACCTCTACTGTGTAGCTGCAGTTCTAAACAGCTGCTGCTGTTTTCTTGCTGATAGGTGGCACATGTTGGGCTGAACTGAAGGTCTGTTTGTGCTGCAGCTCTAAATTGGATAATATCGGCTGGGATTGGTTTCAGGCGCTTCACATTAATGACTCTGTGTGTCCTTGTTATGTGTATGCATATGTATTTAATTCACAAAGCGCTGGAACAAGTTCTTCTTACTGTGTTAGTTCCTTTTCCAAATTCATCGATGAGAACTAATGAGTTGCCGGTACTGTTGTTGAGAGCCTGGGCCATCTGGAGAATAGAGACACAAAGTGTTATACTACACTTTGTTGTTTTATTGTGTGTGCTTGTGTGTGTGTGTGTGTGTTATGGTTGTAGGCAGTAGTTGCTTTATAAAAATGTCTTGACAGGTGGAGAGTGGGAGTGGAGCTGGAGGACAGTAGTGTAGGAAGTTCAAATCTTTTATTTCCTCACCCACACACACTGACACACACACACACACACACACAGAAGCTTGTGTGCATAAATGTGTGTGTGTGTGTATTAGGTACCTGGTTGAGGTCTATCATGAAGGTGCTGAGGCCCACAGACACAGACTCTCTGCTCTGCATGCGGGTAAAGATCCCATCCACCAGACCAATCTCTGCCTCCTTTGCGGGCACGTCTGAGCCAATCAGAGCCATGAACACAATCAGACCCACCTGCCAAATTCAAATCAGAAAGCGGGTAGAGTTACAAGTCAGGGTTGGATGACAAGCGCTGTAGTGTGAAGAGAGAGAAGTCATTCTCAGCATCAGCCCGGAGGTCAAAACTCCCCCGTTGGGAGTGTAAAATGAAGACATTCTCATTAAGAAACTTTATTGTCACCCTTAATTACAGTGCTCTAAATGTGTTTTCTGATTAAGTTGTAAATTACAGCTTAAAGGCTTCTTCTAATAAGTCAGTCAGTCAGTCAGTCATTTTCTACCGCTTGTTCCTGTTAGGGGTTGCTGGTGACTGGAGCCTATCCCAATGGCTTCGGGCCTTAGGCGGGGTACACCCTGGACAGTGGCCAGCTCGTCGCAGGGCTGACACATAGACAGACAACCATTCACACTCACATTCATCCACTAGGGTCAATTTGGTGTCATCAATTAACCTACACATGCATGTCTTTGGACGGTGGGAGGAAGCCGGAGAACCCGGAGAGGACCCACGGTAACACGGGGAGGACATGCAGACTCCACCCAGAGAGATCATGGTCTGATTCGAACCCACGATTTCCTTATTGAGAGGCAGGAGCGCTAGCCGCTCTGCCACCGTGCCTTCTAATAAGTAATTAAGTAAAATAGTTTGGAATGGGAAAATATAAATCTTGTACTTCATGGCAGCTGTCATCATGCAGCAGAATGCTGAGGTAACTAGTCTCTGTAGTGCAACTACTGGTGCTGAAGAAACAGATGTTGAAGGCAGATGATGTGCAATTCTCCAGAATTATTTGAAGTGTTGTCTCCCACTTGTATAGCTTCACTGTTCTTAAAGCTCTGTTTTGCTGACACGGCTTGCCTGAACACAGCTTATCACTGGATGTAGCAAAAGAAACAACAAACAAAAAAGCCTGTTTGGCCCCAAAACCTACCAAACATCAACGAGAAGCCAATTTCAGGTAAACAGGAAACTGAAGCATGTACACACTGAATCCCATACAGTACAGAAAAAGACGTGAAAACAGTGTCACGGGGCAAAGTGACACAAACGACATGTATAATCAAGCTAGTTAAGACCAGAAGCAGTTTTTCATTGAACCTGTTATTAAGACGATCAACTTGTATGTAATTATTAGGAACAGAGAGTTTTTTCTGACTGTCCCACCTGTTTGAGGTAGATGCTCTTGCCAGATGAGTTGGGGCCAGTGATGATCTTGACTCTGCCCTGCGACTCTGAGTTCTGGAAGGAGTTGGCCACGAACACAGGAGAGCACAGCTCTAACAGTGGGTGTCTAGAAAATCGTAAAATACAGACATTAATCAATCCTGTCCTGCATTCTCATATTAAATACCATTTCTGCTTTGTTTGTGTCTGTGTGTGTAGTGTGTGCAAATGCCTGTTTGAGTGAGTACTGTATATGTGATTAGTAATCAGATTGATGTTAGATTAGCTTACATGACATGATACTTTCCATCACAGTATAATGGAAAGTTAGATTATAGAGAACTGAAGTACCTGGATAATTGTTTCCATCTGGTGTGTGAGTGCCTACCTGCCCTGTGTGACTGTTATCGTCCTGTGGCTGGCTAGTTTGGGTGAGGTGTAGCCGTACTCTTGGGAGGCGCTGCTCATAGCCATCAGACAGTCCAGCTCAGCAGTGAGATCCAGAACCTACACAACACACACATTAAACTCACTGACTGTCCTGAAAAGAGCATACAGATGAACAACTAAGAAGTGGATTATGTTGCAGGAGCAGTGTGAGAATTTTCTTTGGATGTTTTGGTATTTGTTACGGGAATCCACAATAAAGTGTTTAATTCACAAAAGACAGATTTCGGGTGGAGTATCACTGTAATAAAGCTTAATATGCTTGAAACCCCACAAGTCTTTATTTTAATAAACGCCCTTGCAAATTTTCCATGAATTTAATTGCAAAGTGGCAACATTTTAACCACAGCTACAATATTGTAAACACAATAACTCATCACCGATCCTTAATGCTCATTCTGCCCTCAAAAATAACAATAGAATTTGCATTTACAGCATGAAATAACAGCACACCCATCTCTCATTAGACAAATATCACAGAACATGAAAATAACTTGTAATGGGAGCAGAATCAGTTTCATAATAAAAATGTACAACACAATCCAAGGAAACACTGATAGATAATCACAATAAACTGGTAGCTAATCACCTACAAACATTAAAAGAATAACTTTCATACCAACATTTCTTTTATCAGAGTGGGAGTCATGTTTTAAACTCTAGAACATGGAACCAACCTTGTAGAGGGAGGCGCTCCTCTCAAGTATTGTGTTCTGCAAATGTGTCATTACTGCTGTCTCCATGTCTGAGAAACAGGAAGTATAGCATCACAAAGCCTTCAGTGGTTGTGGTAATTTCTAAAAATGTCAGGTACACAGCTATCAGGTAAAAGTTTTCTGCTAGTAAGGAGGTAAAAGACCTCTAATGTCACAGTGCAAGTCTCCTAGGAGGTTGTCTAGCTCCTTGGTTCTCTGGCTGCGGTAGTGCAGACGGTCCTCTGACAGAAACTAGAACCCATGCACACAAGAACACAAGGAAAAGGCAGAGTATTACAGCACATGAGCATTTGTCATTTTGAAGAACACAAACACGCAAAATGAACATGTTGACAAGATCATACACAAACCATAAAATCGAGCCCCTCTATCTCAAAATCCTCTTTCGCCACCATGCTGAGCAGGCGAGGGATAGAGAGCAGGAATCCAATCTGTAAGGAGAATTAAACAATCACATATGAGCACTGATATATGTGGTGCTCGACATGTCTGGTAGTATGATTCCCACAAGTAATACATTACATCCGGGCACAAGCCAGATGAGTAAACAAAAAACGTAGTTGTTGGAAAGATATTTTTCAGCCGGTAGCTGTGTAGACATGAAGCTCAGACCAGAGGGATGTAGATGACGCAGCAGGAGGGGATGCGAGCGTCCAGCTGTTCCAGCTCTCTTCTGGCTACATCTGTCAGGAAGTCAGACAACCCCATCATCCTCCTCTTCTCTGACAGAGGGAGCGAGCACAGTTAAGACTTTAAATCAACCACCATATGAACTTACTGACACAGGCACTTAATGCTTGGAAATTTCTGATCAAACTTTTCAACATTTATCATGTGACTGTTGAACTAACTTCTACAGTTTTGAATCCAGCATGGAGGCACTTACTCTCATCAATTGCTGGGTCCACGTTCGGTTTGACGGTGAAGCGGTTTTCAGCTGTGCTGGTGTCAAAATCCACCTACGGGTAACCAATCAGAGGGTGAGTCAAACTCGTTAAAACGCCATCAGTCTGCAAAACAATTGTATACAACTGAGCACAGCAACAAAAGCAAGGAGATTTCTCAGATTCACAGCTTTGTATTAATGTGTGTGTCTCACAACTCGGCTGATGAGGGAGGCAATGTGGTGGAGGTCGTCAGACAACCCTTCACTGATATCACGAAAGAGCTGAATGGACTGAGGAAGGTGTCGCACCGTATCCCTGATACACACTGCACTGTACACTGTCTGACAGACACACACACACACAAACACAACACTTAACAGAACCTCTCAGATGGATATGGTGTGTATGGTAATACTGTAGCTCCAACCTTGTAGAGACTCTGCCAGTCGGTCACATTGGTGTGAGAGAGAGACATCCTGCGCAGAAGAGTCTAACGCACACATACACACAAATACACAAATACACACACACACACACACACACACAGGCTGGCTTTAGGCAAAGTCATAATTTCTATGTTCAGGTGGTGACACAGCACGTAAGGGGATAAATGTTCACAAATGTGGAGAAAAAAGTAGGTAATTGGTCAGAGTTGTTACTGGTATGTTACTGATGTTGCGTAGCGAGGACTGCAGGGTGCTCATGGCGTCAGAGTTCCGGGGTGATGTGAAGAAACGTATCACTTCCTGTCTCCTGTGTAACACGGCAAGGTCCTGCGTTGGTCGCAGAAACCACTGACTGAGAGAAGAGAGGACATCACTCACACTTATCGTACTTCTATAAAGCAAATACTACAAACTAGTAAACTTTACAGTCTTCCAGTCTGTGCCAATAACCAGCGTTACCACAGTAACCCAGATGTTGTGTGCATGCAAAAACAATGGTTGTGTAAAGAAAAATGGCAGAATTACATAAATGTACATTCCCACAGTAATCACTGCATGGAATTAAAATCACCGGTGACAAAACAGATTATGCATTATGTTGGAAAAGCTGACACATTTATCTTGTTGCCATAGATACAAGCAGCAATATGTAAACCTTGAAATTCCTGAGACAAACACAAATCTTCAGCCTGAATCGCAAAAACAGCAGCGCTCCAGTTCCATTGGTAAATACATGACAAAATCCTTTTTTAATTTTTGTTGATTCGGTAGTGTTTGTTTGTAATGCTCCTAATGTTCCTTATAATAAATCTTTAATCTTTTTAATTTTACAAAGTAGTTAATTATTTTACATGATAATCTTAAAAACCAGTTAGTTATGATTATATAATTGTTGTATTTAGTATTATTGTCCTTTATGCATGATGTAGAGCACTTTGAATTTCCTCTGTTTCTTTAATTAGCTATAAACCTTTTAGTAGTAGTCATAACACTACTAGTAGTAGTGGTGGTGCTGCAACATTACTAGAGATAGCAGACCAACTACATACAATTGGCACAACTATTATACAGCATGGTGGTAAAGACATCAGTTTAGTAGAACTGAATACTAAAGACCCGCTGAAAGAACTAACGGCCTTTTCTAATAAAAGCCTTATATGCACTTTTGATGAAGTAAAGGGCCCCTCATTATTTTTTTGCTGTGTGATTGGACTCTAGCAAGAGGTGCTTCTCACCGTAGCAGTTTGGAGCCAAACTTGCACCTGCAGCGGTTCAGTATTCCTGTGACACACAATAAGAACAAGTAGTTCATGTAAACATCATTAGATACGACAAAGGGATAACGTCCTGTATACTACCTTCAGGGTCTCGTACCATAAAGACTGAGTCCTTCCTTTTCACCTGAATGCAGCTTGTACACTGATGGATGAAGTTCTGATTTGAAGATCTGCAGTACACTAGAACAAAGACAAAATCCATGGTGATCTCTCAACAACCCCCTCGTCTCTTTCTATGTTTCTGCCTGCCTCACCTAATAATAAATCTGATTTGATTTACCATATTTTTTACACCAGCCCATTATATTATTTATTTATTTTACAGAAATACAGTGTTTATCACAAAATGTGCCAAACCCCAATAACAAATTATAACTGCAACAAATAGTAAACAAAGATATAAAAGAGAGCTAAAGTTAAGAAATGTATAAAATTATGGCAGGAGAGCAAAAGTAAAAGAAAAAAAGATCCTAGGTAATCAAGTTGGAGAAAACAGTCTAAGTCTTCTTTTACATGTAAAAGAGGAATTAAAATGTACTAAATAGCTGGACTGTGGGTTTTAGTTGTGAAACAATGAACAAGTCCAGCTCGGACCAGACGGTACGGAATGTGGACTGCTAGCTGGAGTGGTGCCCCCTAACTGCTCGGGGCGCTGTGCTATGTGGCAGCCCCATCACTCTGGCATCTCTCCACAGTAATGCTTGTCTATATGTCCAGTGTGTGCATGTATGTATTTCAGGCCTGTGTAAAAATAAATAAAAATAAAAAAGTGAAAAAATGACTTTCCCCAAGGGGACTAATAAAGTAGTTATTATTCTTATTATTATTATTACATATATTGGACAAAAATGATTTATGTAATAGAGACTGTGCTAGAACACTCTTACCTGTAGGTGTCTTGGTCAATGCAAACAATGCCATTACTATATTGGGAAGAAACAATGCACATTTCAGAGAAGCAACATTTTTATATAGAGAAGTAGAGAAAGAAAGAGAATAGATAAAGTGCAATGTTCCAGTGAATCAACATATACTATGAAAAGACAATGCCACAAAAGAATGCCACTGCTGTCTGTTTGACAGACTAAAACCTGTGTACTGTAACTAAACACAGAGCGGTAAAAAATCACTCTTCATTGACAAAACTCATTATGGAAAATGTGTAATCACAGTCCTAAGTGTGTGTGTGTGTGCATGTGTGTACTTGGCCACATTAATGTGTGTCTTACAGTGTGTAGGCGTGGAACTGTAGGATAGGAACTCCGACACTGCTGTCTTCCAGCTCCACTCCCACTCTCCTCCTGTCCAGACATTTCAGCAGAGCGCCCACTGCCCTCAGCTACGAAACAGATGTACACACAGAAACACACGTACACATAAGAAAATGATGGACAGCGAAGGGCTGATGGACAGGATGATATGTAGACAGCTGGCTCACCATCAGGGGCGAGCCAAAGGAGATACAGGAGGAGAGGTAGGACACTTTGTCTCGCTCTGAAATGGAGGCAGGAAGGAAAGGCAGATGGGCAGAAAGTAGCCTCTGCTTACCGACCTCAAGACCTGCAACATTCAAAATTGACTAAAAATCAATCTGTTCATTGTGGAAAATCATGCAAATTTAAAGCAGAAGTCCTGCCTAAAAATGTATGCGGACTTTTGGATATAATTGGTGGGCGTCTGTTTACCAAAGTCAACATATGGATAAGTAACCACCTCTGGTTTGTAGTCTGGGTTTGAACCTGGGTTACAACAGATGGGAAATTGAAAAACAGTTGGTTGTGTGAAAGAAAAAGTTATTGTCAAAGTAGTAGTTTCACATGGTAAAATTGTGTCACTACAGTGTGCTGAGTAAAAACCTTATAAACCTGTGTATAATAGCTATACGAGCACTCTTCTCCCTTATCACTACCTGGCTGCAGTGTCAAGCCGCCCTAATTAAATTTTATTCCCTTGACCCAGAAACTACTCATCTTGTACCATGTCTGACATTATTCCCCTCCCCATGACAAGACAATTCTTGTCTGCCAGAACTCACCAAGCTGTTGCAGGAAGCGTGTCATGCAGCGCTCCTGCCTTGCACTGGTAATTATTACTTGGGGACTAACCTCCTGGATGACTAAACAACAGAAAAAAAGTTGGTATGAGGTATATATTGCATAGTAAGGCTAGCACAAGTGTCAGTTTATATACATAACTGTCATTTTTGCGCTATTGAAAATACGTGAAAACCATAAACCTAATCTTACTTGGGGAAGAAACCAGGATTGTGTCACATGCTGTATATTGCTTACCTCTGGCCAGCTGTTGGAGCTTGTAGTTGTCAGGAGTGTCTGTCATGTAGTGTAAAGAAGAGTCCTTACTGTCATAGAAGCAGAGGCCCACCTGTCCATGCTGGGCTAAAACACTCAGTAAAACCTGGTGATTGACAAACACAGCAGTGTACATTTGACTGCTGCAACCGTCTTCTAAGGTTACTCTGTTAGTGAGTGTGACATCTGAGCTTACCGCAGGTGGGTCTTCTTCCTCTTCTTCATCTGCATTTATGCCAGGGGGACCAAAACCCAGGCCTCTTCCTCCTCTCAGACTTTCCGGTGCTGCCATGACCAGTTAATTCTAGATAGAACAGGCAAATTAAGCTACTAATTTAATACTCTACATCCGTCATTTGAGTAACGCTATATAAAAAGCCACAGTATTTAAATCAAAATTTCAAAAACAAAAACCCGATAGCTAGTTAACGTTAGCTGTCTAGGTGAATAAATTAGCCAACGGAGTTAATCCAGGTTAAACGCAATTTAGGCAGGCTAGCTATTTTAAGCTAGCCACCTTGAACCAAGCTAACTATGATTAGCCTTCATTTAGTTAGCTAAAATATACTTACAGGAGGGGTTGGGACTTTTTATTGGAAAGCTAATGAGCCTTAAGTATCGCTGGTAAAGTCCGAGTATAATTATAAGGAGTTGATCACAACAGCGCCCTTCAGTTTCCCAGAGAGCTCACCTTCACGTGCGCTCTTAGCTTTGCGCGGGCGTTCCTTCCTGTCCCTCTGTTGTCATGACAACTGGTGCTGTACGGGAATTTAATAGAAAAGCGAGACCCTCCCCAGATTAATTATATTTTCGTTGGACCCTACCTTTATTCAAGTTGTTCTACATCAGTGTGAAACACTCTGAGTAGCACTATTCTTTCGACTGTAAAATATTTGATATTCAAATTAAAAGAATTATAAAATGTAGCTAGTAAAAACATACCACAATGTAAAATACTCTGTTACAAGTACATGTCCTGCGTCCAAAACAGCACTTAGATAAAAGTACAGAAGTATCAAAAAGGTATAGTAGCCTATGAAATGTATACAGCAGCCTAAGAATAAAAAGTAAACCTAATCATTATGCAGGTTTTCAGAGTAGTTTAATGTTGTAGCTGGTCGTAGGTGGAGAAAATTTGAACTACAGTAAAACTACCTTTTACTGTTAGGTAGTTTAATCTATAAAAATACATCATACTTTATAAGCTAATGTCTTGTGTTATATATTAATATAAATAAGCTACTCAAAGTCCTAGTACCTCAAAACTGTAAAGTGTGATACTTTCCACCACTGATACTATTGAGCACTTTAATTCAGGACCTTTTAATTCAGATTTTTTTCCTCATGATATTTCTACTCAGTAAATATTTTCAATTACCGATAGACTGAGTGTATACTTCTCACCTCATCTCTTAAGCCTGGCTGTTGGGAAAAACATGATAAATACTTTCATTAAAATGTAAAAGAATCTGACACTGTAGCAGCTGAGCTAGCAGCCAGGAATGTGAGTCATATTTGTCTCTAGCTGAACCACACAGATGCTCCTTTAAAGCTACAACTGAATTCAAGCCATTTGTTATCATTGAGCAATATAGATTAATTCAGAAATTCACTTCATACAGAGTTTTGTTTTGGAGTTATTAATGAGTAAAATAAGCAATTGTATTATGACATTTAAGGCCTCATCAATATGTCTCACTTAGTTATAACTGACAGAGTTTAATGAAAAGGTTTGAGTAACAGATTTAAGGCTCTCTGACTATTTATGAACATCAAAACATTATAATTCCCCAACAGGTGTCATCTGGCTCTTTCGAAACCTATTTCAAAAGATATGTGTTTGGTATAATGATGACTCTTTTAGTATTTATTATTATCAGTGTTATTCCATCATCTCTTCCACCTTCCGTAGGTTTAGTAGACCCCTGTGCAGGGAAAGGTGTTGGCTGCTTAATGATAATAGTATAATGATATAATTTTCTCCTCTTAACTGAATGTGATGCCTCCACGCCTCCAAACCGATCCAAACTGTCCTTATTCCCCTTTATTCTAACATCCGCAGAAGGATGAAACAGTGAAACAGCAATAATGACAACGTCAAATTTAAATGGGAGTCATTTATTTTATACACAAGGAAACAAGAATTAAAGATGCACTCCTTAATTCAACAGTGCCCCCAAAAATCCCCAAATTTCCTCCCAGTTCACTGTTGATGTTTTGAAACTAAACAATTTACAGATTAGATTCAAAATATTATCAGTGAACTGTGTATATTTTACACATTGTAATAAATAAGATAAATAATAAATAAATTTGTATATAATTTTTCATATAAAAAGGAAATCTTCTGTAAATTCTTGGTACACTTCAGTGATTTGACAAAACGTTTCCTATTGTGTGTGTTTGCATGCATAAGGTTACATCATTGACCAGAAAGCAGGTAGTGCTGGAGACGAGGGGGTAGAGGCAGTTTGTGCATTTGATTCTGCCTCTGCTGCCCTAAAAACTGTCGAATTGACAGTCCACATAAAGCCATGAGCGCAGGGGGATCACCTGGGAAGGAGAGAGAAAGAAAAACTGTTAGTTTATGTGTTTTATAAGACCCAAGCAGGTCTAACCAAAGCAGATTTGTGCAAAAACCTGAGACTCACGTGTGGCACCGTTCAGGTATCGTAGTCGTATGCTGGCCCCTCCTCTAACACTGCTCACTGCTGGGAACAGCTCCACTCCACGAGGAAGGTCTTTAAAAGCTACACCAAGGAAGCTGCCATCTACAATGAAACCCATAGTCCCTGCGTCGGCGTCCAGGACCAGCAGGATGCGCTCAGGGATGGGAAGAGGGGTCTCTGCCACCTTTGTGTGTGGTGAAGTGGAACACTCTGCAGCCTCAGAGTGACAACTCTTCGTCTTTCCTGGGTAAAGTCCCAGACTCTGTCCAGCGTAACAGAGCTGATTTGTTTTGAGTTCCCAGCCCCAGGACTGCGAGTCTCCACCCACCAGCACGTTGTACCCTGAGGCCTGCAGGGGGCAGTTCTGCCTGGAAATGCCCAAGACCGCATGACTCCCTCTGTGGTTGGGGCTCCACAGCACCTCCCAGACGTGAAGCCCACTCTTCACCCCCATCTCCGCCCTCACCCCATCGCTGCTGCGCTCAACAGGTGATCGTGTCACTTCCTGTTTGCAGGCAGACAGCAGGAAGTGAGGAGAGCGGTGGACTGAGCTCCAGTGTGAGCGACTGTCTCCTGGAGGGACCGGAGAGGAGTTCAGAGTGACCGCGAGGCGAGACGAGGTCGGAACAGCTAGCGGAAGGAAAGCTGATGAAGAGGAGGAAGGGCTGTCGGCTGCCCTGCTGTACAGCCAAACTGACAGTGAGAGACCCATTGGAACAAACAGACTATACAGCTGCCCACACAGGCAGGGTCACTGCTAAGTGTCGTCAGAGAAGAGCTGTGGAGAAGATAACAAAACACTAGTTTAAAAAACACTGGAAAAAAAATACGTGATCAATTCCACAATAACGAAGTGTGACTTTGTATAAGGCTTTACATGTGTGACTTTAGTTTACAGTGTTGTGGTCAAAGTACCCACACAAATAAACCTCCATTTTGTTGGATAGTTGCTAAATTAACAGTTATTCATCTAGTAGACATATAAGTTTGACCTCTTATGCTGAAATGAAAGTGGCTGCAACTAATGATTGTTTTCATGAAGGATTAGTTAGAGTAAGGTCAAGTAGAATATGGTCAGGCGGAGTAGAGGAGAGTAAGGTAGAGTGGAAAGTAGATTAAAGTAGCAGGCAACAAGGTAAAGTAGAGTAAAGAAGAGGAGCTAAGGAAAGTAAGGTGAGGTGGAGTAAAAAAGATTAAAGTAGAATATGGTCAGGTGGTGTAGAGTGGAATAAGTAAAGCAGAGTAGAATAAGGTAAAATAGATTTACGGTAGAGGACAAAAGGTAAGGTGGTGGTGTAGAGTAAAGTAGAGTAGAATAGAACAAGGTATGTAAAGTATCAGTATCACAATAAGGCTGAGTAGAGTACAGGAGAATAGGTAAAAGAGCAGATTAAGGTAAGGTCAGTGGTGGAAGAAGTATTCAGTAGCCTACTTACTTAAGTATCAGTGGCAATACCACTGTAAACGTTTCGCATTCAAAACTGTACTTGAATAACAGTCAACTAGCAAAATGTTTCTTAAAGTAAAACTACTATCCTGAAGTACTGTACTTGAGTAAATGTAGCCTACTTACTTCCCACCACTGGGTTATGTAGAGTACAATAAGATAAGATAGAGAGATTTGGTGAATTGGAGCCAAGTAGCCAAGAAACTGGTGGAGTAAATTAAGTAGCAACGAAAGATAAAACGTCTCCACATGCACACGTTTAAAGACGGTTCAGGTTATTTAATCTGTTCAAACAAACTGTGTCCTACAAGCTTCCAGTAAGTCTTTACATATTACCAGTTGTTTTGCTGAATCCCTCGCTGTGGTCGTTAAATGCAGACTGTTCCCAGACATCCTGTATGTGTGTGTTTATAACAGTCTCTTATCACGTATGTCATGCGCTTATCGCTGCTCGGAAACGTAACCGGGCCGCCCTCTCCGGTGTTTTGGTTATGGTTTTTGGGACGACCTCCGAGACGGGAACAGCACAGTCCATCACCGCAGACTGACGCCATACAGAGCTGCAGTGACAAGGACGACAGATCCGTTGACGCATTTGTAAACTCATGAACGCTGAGAAGAAAAGCCACTGTCTTGTTGTAATAGAGGAGAGCACAGTCCATCATCACTGTCAGATGTCATCAAATGTCTCCCCTCCCATTATTTATTTGTTTGTTTGTTTATCTTGTTCTGTAATGGATGTAAACATAAATGGCGAAGCACAAGAACAGGATCAAACTCGGGCTTTTAATTAACAAGAAGAGAAAAACAAAATAGAATCCAAAGCGGCTCATTATTCCAGAAAGCGCATGCGCACAGAGAGGAGCGGTTGAGCAGGGGATTTGTACCCTGGACGGTGTCTTACAGAGAATGTTGACGCACTGGTCCAAACTTTTTTGGCTCGCGTTAGACGGTGATGGAGCAGCAATACTACAGTGTGAAAATACTCTGTTACAAGTCAGAGTCCTGTTTTCAAAATCTTACTTAAGGTAAAGCACATAAGATAACAAGATAATGATCATTTTCTTATCCCCAGAGGGGAAATTACAGGGGTGTTACAGCACAAAGAGAGATGTGAGTACAGATACATAGAGACACTTAAAATAAAATAGATAAACCATATAAAATTAAAACAAATTCTAAGACTAAAAAAGCAATTCAATTCAAAACTCATAATCACAGGTAATAGCAGTACCCCACAACTGGTGTTGTACATGAACTGATCAAGCAAGTGACATAGTGGTGTAAGTATTAGTATCACAAGATACTTAAAGTATCAAAAGTAAAAGTACATAATGCAGAACGGCCCATTTCAGAATAATGTATTTTATGTTATGTTAAAATCATGAATCTTCGGGAGCTGGTCTCATTAGACGTGTTTAAAGTGATTCTAAATGCCTGGGAAGCAGACACATCTGGCTGTAGATTTTTTGAATGTTGAAGATTGTTACTATATCTTATACTTTTTTATTTGGTTTCACTGTTAATAATTTTATGTTTATCTTATGTCTGCAACCGTGTCTTATGTGAAGCTGCCTGTCTTGGCCAGGACACATGATGTATTGATAAATCGTATAGTAAATATAACATTTTTGCTTGAATAATTGATTAATCATTTGTTTTTGATAAAATGTAAAATATTGAAATGTATTGAAAAGTTCCAATAGAGCACATCTTCAAATGTCTTGTTTTGTCAGACCAGTAGGTCCACACCCAAAGATATTTAGTTTGCTACTGTTGAGGAAAAATGAGCAAATATTCACATTTGGAACCAGAAGGAAACGTGAAACCAGTGTTTATTTGACATTTTTGCATACATTATTAATCAATTATCAAAATTGTTTCTGATCAATTTTCGGTCAATCAATTAATCGATTCATCGATTCATAATTAAACAAGGCTAGTGTGTCCAATCTGTCCAGCCTTGTTGAGGGCTAGAGCCCAGCAATGCCACAACTTGTCTGTAAGACATTACTGAGGGCTGCTTTCCCCACACACCTAGTGGAGAGCAGAGATAAATGTAGGTCACAACATGTTATGTCTTGTACAGAAGAAAACCGCAGCGCTTTCAGTTTTTTTTTTAATGAGATCTGGATTTTTATTCTTCAAACCTGTTGAGCTTGTTAATTGCAGCTGTTAAAGCTAAACTATCATATACCTTAACTTGCTGGCACCAACACCCTCCCTGCAAAAAGCAAAATGCACATTGTGCATTACAATAAAATTGCTCCAGTCTATCCCAATTTTTCTGTCCCAGCTAACCTGACTCTGTCCAAAGGTGACAAAATCCACCTACCAGCACCTCTAATGCTCACAAACTAACATGCTGTATCTCGTTTGTCTAATCTGTACCAAAACTAAAAACCACATCTGATGTAATTTGCAATTTCCACTGATTTCTAAAACTCACCTGCAAGGTGTGTAGGATATGTGGCTTTAGCTCTACAATCCTTTTCTGTTGTGCCATAATTGCATGACTTTTGTTATGGGTGTGTGCAATTTCATTTGCTTTCTGTGTGTTGCCAGTGAACATTTCCAAAGTAAAGCCAATATGTAACACACTGCTGATTACTATAGCTGTACACATAAGATGGTTGAATATAATGCCTGAAGTGTAATACATTTATCTAACTAGATACTGATGGCACAAAACTTCCTGTTCCTGCCTGAACAATGTTATTAGCTGCATTTGTTTTGGTTACATAATGTCTTTGTACTAGTTTGAACAGCAACACATATAATCAACAACAACTTTAACCCAAATTTTAATGTTACTTACCCACTCTAGAAAATGAGAGTAAGAGCAGCAGGACAGAAAGAGAAGCTAAGAGCCGGTTTGTTAACACATTATTGGGAGAGATAATAAAAAAACAAGTCAACTCAACCGTAGGAAGAAAAGTAAATGTATGTTGATTCTGCATGAGGAAGTTCAGTAGCAGTCGGATAAACAGCTCCTGTAGTTGTGGCACTCAATTCAATCATTTCTCTCTTTTTTTTAATTACATGTCAGATACCTTCCCTTGTTTCCAATTGTCTGTTTCTTTACATACAGTCCAATTCAGCTGTATTTTACAACCTTTTCAGTAATGACCTCAGTTTTACAATAAAAACATATTTATTAAAATTCAATAAAACTTACCATGCATACATTTACCATACAATTTAATCTGTAACATACATCCATCAAATAACAGCAACCAAAATGCTATAATTCTATAAACTTTAGTCATTTTTTTAAACCATCAATGAGGCTCTAAGTATAGTTTTATAACCTCAAAGACATCCAGAAAAACAAAAAATTCTGGTAAACTGCTTAAAATCATTGCTAGCAGATAATTGTTCATACATTCATGTTTGCCAGAAGTTGAAAATGTTCACGTTATTTTGGATCTCACGTCTGTATTTGTCAAAATAATCTCTCTGTTGATGGGCAAGAAGAAAAAATAGACACGACAGAAATTAAAACTTAAACTGCTGTCACAGTTTGTTTCATGTCCTTTAAGTTAATAAGATACATGGCAATACTGGGGAAAAAATCTAATCACACATGTTCAGTACAGTTAAGTTTATCTAGTTATCTAGAGTCTGTTTTACCTGATAACTCAAATATAATAAAAGCTTACTCCTCAAGAACTGAATGAAGCTCTTTTGCCCGTGGAGAACTGTGTGATTTTCTCCACATAGAAAGCTTCTTATTCATTTGATCCTTGACCATTTTGGTCAGATGAGTCCATGGTCGAATCATTTAACATTTTCTCTTGTGTTACAAATGTTTTAGCCAAAGTGGCAGGCTATCTTAACTTGTTGGCACCAACACCCGCCTTAGAATAAAAACAAAAAGAAAGGTAATGTCACACGTGTTTTTGAGTCACAATCATTTGTTTTTGGGAAGTGTTAAAAACTAGACAGAAGTTCTTGTCCAAACTACAAGTGCTACATAAACTGATGGATTTGGATTGGGAAACATGGTCATGTTGACTTTCATGCTCTACGATTTCATGGGTAATGAAAAAAAGAAATGCATTGCTGCAGGATCGTCTATGAGTTGCACCTCAGACAACTCCCAACAGTGATGCAATGAAACAGCTTTTTTAGGTGGTAACACATAATGAATAATGCACCAAAAGCAGAATGTTCTTTTTGTGTCTTTGTAGCCTTTAAATAGAGCTTATTATCTTTTTTTTTTTCCGAGCTGTTAACACTGGAGGTTCAAAGAATTTTATTTAATTGATTTTTTTGGTTAATTTGGTCTTGTCTCTTAGCAGTAGTGTTCTTCTTGTAGTAAATCAGCCCAGCAAGAAAAAACACCAGACCCAGCAGTAGCCTTGCGGTCGTGACAGAGATCTTGTTCCTCACTGACTCTGGGTCTGAAAACACATTTATCACAAACACTACATCAGATTTGCTGGAAATTAATAATTATTACATTTTGCCTTGGTAACATTTAAGTTAATTCAATCTAACCTGACATACCTCCTGTCCCTAACTTACCCCAGTCATAAAGTTTGGGCCTCATGAGGCTGGCGCGCTCCACCATACAGGTGATTTTCTCTCCTTGTCTGGGTGTAAACTCCAGATAGGACTGTATCTGGTAGAGCCAATTCCCGTTGGGTAGTTCCTCAGTGGACTTCACATCTGATGTCACCTCCTTTCCGTTCCTCAGCCAAGTCACTCTGATTTGTTTGGGATAAAAGTCGTACGCACTGCAGACGAGCTTCCCTGGATGTTTGCTGCCCGCTTCCTCAACTGACCTCAGCCTGACGGAGGGCTCGACTGGAAAATGCCCCAAGACACAACATTTTCTCATAAAATACCAGAGCTTTACTCAATGCATATATGATGACATTATACAAGTTGCCTTTAAAGCAAAAGTTCAAAATTTACGGAGAATAATTTTTGGCCAGGCAAAGTAACGTCCTGGAGTATCTACCGGTTGCTGGGGAACTGCTGAGAGCCCAGAAAAAATTCCTATCCAGGTAGTCCAGCGGGCTGCCATCTTTGTTTGGATTCAGAAATAGAGGCACAACTTTGGAAATGGATTAAAATCTTTTTTTATCATTCAGTGGACGAAATATGTTTTCATCCAGGTGGTTAGAAGATGCTTTGATGATTCTGGAAATAATGTCAGAACAATGTTAAGGGTTTTTTAAACGACCTTCTGGGTTATTTAAACATCGCTGGTCAATTAACTGATAAGTTATCTTTTTAGAGAAACCGATGGTTACCTCTGTGACACAAATGTATGCTAATACACAAGAGGCACAAAAAGGGGTTATTATAGTCTTTATGCTAAGATAACAGGCTGATGGCTGTTGCCTTATATTTAATCGACGTGTTCTAGAGTTATGTCGATCTTCTGCTCTATAGTTAACTCCCAGGAAGAAAGCGAACGTGTTTACCAAAACTTTTGCTTTAAGGCAATTTCCATAATGTTCTGTGATCCTCACCTGGGTTCAGAAAGCCATTAGGCCTATAAGCCAGTGGGGCGTTTCTTTTGCAAAGTTCTGTTTTCCAAATCTCATGTTTCACAAAACTGGGATTGCTGTTGAGGATATCTGCAGCTTCCATCGCTTGCTTTGTGTAGCCAATAATCTTTCCCAAAGTGCTGTTGTATTGGACTGCCAGCATCTTGTTAAAGTAGTACTGCTCCAGGTACACAGCATCACGACCATCATGGGAACTAAACTGGCAACGAACCAAAGTCTGACCATAGAGGGCATCTGTAAAAATAATGCCATCTGATATTGGTTGATATGGATAGTTGATAGTCATTTAATATTCTCACTCATCCAGACTCTAAAGCTGAAAATGTGAGCAGTGACTTGTCTGTCACTCTATTGTTATGCACTACGTTTTCATTCACATTCTAGCAAGTGAATATTTGACTCTATCGTATCTACTTGAACAGCAACACAAATAAGACATTGATAGATTCTGTTTTTATGTTACTTACCTGCCCTTGAAAATGCCAACAGGAGAGTAAAGAAGCCGAAAGCATGAAACATGTTGTCATGTAAATGAAAGAGATCCAACAGAGAGGAAAGTCGACCGGAGAAAATAGTTACTGTTGATTCTGAGCTTCACAAATGAGGAAGTTCAGGAACGGACTTATAAACAACATTTTTCTCTGCAGGTGTGGTTCTTAGATCAATCTCTAAACAGTGTTTAGTTTCCATGATCATTTGTGTTATTGCATGTCATTAATACTTCTCTTTGCATACAATGTAGGTAGTACCAGTTGTAGTAGAAGTACTCAAGTGAATGTCGCAAAACAGTAATATAAAAACAGTCTATTTCAAGAAAATGTCCTGCATCTGAAGCAGGTGCTGCATTAAAAGTACAAGTGTTTCTGTAAGTATTTCTGTAAAATGTCCAAAAGTAAAAGTAATCATTATGTAGACAATTGGCTCATGAGTGGTCAAAATAGAGCTAATTTCAACTACTTTATCATATGTTACAAATCTTGCAATCATGATGTAGTGAAGTAAAAAAAAGTGCAATATTTTACTCAGAAATGTACTGAAGAGCAACAAGGTAGCAGGAGATGGAAATACTCAAGTAAAGTACATATACCTAAAACATGTCTAAAGGTGCAATACATAAATAAATGTACTTACTTTGCACTACTGACATTTTGGCTTTAAAACAAGAACACCATCATAATTGAAATACATTTTTCACATGCTGATTTAGTCAGAAATCTTATTGAAGAGTGAGAATATCTGTTCTGGTTACCTGTAATGGCTCCACACTTGATAAATTGCTCTCGATATTGTCCATATCAATGAATAGTGAACAGATTTATTTGATCTATTTATTTATTCATGTATAACTTATTCATATGTAATGTACTTTATAAATCCTGACGTCGCTATCATTGGCTGGCTTTACTAATAATCTTCCACTGCACAGTAAAAATGTATTTGTTTACTTATTTAAGTGTTATTTAAGTGCACTGTGTTCTTTTACAGGTTCACTCAAATACAGTAGTAGTAGGTTCAAGCATCACAAATCATATGCTTACATTTCCCATGAATAATATAAGAATAAAAACCACAGTTATGAATAAAGTTTGATATTCCCAGCAGATATCAAAGTGGCTAAACAGAAAGAATCAAACTGAGTATGTCACATAACAATGTTTGAATAAGTGACAGTGTGATCGCCCAGAGGTAGTCCTTCTACTGTACATTTGTATAGTGCCCCATTAATATCATACAGAAACACCAGTAAATAAATAATAAAGGCATTAAGTCTAATGTTTTATCAGACCATAAGGCTCTTTCACAGTGTGCAAATCCTAAATGCTTCTCTTTATAAAAAACCCATTACTGAGTTGCCCTACATTTTGTACTGAGTAGCACTATTTTAAAGCCAATAAATTCAGAGGTTTTAGTTGCACACCCATAGCTTCTCTCCTTGGAGGGTTTCCTTAAGGTACATTGCATGTTTTTATTTGTAATGAACGCTTTAAGTCGAATTTCATTTGGCATATGTAATGTATGAGTGACAGGAGAATGTCCCCATGAAAGTTGCATTTACTGTACCATTCTTTACATCCATCCCTCTCTTGCTGTCACGCTTTTGAGCGTGTGTTCTCTGAGTTCCTGTTTTATTTCGAATATGTCTGTTCCTATCAGGGTTTCGGGGTCAGTTTCTGTCAGTTCCTGTTTTATTTTGTAATTTGTCTGTTCCCTCATGTGTCATGTATCATTCAGTTCACCTGTGTCTCTTTAGGCTCCCCTTCCTCTGTATTTAGTTTGTTGTGTTTCCCTGTCTCTGTGTCAGTTCGTTGAAAATGTCATTCCTGTGTTGGATCTGTCCACCTGCTGGAATTTGGGATTTTTATCTGCTACCTGCTACCTGTTTCCTGCTCTTTGTTCTTTTTTCTTTGTTCTTTTTTCTCTGTTCTCTGTTCTTCACCTGCCTGTCAGTTCTTCTTATTTTTGCCTGTCTGTATCCTGATTTGCTGTTGTCTACCAGTTTTGGGATTTAGTTATAAACACCACTCATTGACCTGCCACCTCTGTCTGTGCTTGGGTCCTTTTCCCTCTTGCCAACACTTGACACTTGCTTTCCATAACAACTTCTCTATAAAGGTTTATAAGATTATCAATGTTGCCCTCCAAAATCATAGTGTTTGTTTATAATTAATTAATTATGAATAGATGCAATACTGTATTCATTTGCAATGATGGCCATATTCAGTGATAGAGAAATTATTGTCCATAGTGTCCCTTGGCAATTAAAAATACTCCAATTGCAACTCCCAACAAGCCCAGAGTCAGGCCCACGCCACAGAAAATATCTGGTCCAAGACTGGGATGACTCAAGTCAAGTTCTGTGGAGGAAGTTAGAAAGCATAAGCATCATTACAGACACAACAAAACATTGAATCTTTATGTGGCTTAATAGGATAAAACAATCACCCCAGATCCTTGTTTTAGGCCTGTTCAGGGCTGAGTGCTCCACAGTGCAGCTGTAAATGTCCCCCTCTCTCGGTGTGAATGTCAGGGTAGAGAACTGGCGGAAGGTTTGATCATTATTGGGATAATATCGACTGAGTGACACCCCCTCCGACACCAGGCGACCATTTTTGGTCCAGCTGACTTTGATGTCAGGTGGGTAGAAATGATTCACGAAGCAGGTGAGGCTGTTTTCAACTCCCAGCTTAACTTCTTCTGCAGGGTAGAGGATGCTCTCAGGGGGGTCTTTAGTGGGTCAGAAGACAATTAAAAACCTTCATCAGCAATTTATCAATTTTATCAATTTGAGGTTAACTTACCTTTTTCTTCTGGTGGATTTTTCTCCTCCAGTGCAACAATTGAAGTAAGTGATAAACAGATGTCCTTGTTTGCCAGAGCATCGCTAAGTACGCTCAAACCCACCAAAATTTGACTTGGATCAGGATCAATAAATCTGGGCACAGTGTAAACAATCTCCTGTCTTGGAAAATCCACGTACAAAATCTCCTCACCATCAAACTCAAACTGTATCTCACTTGTGCCATTCACAAAGCAGCCCACAACATACAGGATTTCATGGGGAACTGAAAAACAATACAATGGAATAAAGATTAATATACTGCATGTATACCATCCTATCCTTACAAAAAGTTAAAAAAGTTATTTCCAATGTTTTTGATTTCTTTCAGGCATTTTAATTCTTGATATACAGAAACTGAGAACACTCAAGAATATCCCATATTTTTATGATTAAATAAAATGACTATTAATGTTAGAAACTTGAACAAAAGTGTAGTAAAATAAAATGTTCTGACTTTGCGAGAAGGCACAGAAGCTGTTGCACACGAGGATTATAAGAGCTGAGCGCGTCATGTCTGAGCTGCAGATCTTCATCTTTGAATGGAAACTCTCAGTCTGAATGGAACAACATGTTTTATCTGTTGTCGTTAAGGAAACTCACGGTCAATCACATGACCAAATCAGGTGCAAAACTTGAGCAAAGTAAAAAAGTAACTGGAGAAAATTGCAGTTGATTTTTGATTAAATTGTCATTAAAATGTGCCCATATGAGTTGGCAAAATGATTAGATACAAAAATCAAAAATAATTAATTTTGTAGAGAGGAGAACTCGCCTGCAGCTTCCTTGTTATGTGATTGTGGATGATAAATTAGTCGCCTAACTTGTTTTGCAGCTCAGGACAATCTCTGATCTGTATATAAATAAAGCTTTTACACATACCAACAAATGCACACTATGTGGAAATTCATGAGAGTGGGGTAAATGAGGTTAGTTCATAGCCTACTTTTTTTTGCCTTTCTGCAGTGTTGTTGAGTGGTTCAGTGCATTTCCATCACAAGAATTTACAAGATTATTTACTTTAGCTGACATGATGAGAAGGAGGAAATAAATCACAAACAACTGCAACATGTCTTCGATGACCAAGGAAGTATTTCCAATTGTGGTCTTTGAATCAGAATCAGAATGCTTTGGTATTATGGTGCATAAAGCAAGTACCAACCAGTGATGTGGGTGTCAGAGGTAGACGCTGCTTCATTTTACCATTTATCTACTGTATTGAAGGTTGTACAAGGAATATTCCTCAGTATTTGCTGCTATAAGATTGTTCCAATTCATCATCATGGTGTCCTGGGTGTGGATCTAGACACCCTTCAATAATAAAAGGTTAATAACTATAATTAAATACATAATATATAAAAATGAAATAAACTGATGACAAATAAAAAGAAGAGTAAAAGTAAAAAAATGTTCTTTTTTTCACAAACTGATCATAAAGCTTTACATTTCTTCTTCGTGCTCCCTTTTCGTTATTTAACTATATATTATTTATTGATGTATCAGCTTAATTTTTGTCATCTTGTCTGATAAACTTTTCCTTAATTTTGTCAGGCTTGGGGCTCCGTAATTTTGAGGCCAACATTAAGAGAAGGGCATTTTGTGTTTAAGAGTTTGGCTCATTTAAAAATCCAAGAAAAAAGCTGTAAGAAACTTTCCAACATTTGGCTGGCAGGTGGCGCTGGAGGTCCGCAGGTGTTGGCGGTGCTGCGTGTGGAAGAAGCCGCCTGTTGGTGCTGTTCTGGGGCATGTGGCTCAGAGGAACGGGGCCGTCTTCCTCTCTCTGACCCCGGCCCATCGACGAAAAAAACCGAGCGAGCGGCCAAAGGCTGGCGATGCACAACGGGACGGAAGAAACACGGCTTTACAGGCGAAAAACCAGGAGTGCTGATGCTGCTAAACATGGAGTATCGCCTCCTTTGCGGGATAAACCGAGTGTACGCTGATGTGGCCTGTCAGTGAGTTTGTAAAAGCAAAATATTTGGCTTCTACTTTTGTTTCTTTTTGCCGTTTGCGTTGATCCGCACATCTGCAATGATGCGGGCTGTGGACCGGAGACCAACCGCTGCGATTGTACTCTGCCTTTTGGGATACCTTGTCTCCAAAGCTGCCACCAAAACAATACCGGAGGACACCGCCACGGAAGGTAAAGGTGCTTTAAACATCGTTGTCCGCTCGCTTTGTCCAAAAACCGGTTAGTTAGCTGGCTATTTCGGTGGCTAATGGTGCCGCTAGCCAGCTCGGATGCTGATGTGACCGAAACTTAGCTAACGTTAGCAGGTTAGCTGGTGGCAGAAAGAGAGCACGAAAACTTCTCAGACATGTTTGTTATCCAGACTGGTTTTATGCCCCCGGATTACATTTGTAAACCAGCTGTTCTTCAACCTGATGTGGTCATATCCGTGTAAAATACTTTGTTAGTGGTAGTGACTGAAAGTATGCCCTCTTATTGTCCAGAATAAGGCAGCAGGGGGTCCAGCTGCTGTGATTTGTCATTTTTAGCGTCGCTACATTTCAGAAAACTCTTTCTCTTTCTCCCTCTCCCTCCCTCCCTCTCTCCCTCTCTCCCCCTCTCCCTCTCCCCTCCCCCCCTCTCCCCCCCCCCCCCCCCCCCCCCCCCCTCCCTTCCCCCCCCCCCTTCTCTCCCCTCTCTCCT
>CM022486.1:13859414-13892069 GCA_011952105.1 Coreoperca whiteheadi | reverse complement strand
CCCCCCCCCCCCCCTCTCTCTCTCTCTCTCTCTTTCTGTTTGTAAATGATGTGTCTGTCTGTGTGGGAAGAGAGAAAAGTGTCCCACAGCATGAATAGCAACAAGCTTCATACCTGGCCTTTTTTGCCAGAGCTGCAACTAATGATTATTTGCATTCACGATTAATATGCAGATTATGTTCTTGATTATTCAAGTAATCAATCTGTAAAATGTCAGAAGAAACTGGATAATGCCTGTCAATTTTCTCAGACATATTCAGATTGCTTGTTTTGTCCAAATAACAGCCCTAAACCCAAAGCTAGCCAGTTTACTACAGTAACAAAACAGCAAATGTTAACATTTAGAAAGTGTGAACCATTGATTTTTCCGCACTTTGGGTTTAAATGTCATTTCATTTTTTGCAGATTCATTTTCTGTCGACTGTCAACTGATTAATCGACCAATTATTTCAACTTTACTTTAGTTTCTTGTAAGATACAATAAGATCAGATACACTTTTATTGATCCCACACAGGTAAAAGTGTTACAGCAGTAGAGGTACAAGAACAATACATTATGAGCATCCACTAGACACAAAATGAAGCATGAAAAAACTGAAATAAAAGGCAATAAATGCAAGTGCTGAAGCCATTAGCAGATCATCTGAAAATTAATCAGCTATATTGGTAATTGATTAATCGTTTTAGTCATTATTTAAGCAAAAAGATTGTTAATTAGATTAGATTAGATTGTTAATGCAAATAATCTAAGACATGCTAACTAATATATACACCAAACATAGATGGTTACAGCAAAATGTTTGTGATAAAGATTGAAATACAGAATTGCACTTGAGGGAATTAGTAAAAGTAGTAGTTTGGTGTCTGCAGATTGCAGTGTTAGCAGTTAACCATAACAGGGATGTGGTGGGTGAATATATTCATTTCCCTTCAGCGTCAGAGGGTATCCTGTCACTCCAGCAACAGGCAAGTTTGAAAGCCAGCATGAATCTCAATGATCTGTTGGCTTCTCATTCAGTCGCTAACTTCAAAGCTGCCTTGTCATAACTACGAAACTACTAAAGTGGAGCCACAACTGACTTATCCATCACTTTTATCTCATACTTGCGTGCACAAGCACACACACACATCGCAGTCGCCTGTGTTCGCTTAGGTTTTGGCTGGCCTACATTCGGTGCTCCCACTAGAACTGTGTTTACAGTAGAAGTATGGATGTAAACATACAGTAACTATTCATGTAAATCAGTCAGGGTATAAAAACACTGAGCATTGATTTTTCTTTAAGTTGTCGAGTTAGTTAGTTCCTAATATTTTGATAATTCTGTGATTAGTTCAGGAGTGTTTGAAGTAGTTCTGCTCTAAGGCTTTGCAGCAGGTATTTTCTGCATCTAGAAAATTGGCTAAATTCAAAATAAGCTCTGGTAAAGAACAAGGTATAATTGCGATGATAATTCACACGATTGCGGTGCTTTGAAGTCCTGGCCTCCCTGTGTTTTCTTTTTCTTTCTTTCTCACTGTTTTTCTCTGGTGTTCGCTTTGTCTCAGATTGACCTTCAGTTGTCCCCCGGGGGGGTGGGGGGGGGGGTCAGGTCGATACTGAGGACTTCTCCTGGTCTGTCCAGCAGACAACATGGATGAGTGGAGTCAGACAGACAATCTACCCGCAGATATAGATCTCACTCACATTACTGCTGCCCATAATAGGCATGGCATTGCATCTCCAGTAGCAAAACATTCGCTCTAGCTGGACAAAGGTTGCCAGGAAGTAGACCAATCAAATCACATTGTCACCAGTTAGCCATTCTTGATGATAATCACAAGATGCTGGTGTGAGTGCTAACAGCAGCCCACTTTGGGGAGGATACAGGTCATGAGGAAGCATAGTGTTTAGGGAGGGGGTCAACAACGTCCTTAGCCAAACAGCAGAACCACTAATGGTATATAGTACAGTATGCAGACTGGAATATTTACTGGAGTAAGATGAAGAGAGTCCAGCCTGAAAGTGGAGACCTGATGATGTAACCTAATTGCTGGGTCCCCTGCTGAGTTAATGGGATTGACCATCGCTATCTAAATCTTCCTTTTAATCCAGATGAGAGAAAATAGCAGCCTGAACACCTATTGATAGTCTTTCTCTTTAATGGCAGAGCTTTAGTTCAACAGATAGCAGTGAGTGTTTGTCTGTGTCTGCTTTTGTTTGTTTTTTAAACCCTGCTTTGATTTGCCTCCCTGTGTTTCCACATGTTGCATGTTGTGACATGTTTTGCTGTTTTTTTCCCTTGGTCCCTGTTGGTGATTCATACTTTTTTTCATTGACCTTGTAGTGTATTCCTCCATTTTGTACCCATAACATTTTTTAAAAGGTCTATTTTTCACCACACTAAGAATCAGACATTGTGTTTTTCTTCTGCTGTGGTTGAACAAGTTATTACATCCAGAAACACAAACAACAGTCTGCTGGCGCTCGAAGTTGGAATGACATGCATTGGTGTAGTTTTCATGGACGTGACTACTCAAGGGCATTGCTCTCTTTTTTTTTTTTGTACAATATGATAAAATAATGCAAAAAATATTTCACTATGCATTTTTATTTCTTATTTACTTTATTATTCAAACAACTTGCCAAAGTTTCCGCTACTCAATACTCTGTGACAAGAGCACAAGAGCTCTTGTCACATGATTTCTGGCTCCTCTCATACTCAACCATGTGCTCCTGAGTTGGTGAGAGAAATCAGTTGTGTTCCCCCCTTTGCTGTTACTGTCTTCTTATATGTTACTGTGGTTTCTTGGAGATTTGATCTTTTGTAACCAAAGCAATTCCACATTAGTAAGAATTTTCTCCAGTCGGGCAGACGAAGATGGCGTATCAAGATGATGTAATTAATAGAGTGCCAGTCAACCCCTGTTTTATACAGTCTACGGTCAACACTGAAATGGTGGAAAACGGTGACCAGAACGTGATGGATCTATGGCATTTATGTTCATTTCATGTATTAGAACTGCTGCACAATTAATCGAAATATTATCGAAATCGCAATATGGCCAAGATACAAAATACAAATCACAGAAGCTGCAGAGATGCCCTGGCCTACAAATCTTGTTCTCAAGATGTAAGAAAACATGTTTGTTTGGTACAGACATCTTTATGGCACATCATCATGATTTGAATAGCTTTTTGAGAGAAAATAAAAATGTTTACACCAAAATGAGCATTCCCAATTTCCTAGTCGTGAATCATATCGCAATCATAATATCTGTCCAGATAATCTCAATATGATGTATAAATATATATATTTTTTTACCATATTGTGCAGTTAATTGAGGAAGGTTACCGTCTCCTCATCGGTCCACACAGATCAGATGTTTTCACCTGCAGCCATTTTCAGTCTCTTTAGTGGAAGCTTGAGTGGCATTTAAGTCGCATGCTTCACATGTTCTTGATGTATTCACACAGTTTGTTTCCAGTGCACTTTATTGTTGTGTTGTTTTTTTTTTACGAATTTGTGGCATTTCCACGCAGGTTTATGTTTTAATGCACATAAAACCAGGTGGACGGAAACACATTTTGTTTGTTTCTTCATTATAAACAAAATGATTCGGGGGTTTTTCGTCACTGACATCACTTTGAACTCAAGTAACTTGTGATAGCCGCTGATTCTAATGAGCAGTGAGCGCTAGTCTGGCTGAAACTTTTCCACTGGATATTGTGTACAAGCAAGCTTTCCACTTGGCCTCGTGTGCAGAAAGCATCTGTTTTCCCCCTCCTATGTTTGGAAGAACACCAAAACCCCCTCACACACCCAACGGAGGCCAGCCATACCATGCATTTCCAGTTTGTCACACCTCACTTTTATCGTGCAGAAATGCTTTGCCTCCCTGTAACCTCTGATTCAGACACTAAACATGCATAAATTCAAGCTGTAGTGGGCTGAAAAACATTCAAACGTGGTCAGTCTATCTTCACCGTTTTCCCCTCTTGGGTCTATTTCTTTCTACTCGCATACAAACAAATACAACCACCCTGCTGCTTTGGCTGCTGTTGCCTGGGCTAATTGGTCTGAGATCGCAGCATTGGTCAGGCAACACTCTCTTTGATGCCTTTATCCTCCATATGGTACACAGTACACACCGATAAGGAGTCAGTACAGTGGGGAGCAGTTATAGAGGTACTGGTTTAGCTGCAGAATCAAGGTGTTTGGTCATTCTTCGGTCCACCATCTTCTTTTCTCCTGTGCGTCAGAGCAGAGAGGAGACTCCTACCTTGTTTAACAATGATGCCACCGCAGTAGTGATTTATTGGATGAGGATCGAGAGGGGACTGTTGCATTTCTCAGAGTGGACTCTCCCAGGGGAGAGCTTTTAAAGTGAGCACAGCTGGTACTCCTAACAACATATCACTGGGAGTGGGTCAGGAAGTGAGGTCATGATCTCCACCAAATCTTAATGCAATGGGGAGTTTCTTTCAAGGGGAAACCCAGCCTTCTTTTTGTTTTCCAGTCCTCTGCTGTGACAGTGCAAGTATAATTAAGGAGGAGGTGGTTGGGGGGGGGGGGGGTCAGAAAGCAGCCACAGAGCAGATCTTCACACCAGACCTCTCAGAGTAATGATGTGTTTGGTTTGAGATTGACACGTTACTCTGCCAAAGCTCATCCCCTCAAAGCACCACATAACTTCCACCCATGAAAGGGTATCATTTGGTGCAGTGCTCTGTTTTTAGGTGGAGCCAGTCTGCACTCGGACTGAACTCTTACCAGATTTGTCAGAGTGGTTCCTTGCTGACCGCAGGATCCCTGAGTGGTGGGGGGAGGGGGATTAGTCTAGCCAGGGGTATGTTTGTGTTAGCGTGTGTGTGTGTCAAGGAGAGGGTGGGGTTACAAGAAAGAGTTACTACGAAATTCAGTTGCAGTGAGTATGGGAGGAGGTGGGCATGTTTAGGTCAAGGGAGAGGGAGAGAGAAACCCTTTCAACATTAATTGAAAAGTCACCATGGGTCAGTCAGCAGCCAATGATCAAACAGGGTTGTCATTTGTGCAAAGACGGAGGGAGTGCATGGGTTTTTGTGGATGTTAAATGATAGTGTTTTTGTACCTACTTTGTTTGTTGACATACCTCTGGGATGTTTGTTTTTCAGCTTGTGACATAATGAACCGCACAGTCTTTGAGTTGCCTCTCTGCAGAGTAGTTAACAGATGTGTGCATACATTGTTTAGCAGTGGAGGAAATTAAATAGGTATATGGTGGCTATTAACTAAGTTCTTTTACTCAAGTACTGTACCTAAGTGCAGTTTTGAGGTACTTTACTTGAGCAATTTAATTTTCTGCCACTTTATACTTCTACGCCATTTTAATTCAGAGGCAAATATTGTACTTTTTACCACACTACATTTGTTTGATAACTTTAGTTATTAGTTACTTTGCAGATTCAGATTAATAACACAACATATAATCAACAAATACATGTATTATAGGTCAAGATATTATTTAATCATCCCCCTTATAAGCTACCCAGAAGTATATAATGTAATTAAAATTAGCCCCATCTTTACCAGATGTAAAAAAAAAGAAGTTATAATTGCATTTAAATGCATCAATAACTATAATCCAATATAATAAATATTATTTTGAAATGGGCCAATTTGCATAATGAGTACTTGATACTTAAAGTATATTTTGATGCTAATACTTTAGGGTCAACGTTGCCGACACAGGCCATCAGAAAATGTGACTCTACTGTGCCTGGAATAATTATTTTGTTTGTAAAATGTCAGAAAATAGTGTAAAATGCCAATTCCTGACAGCCCATGGTGATGTATTCAAAACACAAATATATTCAGTATCCTATGTGGCAAATAAAAGCAGCAAATCCTCACATTTGAGAAAGTGGAACCATTTTTGCTTGAAAAATTACAAAAAAAATGTATCGATTATCAAAATAGTTGCTGACAAATTTTCTGTGGATTGACCGATTAATCATGTAATCGTTGCAATTCAATATTCTTTTCTGTTTCTTCATACAATTCACCAGACATTCATTGAAATCAGTTTGAAACATATTGCAACCCATATTGTATTAGACCCGTCTCGCACAGTGTGATATTCAATGAACTTGTACGATTGTTGCCATCCGCCAGCTTGTAGGCGGCTTTAGTGTGAGTCTCTCTTCAATCAACAGGCAGTCTGTGTACATTTTTTCTTCCTCCTCTTCGTTAGAGAAAGTGTTTATATATACAGTTGTTTTTCTCCCCTGGTCCAAGGTATCCTTGAGAGAGGGAAATGGTCCATTGTTTTTTAGAGGGGAAGTGCTGTCGGCAAGAGTCCAAGAAATGGTCAGACTGCTGTCTCTTTGTGATTGGCTGGGTTTGTGTAATGCAGCCTCTGTGGATTGGAGGCAAAGGGCCTGGCACTGAAACAAAACCCAGTTATGAGATGACTGTATTTTAGACGGCTGTAATTATAACGCCACTGTGTTTTGTGTCTGTATATCACTCCCCGTTGTGGTCTCTTCACACCAACACTCAGGTATACTACCGGCTCAGTACACTCTCTTCTTTCCTCACAGAGGTGACACTGAAGGTTCACCTGAGCGATGCCAGCACTCACCAGCCTCTGGGAGAAGCCACCATACAGCTCTTCGCCAACCACACTTCTGTAACCACGGAAACCTCATCAGCTGATGGCAACACCTACCTGCGCTTCCCCTACCGCCTTGGGACACCGTTGGTTGTCACAGCAACCAAACAGGGATATGTGCCAAACTCTGTGCCCTGGAGTCCCTCTAGATTACCTGGTAGGTGTGTGTGTGTGTGTGTGTGTGTGTGAGTGTGTGTGTGTGCGGGCTGTCTGAGAGAGAGAAAGATATTTTTGGACAAATGCTAGAGTGATATTATGAAATAGCCACATTTAGATCGAGATTGTTTGTTTGCAGGTTAGTGATCAGTTTAATGTGTCTGTTAGTGTGAAATAGAAATAGTGTGTGTGTTTGTGCCAGGTGTGTGAGCTAATGATGAGTGGAGTGCTCCATTACTAATTTATTACAATAGATGCCAAAACCCAGCAAGGGGGCTGCTTAAGCTTCCCTTTCACAAACACACACACTCACACACATAATATCTCCCAAGAGGCTGCAGTACAGTGTGTGCGTGTGCGTGCGCGTGCGCGTGTGTGTGTGTGTGTGAGAGAGTCAGTGTGTTGCGGCGGGGAGCTGGACTGGGGAGGGGGGCTATTATGAGCCAACGGAACGGCGGCCAATTGGATTATCACGCTTACCAGCTCTGAACAATGGAGGAGTGAAAGGAAGGAAGGAAGAGGAAAGAAGTACAGTTTGCTGGGTCAGACCTGTGTCCTGCACAGCAGACAGGATGAAAGCAGGACTATTTAATATGTATAAAGATCGTTTATTGACTTGTTATGTCCGATAGTGATCAGTAAAGTGGCCAGGTAGATTGCAGTTTGCTTCTTATCTGATTGTGACTTGTACACTTGTGTTTGTGTTCCAGTATTTTCCTCCATCAGCCTGGACCTGCTACCCGAAAGAGCTGCTACTCTGATGGTGTATGAAGATGTTGTGGAGATTGTTTCAGGCTTACAAGGTAAAACGCAGTAAGCTCATTGTCTTTCACCAAAAGAACAATACACCCAAATCTTTTAAAACAAGTCTCACCCAGTTTGTAAAACAATCTCACCACAAGGTCCATTAGTCGCTGGTACGGCGCTTTCGATCGTATCACACGATCTTCCTCAGCAAGTTGAGCTTGAATTTGAAATCTTAAACATAGAGCTAACATTGGCGAGACGTCTTTAAAATGCTAAAAAAGGATATTTAAACTACTACTTTACAATCAAACGACAACTGAGCAAACTCCATCTGCTGAGGAAGGAACCTCAATTTATATCCAGATGTTTCCACGTACCCAAATGTTGTTGGGTTTCAGCTGCCAGAAGACACTGATAACTGTAGTTCACAGTAAACTGTGTTTTCTACAAAGCTCAATATATACTTCAAGACAGTGACGAGCAAAATGGTGAAGAACACATAATTGAGCTGCTGACTTTACGCCCTCTTCAAATCTGTATTTGTAAGAAAAATACATTTTTAAACTAGAGTTTAAAAACCAGGCTCCTCCGTCCACACATACACATATATAAATCGGGAGTTAGTCTTTGTTAGTCAGCCTCTTTGTTACGGTGTGTGTAATTATATTAGTTAAGGCTTTCTCACTCAGGCAGAATCAATATAGTCTCTTTGTCTGCTGGGTCTTTTGTGTGTCATGGGAGTAATTTAACGTATCGGCTGGTTTGTTTTACAAAAAAAACAACAACTTAACAGACCCATAAATATACATACACCATTAAGATGTAAACCTCTTAAGTACACACTGGCCACAGCACGTGTCTGAGTGGAGTGTAGTTTCTGCCCTCTGTCTGACACTCTGTTTGTCATGATGTTGTGAACTTGGGCGCCCAGGGGAGTGATAAACCTTGGCATGTGGCACGAGGAAAGAGAATAAAAGAGGGGGAGGAGGAGGAGGATAATACAGTACGTGTTGGAAAGTGGGGTTGTGGGTGGAGCCGTCGGAGAGAAAGGGGGATGGGCAGAATGGTGTCCAACAGAAGTAGGAGCAGATGAGGTGAGAGAAAAGTGGAGGGAAAAAAGACAAGAGGAGTTGAGGAAGGGAGCACACAAAGAACAGAAATAGGGTCATTTCCTTTCACAAAAACAGAGCCACAGAAGGGAAATAACACTCACACCTGAATTTCAAGAACAAGCCTTAGACACATAATAGAAACATGAAAGTTAAAAGATGCACACACTGCACAGCCTGAAATTCATGTCGAGTGCAACTAGAAACAGTGAACACACATATACAGCTGGATCTGTGTCTCACTGCTCAGGAATGTGTGCTCACAGTCGGACCACAATGACATCACCTTGCTGAGTCCAGCTACATGCAGTTTTCACTGTTTGTTGCACTTTATCTATAATTTGTTAATGTCAGGCAGAGATTGTATGGGAGGCAGCGATGGGTTGAAATGAAAAGGGAACAATTAATTGCACAGCAAAATATCAGAGAGAAGCATCACACTGGCTAAGAGAAGAAGTCAAGCGAGGCATTATCTCTACCGTATCGATCCGGAGTTAACCTCCATTAAGCCTAGTTTGATGGCTGACTTTATAAAAAGGCATTAGGCGAAGACGAGGAGTAGAAAATTGTCTTGTAAACATCCCGAAACAACATCAGTGTGGAAGATAGACTGTTACTGTCAGGTTGAAAACCTCGTAACTGAAGTTTTTGTCAGATTTAATTAATTTAATATGAAAACTGAAGTAGAAAAACTCAAAAGTTGAATTGTTCTCTGTTTTATATCTGTACAAAATGTTATTCTATAGTTAGATTTACAACTGTGAAAAATTACACCGCCCTCCTACACACTGGGCCAATATATACGTTCGCATTTAAAACAATGTATCTTTATCTCTTTCTAATTCTTAGTTTTACTCTTAGTTCCTCCGCCGAGAAGGTTATGTTTTTGGTGCCAATTGTTTGTCCGTCAGCAGGATTACGAAAAAACTACCGGCCTGATTTTCACGAAACTTGGTAGAAGGCCATGGGCCAAGGAATAACCCATTACATTTTGGAGCAGATCTGAATCACGGGGCGGATACACAAATTTTTCACTTTTGTTAACACTGCGAGATTGGGTCAGCGGAGGTCTGCGCTCTTCTAGTTCTAAATATGAATCACTGCACACTGGCCTTTTTAGCACAGTCTCAAGCCACCCTGCATTTCACTGCACATATTGTAAGAACATTTAACAAATAAAACCTTTGTATCTTGAGCGTAGATGATCTGCTGATTTATATTTTCTTTGAACCCTCATGACTCAGTCTTCCTTTTAAGTACTGCCCTACACTGTCTGTGGCGTTCAGCCTCAACAAGCCTGTTTGTTCCTAATGAAGACGTAAATCTTAAAAAATGTGTAATAAATACTTAAATTTCTAAAGAAGGCACTTGCTAAATCAACTGGGCACTGTGGTTTTTAGTAATTGTTACTCAGAGAGGAGTAATTAGTGCATTTGTTGATTTGTCATAATCATATGATCTGCTTAATGAGGTAACTTTAAGAATAGTGTTAGCGATTCCTGCTGCAGCACACGGAAGACTCTGTTTTCCTCCAGGGCTGAAGTTGATGCGAAGGTGCAGCGTTTATTTTGCAAACTGTAACCTATACTATACATTTACTGCCACTAGACAACTTCACGGCTAACTTTTCCCTCTGCTCCTATCGGCAACACACCTGTCTGCTCTGAGTGCAGTCACCTTTACTCTGTCTCTCGCTCACACTCACAACGCACTGCCCTGCTCCTTAAAGGAGCCACGCTTCTCTTAGAACGAATCGGGAGGAAAGGTAAAGAGAGACTGAGTGAGTAGGTGAGGATGGGCTGTGAATGAGCTTAAATTAGCCCCCCTAACAACAATGTCATCGCCCATCGTGTTGTTTCACTGTGGACATAGTCATATGCCCTATTAGTGAGTATGTATGGCAGCAGGACGGTGTATGTGGGATCACCTCGAAATAAACTACAGTGCCCACTTTCATCGTGGTCCAGGTGCATGTCACTCAATGCAACTGGGTTTCTCTTTGAAGTGCATTTAACAGAAGCAGTGGTCTGTGGCACGGAGCAATAAGCTGTATCAGGCTTTGACTACACTGGCAATACCTGTTAAAGGATCAAATCAATATTGGTTTTGGCCTTATACTTAGAGAACTGAAGAGAGATCTGGTCTTGCATTCTTGAATGTCTTCCACACCAAACAATTTAAAGAAGTACCTAAGGCTGGTGTTATTTCTAACTCACACAACAATGTTAACAATATGCTAAGAAACGGTATTGTTAACATATATATTTGGGGAATTTTATGCTTTAATTAGAGAGTGGTCAGTAGAGAGATGACAGGAAATGAGGGGAGAGAGAGATGGAGAACGAACCGGTTTCAACGGGGGACATTGGGGTTCATGGTCGGCGCCCCAACACCAAGGCCACCAAGACAATATTAACGATTACGAGACACAAAAGTTTGGACACACTTTCTCATTCAATTAAATGGGAAAGTGTGTCCAAACTTTTGACTGGTACTGTATTATAAAAAAAAAAAATCTTGTGGCACAATGGTCTAAGATACATACCAATTAACTGCAGCGTTCCTGTTTGATCTCCTGTGCGTGTCACCCCCCTCTTCCTATGTATTCATTCATCTCAACCATCAACTACAGAGATAAGAATAAAATGCCCAAAGAAATCTTAAAAAAGCAATTTGAAATAGGTCGAATACTGAAACTTTAACAACACTGGAGATGCATTCAACATGACATCTGTCTGTCTGTCACTCCTCAAGGTTTCAGGCGTCAGCCCAGTGTTCATTTCCAGCGCAGAGCTCTGAGTCTTCCCTCCAACACATCCTACGCCAACCTAACTGCGCTGCTTACCGTGGCCAGCACCCCCTCACACATTCAGCACTTTCCCCACCTGCAGGTCCTCGGCGGAAATGGCACAGGTGAGGCTCGAACTGGCTGACGGCAACAGCACAAAGGCGTTTAAGATTCGACCATGGAAATAGGGCCAAGAAGAGTCGGGGCACAGATGACAGGGGGAGAAGGCTGCTGAGAGGGGGTGGGGAGTGAAGAGGAGAAGCAGCGGCACATCACAGGGACTCTACCCTGGAGAGGCCTCTCTATCTGACCTGAAACACAATAGTCCCTGTGTGTGTGTGCTCTCTGTCTAACACAACCCCCTTGCCCGCACGCTTTCAGGCGGTCTCATCCATGTCTTGATGTGCGTTTGTGTGTGTGTGTTTTATGAATTTGTGTGTCCTTCTTTCTCCTTCAGCTTGAATACCCCTCAAAAGCTCCCCCTCCCCACAGCACGTACCTTCTCCCTCCAGGCAAAACAAGCATACTTGTGTATTGTGACACTTTCCTCGTTTTTCTCGTTTTTTTTCACTCTCCACCCTGTTTCCTTCTTTCCTGTCTTTCCCTTGTTTTCTTTCCTGTCTGTCTTTCCCCTGACAACTCTCCTTTATCTACGCTGTTTTTTTACTCCCCCCCCCCCCCCCCCACACCAAACCCCCCGTGCTTTCTGCTGCTTCCGCTGCCCTCCCTCCTGTGCACCTTATTCCCACTCCCTTTTCTTTTTGCTGCATTTTTGTCTTTTAAACTTTTCCCGCTTCCCTCACAGGGACCGAGAAGAGGTTCGAGTTGACTCCTGTAGCAGCCATCTCTGTTCACTTATTGGCTAGCGACGGAGTGGAGCTGCAGGTGAATGAGCCAATCACAGTCTCCGTCCCCCTGCCGGCTGACAGTGGCCTGAAGGAAAATGATCACATCCCTGCTTGGAGATTTGACCCACGCTTGGGTATGTACTGACAGAAACACGAGCTTTTCTGACTTTCTAAACAAAAAGTGTTCTTTCATCTACATATCTGTTTTTATCGTCCACTAAGACCTCTGAAAAATAACCTCCACCCTTTTTAAAAGTGGAGTGCTGTAATATATTTACGTCTATGTAAAGGAGGCCAACTTTTCGTGGGTGAATGATTTTTGATATTATCAGAATAAGAGCATTAAGTCAAACCACATGCACAGTGCCAGAGTGATGAATGAATTTATTCATAAAGTCATAAAAAAAAATGACCAACATACGGTGCCACATTAATCTGCAAATCAAAACACAAATACTGCTTCACATCACAAGATTGGACCGTGGATGCATAATCTGCTGGAGCTCAGTTAAATCCTGAAAACTGAACTAAACAATAGCAAAGGGCTCTGCGGTGCTGGCTCCTATAGCCGAGACTGGACCCACTGATTTATTTCAGCAATCTTAAGTCTGTGCTGTCAGACGTCCTGCACTGTGACACACCCAATTCTTCTTGGACAGGCTGAGCTGAAAGACAATGATTAGCTCATCAGTTGAGTCAGACATGTCTGCAATACAAAACATCCTTCTTTGTGTACATTAATGTCACCTTTCCAGATCTACTGTATCTCCACATTACGTTTGTGCCATGCCAGTGCAGGAGAAAGGTCTGTCGGGACCTATTAACATTCTTCTGGTGAAGTAAAATGTACTGGGTTATTTGATGCAGAACTGAAACATTTAGGCGATTAATCGCTTTGTAGTCCTGAGAACCATATCTGGCTCTTTAGCTGCTAAATGCTCCACCTTGTTCACCAGCTGTGTGTGTGTTGCGTGGTGCTGGGCAGGCAGGTGCCCTCGTCGAAAACGACGCTATGAGAGCAGTGAGAGTGAGCCAAAATAGTAATGTTGCAGGGGCCGAAAACCAAAACAATGAACTGAAAGAGGCTGGAACTCTCCATGGAGCTGAGGGGAACTGTGGAGGATAATTCTTTGTGGGTTATTCACTATGAGCGAACCCTTTTTATTAGTAGTATAATATAAAAAAAAATCTTTTAGCCACTTTAAGCAAAAATGAAAGACAATTCAGACCATATGAACATTAACAAGAATAATAGGCCACTTGTCACTGGGATAAATGTCTTCTACATTAAACATGTTTTAGTCCTAACTGCATGTGTAATGAGACTAGCATTTCTCTAAATATGCCCTTGAAAATACTACTAAGCAATTGGGCCAACCAGGTTTAAAACCCGTACCATATTTGCTCTTGTGATGGTTTTAATGATCTGAAGGCTCAGTTTAAAGGGCCCAAAGTAACAACATCTAAGCCTTATTAAAAAAGGGCTTTGATAAAAGCTGAGAGAACACACACTTGTAGCCTACGCACAGCCTGTAGCAGCGAGTATTTCCACAACAGAAGCCATCCCCGGACCTCTCTCCGGGCTATATCTCGCGTTCCTTAGCAACCCATCAAATGAATAACACAACAGAAATGCCCGGCTCATGATTGAGTTTCTTCACTGAGCGATTAAATGTGTGAAATGTGTGCATGTGCGTAATTGTGTACATGTTAAACTGATGATAAAAAACAGAAACAAAGAAATCTGTCCGATGCCTTTTGGAGGAATATTTCAGGCTGATAAAAGCTCCCTCACAAACAAGCTAGTTTTGTTTATAGTGTGCACATGGACCACACACACACACACACACACACACACACACACACACACACACAACCTGTTCCTCTCGTGTATTATTACATGTTAATGGAGCATGAGGCGAAATGATGTCATATCCAAATCAAGTTCACTTGCTGGTGTGTTTGTGGGTCATTTGTAAACAGGTGCACCTTCGTCCTGAGAGGAGTTCCATGATGCAAATATAGACAGCTTTCTCAAACGAACAATGTCAACTGTGTTGACTTTGCATGAATGGGCAAGAAGCAGAAGTAATATACAGGCTGTATGGACATTATAAACGTTTGCGTTGTGTCGAAGCGGTAGTCGGACTCTGCGGTGTATTGCATGGAAGCGTGGGAACAGTCATTAAATGTCAGTATTAAACAGGTCAGCGACACAGAGAGAGGACTCCCCAGTGGAAACAGTCAGACAGAAGGGTAAATGCGGGCAGGGCTGGGCACAAGGCCTTTGTGTGTGTGTGTGTGTGTGTGTGTGTGTGTGTGTTGCTGAGTCACACAGCCTCTCTCATTTCTCTTTGCCTCGGTTTCTTTTGCCTTTTCCCTTATCTCTCCTTCCATCCCTCCTCTTTGTCCGCTGTTGTTTCCTCTCCTTGTTATTATATTTTCCCCTTTCCAGGCTCATATATATTTGTCTTTCCTCGCTGGATAGCCTCTTCTCCTTCCCTTTTTGTTTCCTCCCTCCTGAACATCGCTGCAGATTCCGGGACTACTTAATGTTGTATCACTGCAAATCAACATAGAAACAAAGTAGCTCTCCCCATGCTACCTCTGAGATCCAAAAGAGGGGAAGTGTGAATGCACTACTGAATGTTTCCTCTTTGACCAGATTTACTGTGAGCCAATCAATCAGTGCCTTCGGCTTTGTTGTGGTTTTTGGTACTGGCACTGCTGGAGCTGCTATTGTGTCCCTATTCATAGGCTCCCAGTGACATTTGACTGAGCATGCTGCCTCCCTGTGGGTGAGTTAAGTACTGCCAAAACACTCTCCTCCCTCACACTGCAGAACGTGAATCTGCGTTTTACGAGCTGTTAATCAGGTTCGAAAAATCTTTAAAAGCATTGAATTCAGTTTCCTCAAAAGGGCCTTGGAAGGTATTAAAATGTCTTAAATGTAATTTTCAAAAGTCTTAGCCAGTAATGTTGCATATAAAATGCTTTTGTATCTGATTGCGGGTTGTCGGGAGACATAATAAACTGAAAGTGGGATTGTTTCGTCAATGAAATGTGCACGCAGGAGGCTGTTAAATCCTTTTCTGTGGAGTTTCACTCAGGACCACCAGACACCGTCACTTCTGCTAGCTACAGTAGCCAGGAAGCTCATCGTCTCATAATGGGAAAGTGTTGATTTTAGCAAAAACTTGAATGAATTAATCATTTTAAATTGTTTAATCCATTCATCCATTTTATGCTTCTTAAATTCTTTTCATAAAAAACAAAACAAAAAAAGAACTTCCTATCCTTGGCTTTGTATTTTGTGCTGGGCTTTAACAGACTAGTTGTTGTGATGCACTTGTGCATTTTGTTACCTTGTGTTATTATAATTGCTTCCATTGTCTTCCTCATATGTAAGTGGCTTTGGATAAAAGTGTCTGCTAAATGTAAATTAATGTTTTCATCAGGAGTTATTTTTATATACTGCAGTGAAGTACTGAAAAAAAAGATAAAATAATAAATAATTCCACGCTATATTGTCCTTGCTGGTTTTTCATCTTACTTTCATAGTTTGGTCAGTTTGACAGTGAAACAAGTGATAATTTTCATTGAATGGGGTATTAAAAGGTCTCAAAAAGTCTCGAATTTAACTTGCAAAAACCCTGTTAATGGAGTTTACTTCTGTGACATTAACACACTTAGGCCTTAAAGATAAATAACTTATTCTTGACAAGTATCTACATGTAGCTAAGTGGAGTGCTGCTTTATCTACACTGAGATAATAAGAGAGTCAGGTGGGAGTTTGCTGCAGGCCTTGTCAGTTGTCACTTTATGGCTAATGCACTCTGTGAAGGTGGCTCTAATAGAGAATAATTGTTGGGAAATTTGATTTCCAGCTCTGCGGTTGTGTGTGTGTGTGTGTGTGTGTGTGTGTGTGTGTGTGTGCAGGTGCATGGATAAAGAGCAGTTGGGGTCACGTGCAGAGGGAGGGCAACCAGCTCAGTCTGACCTACATTGCTCCTCAGCTGGGATATTGGGTGGCCGCCATGTCCCCACTACACTCAGGTGAGAAACTGCTTTGAGACAGATTATATTTACCGTAAAGAACACATCATGCATGTTGGCATATATGTTCTCATATGTTCTCACACACTGTTTGTAGACAGTGTTGCAGAAAGATGTAGAATATCGATATACAGTATAGTCATAATTTTAACAAACACCATTTTTTTGAAAGTGAGCGAAACCTGTTTCATATAAAAATCTGTTTCTTTATGAGCTGTTCTTTTCACAGAATTAACAGTTTCTCTCTTTTCCCAACCTCTTGTCTGTCCAACAGGTCCAGCTTTTGCAAAGGACATCAGCACATACCACACCATGTTCCTGTTAGCTATACTGGGAGGCATGGCTCTCATCCTGCTGTGTCTGCTCTGTCTCCTGTTGTACTACTGCAGGTGTGTGAAACACTTTCCACAGCAATATGTCCCATCTTAAAGACTGTCAGAAGTTGCCAGATTTGTCTCCAAAATGAGGAAACAAAGCCAATATTGCCAATAGGAGTTCGTCTTTATGACGGTTTGTGTCACGTGACATAAGCTGTGTTGGATGCAACACAAGATTTGGTTAATTTATATGTTAACAAAACAGGGTGGTACTGCACAAGTACTCAGGTACCAGTGCTCTACTGCAAATAAAAGCGCTCAGGGAATTCTGTTGTCTAATTTAAGTGCCAGTATTTGTGTGGGGAAGATGCATTTAAAGTCGAACAGATTGCTCTGATTGAATCATGACATCTGCTGTGTCTCTGCTGTGCAGGCGTCGTTGTTTGAAGCCTCGAGGGTCTCATCGCAAACTCACGCTGTCATCTGGTCTGGACAGCAGTAAGAGGGACCAGGCCACCTCCATGTCCCACCTGAACCTCATCAGCAACGAGGTCTGTCTGACTTACAGGGAACGGTTCAATCACTAGTCAGGCAGAGAAAGTACTTTATTAGTACGAATTAAGACCTGGGCAGCTTGGTTCAAGCTCTGTGTGTCAGGGAACATCTGCCTAGCTGAGGGGTCCTTAAGCATGACATTAAACCCCTCTTCCATGGAGGTGCTGCACTGTAGCTGAGTCATTCATCTAACATCCTTGGGGCGGCCGTGTCTTGGTGGCAGAACGGTTGCCTGCCAATCGGAAGGTCAGCGGTTCAATCCCGCAGCCATGTGTCGAAGCATCCTTGAGCAAGATACTGAACCCCAAAATGCTCCCGAAGCTGTGCCTTCGGTTTGTGAAGGTTCTCATATGTAAGTCACTTTGGATAAAAGCGTCTGCTAAAATGACTAAATGTCAATGTAAACATCCCAGTGGTGGGCAGAAAACAAAAAAATTATTTTCGCAAACTACGAAGGATCAGTACTGTTGCAAAAATGTTCTCTTATTTTGTCTGTGATAAAATTGCTTTGATAATATGATGTTTTCCTCAGAATGTGCCTGCCTTATATCTTGATTTAAATTGAGTATATTAAAATAGTTTCTTACACTTCAATGTGTTGTTGTCTTTAGGTACAGCTGGAACTTGTTTCCACAGCGACTGAGCCCGACATGACCACACCAATGCTAAAGCCTTTCTCATATGAGCACCAAGACAATCAACGTCAACACAGCGTAATCCACCACAGCAAACACAGCCGCTCATCTCTCGGCAACAGCCACCATGGCTCATCTCTTGGCAATCTGACGCCTCGCAGCAGAGACTACCGGCAGTCTGTGGAGACGTTCCAATTAAAGGCTGCCCTTTCATCCGGAACAGACCGCGGCTACCGTCAATCATACACCTCCGTCTGCTCATCCAGCAACCCGATTTCAGATGCACTGTCGTCAGCCAATCACGGTCATGTGTCGGGTAACCATCTGAGCAGTCTTGGGATTGTTGATTGCATCTCCCCTTCCTCTCCTCCTCACTCCCCCACTCGAGAGGAGGGATGCGAGTGCAGAGCTCCTGACTACCTTCTGTCTCGCTCTGTGGACCACCTGGAGCGTCCAAGTCCCCCGTTGCTCTCCCGGCCCGGCCAGCTGCTCTGCTGCGGCTCTGTGGACCTGCTGAGTGGAGGCGAAGGCTACCCGAGGGTGCGTCCTACACTGGTGATCCCAGCCCACTACATGCGCCTGCCGGGGGAGCACCCTCTGTCTGGTCAGGCCCTCCTGCTGCAGACTGACCAGCAGAGTGACTTGGAGACCATTCAGGCTGAGCTCAATGCCTCACATTCCCAGCAGCCCCTGGGGCAAACCCCCACTGACTGCACCCCAGGTCCCACCAAGCAGGGTGACGGAGAGGGCCACGGCCTGTCAGAGTCTCTGTCCATTCCTGCAGCACTTGGGGAAACAGGTCTAGTGGAAATAAACAGTGAGGACACCTTGTTGGCTGAAAAGACATTAATGGAGCTAAGAGGAGGGAAGCCTCTGCCTCACCCGCGAGCCTGGTTTGTCTCACTTGATGGACGCTCAAACGCTCACATTCGCCACTCCTACATCGACCTCCAGCGGGCCGGGTGCCACGGCAACACGCCGGGTGGAGGGGGTCAGCAAGGTAATAGCAGCGGTGGGAGGCGTGGCAATGGCAACGATGCCAGTCTAGACTCCGGTGTGGACCTGAACGAGCCGAGAGTGGGCCGCAGGGGGAGAGACGGAGAGCAGGAGGAAAGAGAGATTGAGAAAGACAGGTCGAAGGGCACAACACCGGCCATGGCCTACACTCAGCTGGTGTATGTGGATGATCTGAATGGCGGAGGCAGCGAGGAGGAGATGCCCAAGTGCAGCCCACAGGACAGTAAAACAGGACCCATCCTGTCAGACAAATCAGAGGGTCAGAGAGGGGATCAGGGGCAGGGGGATGTGGAGGGGAAAAGAGTGGAGGGGGTACAAATACAAGAGGAACCGCCCTCACTTTCCTCGTCATCCCCTGCTTCTCCTCCTCCCCTGCCAACACCAGAGGGAGAGACTTTCAGGACTGATCACGCGCTGCTGTCAGTCTCTCCTGATGACGATGCAGCACACGAGGATGGAGAGGACGAGAAGAAGAGTCCCTGGCAGAGGAGAGAGGAGCGACCCCTGCTGGCCTTCAACCTTAAATGAGCCACAAATGGCCGCATAAAGGATAGGGTCACACTTTTTCTTAATACAGTACTCACATGCCCATATGTACATTTACAGCGTTTTTGGTCACTGTAATTGTCCCTCCTGTACATACTGGCCCTTCTTAAAACGATTTCAATGTATGTTAGGGGACAAAATCCACAGTCCTCGTTCTGTGCAAAAATGTATTCTGAAGTTCAGCTGAAGCTAATTTGAGGCTTCAGCAGTCTGAGTTAGTCAAATCAAGTGGGGATCTTGCAAAATTGCGGTCTTTTTAGATAGAGTACTTTATGAATCCAAATAGGAGCGTCCAGCAGCAAAGTTACACATGAATCACTAAACAAAAAAAACAATAAAAAAGTAAATACAGTAATGAAAACAAACAACTAAAAACTAGGATCACACTCTGAATATACACAACACAGGTTTTCAAACCGTAAGGCGTGCCTCCACAGGGGGGGTGGGAAGAGTTGAGGGGAGGACGTGGGTCAGGCGAATTGCCGCAATTAGAGTCAAAAATCTCAGAATTCTCAGAGTCATAACTCAGTCATATCTGAGCAAACAGATACAATACATATATGTTTAGATTCAGTGTGACTTTCGCTTCCTGATACCATTATCTATAATCTGCTTAGAAATCATGGGGAACAGATGTTCATAACGCCAGAATTTGCCTGAGAATCATCACGTTTTCAAGTTTTCTTCAGTATTTAAATAATCCTGTGATAGTGGTATGTACATCCATCAATAAACTGCAAACGGAAACTGCTAATAGCTAATTCAGCACACTTTTAATGGTGCCAATTTGTCAAAATGTAAACAAATACAGGGGGTAAAAAACATGGGTCAGAACCCCTGATTTACAGCGATCGTCCCTGGTAATGTTCTGTACGCGGTTATAGATACTGATCATTATCATGTGCAGATATGGCAAGGTGCATCATTTGACTTGCATACATGAGTATTGGGAACAACTATACACAAAATCTATATATACAGTTATGTACATGTATTTAAAATATAGGAATGTCTGTAACAAACATTACATTGGTTATAATTTGAAAGCAGTTAGTGCCATAGCACTTTGTGTTCCTATCCTTCTGCTGTGACTAAACAAGGAAGCACAAAGAGGGAGTCTACTAAAAAGACTATAACCTGGCGTGTCTAACTCGAGACTCGATATTAGCTTCAGCTGAATTTTAAACTTTTACACAGAACGAGAACTGTGGATTTTGTCCCCCATTCCTTACATTGAAATCACTTCAGGAAAGGGATCTCTGCTGCTGGTGTAGACAGGAGGAACACCTACAGCAACCAGAACTGTTCAGTTGTACATATGAGCATCTAAGTATTGTTTTGAGATAGATTTTTAAAAAACTAAACAAAGTGAACCTATCCTTTAACCATGACTCCCCCTCTGCCCAGACCATAACGTGAAGGATATGACGATTTAAAGTAAAGCCCTTTGTTTTTTCTTAATATAGCACTGAGAATATATTTCAGCACTGGGATCCCTTCTAGTCCAGAACCATGAAGGGATGGTTCAGATCCTTCATGAACTTCCAGGTCTCCTTTATGAAATGACCGATGTCATCCTCACAGCTCTCTACAGAAACAAACCTCTCATCGGCCACAATATACACATTGCCTGAGGGAGACAAACGGACTTTGGAGGCAAGAAATTAGAATATTTTATGCACAACAAATATATGCCTTTTTTTATAAATAGCCTTGTAAGCATAAAGGAACTGTAGTAGAAACAGATGATGGGTGGTTCTCACAAATGAGGCTAAAGACTACAGGAGCCTTTTTTTTCTCAAGCCATATTGGCCTCAGTCCACTGACACACTATACTTCTTTAAAGTGAGATTATAACCCTAATTTAGCCACACTGACTGATTTTTAAGTTTGCGGAGCATTTGTGCAAAATGCAGCATGTGATTCAACTCTTTTCACACTTGGTTAGGAAATGTAAAAGTCTTTATACCGTGTTTCTGCACAAGAATCACTCTTGTAAATCCTGTACTTTGAATGGCTTTGAGTATGTTGCCAGAATTTAATCCAGCCCGTCAGAAGGCTGTATGGGTTTTTACATGATCTACACAAGGGATGAAGTGCTTGGACTGAAGAAATTAAACCACTATCCGCACAGCAATGTAATCAGATAATGTGACACACCACTATGCTGGTGGTTAAAGAGATAATACCACTACGAAACTGTAGTTCCACCCAAAATAATTGCGAGGTGTAATAATATGAAGGGTTTTGTAATTGTTGAACCACTGACTGGAATATTTTTGTTCTGAAGGCTATGCATCACTTTTATACGGCTGCTTGAGATGCCTTTTTTTGTAATTTTAATCATTATGATTTTAATTGCCAACATGAAGTATTTTACCTGAAAATAGGCTATTTTTGTTTCTTCAAATATATTAAGGGTTTTTCCTTTCCTTCCCACCGTAGTGTTAGAGCTACAAAAACAAACACTTTTACCTGAAACCAAACTATTTTTGCATGCTGTGTTTCACCTTCATTTCCCCCCCTTTCCTTATGTTCCAAGTGCCTTTGAACAACCTGACTCTACAACAAATTTGTGGAACAGATTACCTTATTTATTTCTCACCTTCTTTTGCCTTCAGCTTCTGTCCTCTCTACCTCAGCCCTCCCTTTCCCTGCCACTTGTGAAAGAAAGCATGCAGTAAACTTTCCTCAGCACTAGCGTGTTACCAGCTACACTGCAGACATCTCAGAAAATGTCTACCAGCTGCTGCAATCGTAAAATCCTCTACAGTAATCAGCAAGGCACCAATCTCTCTTAGAGTAAGTAGTTAAGGATTTACTGACGTTTTCAGTGTAGCACGGAATATATAAAGCTAAGTGCGACTGTATGTGAAGCTAAACTGCAGGTCATTTCAGTGCATTTTCTTATTGTGTTTTTGGAGGGTGAATGTTTGTCTCGAATGTGTTTATGCACATCTGCGTGGTGGTAGTGGTCATCTGCGATGCTGCAAGCTGTGAGTTTGTGTTGTGTCAGACTGTGTCCACGTGAGAGCGCTGAGAAATAATCATCATACATCCACTCAAGGTTCATATAGTAGTCATAGCAATCATATTACAGAGTGTTTATAGTTCTTTATAGTCAAAATGATTTGTGAGTTGGTGTTGTGAATGGCCTCTTCTCTTTTAGTATCCCACAGCAGCCTCCAGTGGAGTTTCAGTATAGCATCCTGAGTGTGTAACTTGGTTGCTTATATTATATTTGAAGCCTATTATTCTGAATAAACAGCCAAACTGGAATCATTTTTGTGTATGCCTGTGTTTGTATAATTTATCAAATATGAAAGAAGTCATGTGCAGCCTGAGTTTTTCTTTCCCCAATTCGTCATGTAATCTTATCAATAAGCTCACATTAAATCACAGACCCTCTTTTGTTATGATCGTGTCTCCATTAGGAACTCCCTGCCGAGGGACGTATCAAACATCGAAAGATTTTTCACCAAATACCTTAAGTGTGTCAATACTTTATAGGATAACTTTAGTGCATTTAAAGCATTTTATAAGTAGTGTTGATTGTTATTGATGGGAAAAGTACTATTTGAACTGTCATCAGTGTTTAAATTAATTATAGTCAGATAGCCCAAAGGTTATATGTAAAGGAGATGCCTTCTTGAAGTACTCTCTGATTCTGTTTAAGTCTGTGTTTTGTCATTATTATATAGTATGTATAGTACGTATACTATTATATAGTATGTTGTTGTACTTCATACCATGTAACCATGGTCTTGAGTTTTGAAAAATGTACATTGGTAATGCTATGGTGAGCAAAAAACCAATTGCTTCATTGTTATCACTTTCTCCATTATTTAATCAAATATTCGTTATCTTTTAAGGAGTCTGGATTACCACCATGGCAAAGCAGGCAACTGTCCTGGGGCACTAGAGCCCCAAAAGGCCCCAAAAATCCCAGATTTGCTGTGTTTCAATTGTGTGGGGGTTTTTTTTATTATTAACTGGGAAATTTGTTTGGGATTTTGCACCACTAAAATACAATCTCAGCTAAAAGACGGGTTCTGCATTATTACCTGATGTTACATCCTGTCTTGTGGAGGAGCCCTGTGTAGAAATGTAGTTTAAAGACCTAATATTGTTTATTAAATTGTGCTCACATGGTGCATACTGCTAATAAAGTTGTGTTTAATCAAACTACCACAAACTGACACATGGAAAACCCAGATACTGTTAGTAGTGAGAGTTTTCTTTATCTTAAAGTTAGTTTAATTTGGGTAACGTTACCTGTATTTGACGTTAAACGGTAGGAGTTTAGCTCTGTTTTCCCTCCATTGGCCTCTAGGCGGTGCGGTTTCCTTCGGCATTTTCTTTGTTTTCCCATCTCTCGCCCGTTGTCCGTGATCTCTATCATACGGTGGCTGGCAATTTTTAAAAAAAGCATTTTTATGATGGCGGAGGACAGTGAATCCGCGGCCAGTCAGCAGAGCCTGGAGCTGGACGACCAGGACACCTGCGGAATAGATGGAGACAACGAAGAGGAGAATGAGCATATGCAAGGGTGAGGATGGCCTGTCTAGTCCGGTTGCGAAACACAGTAACGTTATTTCAGGCAGCCCGTTTATGCGCCGCCTGTTTATGTGTGTGCTCGGTCGGGAATAGCTAGCGCAGTTAGCTAACGTTAGACGACACGAACACAGCCAGGCTGTTTGCCACAAGGCCGTCATTTAAAGCTAGAAACCACAGGAGAAGTGCTGATTTTAAACTGTTGTGAATTGTCTTTTTATCCGTTTGTTCCTTCACGTACAAATGTCTACTCTCAGCTAGCATCCTTGAATGAATGGCATGATGACAGCCAACCGTTCAGACAAACCGTTAGTTAGCTAACGTTAGGTTAGCTCAGCTGTCACTCGTTGCTATGGTAGCTAACGTTAGCTCGCGGCCGCTCTGGTTGTGCGTGTCAAGAGTCAAACGTGAGGCCAACAAAGTCAGACCCTGTTCAATGATGTGCTGTGCGTTTGTGTTTATATCTGTAGGAGTCCAGGGGGCGATTTGGGGGCCAAGCGGAAGAAAAAGAAGCAAAAGAGGAAGAAAGAGAAGCCAAGCTCGGGGGGAGCCAAGTCTGACTCTGCCTCTGACTCTCAGGAGATAAAGGTGCGGTGGTGCGGACTTATTGAAATGTGCACAAACTCTTTCATGGCAGGGGCTAAACTCCCGAAACATAACCCACTAACACAGTGGAGTCACTTGCCAGGCTGACTACTGGGAGTAGGTGAGGGGAAACGCAGAATAGTCATTTTGCACGCAAGAAACCCCAAAAAACCTGTTTGTTGTCCATCTGTGTGAATGGGTCAGTAGGTGTTATCCAACCTTGGCCTAGACTCACGCCCTATAATGACCCTACAGTTACTGAGATAACCCTAATTATAACAGTAGTGGCTGCTAGTCAAAGCAAACTTGAAACACTGAGTACATTTACATGGACATTGGGATAGCAGTTATATTTTTTGCCCATGTACACATCATATACCGGTTTTAGAAACCAGGACAAGCCCTTATCCCATTTTTGAGAAACACAAATGCTGTATGCTACCTGGAGCACTCCCGATACAAATCTGGGATACTGTCCCATGTTTACACCTTATCCAGGTCTTTGATAACCATCTGTCACGTGGGCAGGTGCTTCCCACGCTTGAGTTACATGAGTAGTTAGTCAATGAAACAAAACAAAATGATGATAAACAAGGTATTGAGGATCTGCACACTGAAATGAAAGTCTGACAGCAGTGCAGAGGATCCGTTTAAACTGTTGCTTTATTTCTGCTGTTAAGATGAAGAAAGCACGCGCCACTTCAATTTACCAGGAATACTACAAATGCAAAAATCCACAAGCGTCCACTATCATAACCCTGGGTACTGTTAAAAACTTGTATACTGGCATATGAAAACCAGATTTCTCATGCTCCATCAATACATCATCTCCAGAGAGTGAGCAAAACCAGTATAAACATGCTCACAATAAGTGTTTTTGACAGGGGCATGTGCTGAGCTACAGTTTGTGGACATGGGTGTTTTGTGAGAAGTGATGATCCAGTATTTATCAGTTAGTTACCAATAGTCAGGTGTGAACAGTCAAATGTGGCTTGAACTGGCACGGGGTTTTTATTTGAAAGGGGTATAAATCTCACATATATGCCCTCTGTTGTGCTACATTTGAATCATGTAGGCTATTCGGTCTTTGGCCAAATTAGATATTATTATTATTATTATATATATATATATATATATATATATATACACACACACACACACACACACATACAGGCTGTGAGAAACATGTCTCTGCATGTCACACAGGGAAAGGTTCATTCTTGTCATCGTACTTGAGGCCCACGGTCTTTGTTCTTATTTGTGTTACATGTCCCTTCTCTATATGTAGAACCCTGGCTTACCCATCCAGAAGCTGCAGGACATCCAAAGAGCCATGGAGCTGCTGTCCTGCCAGGGTCCGGCAAAGAGCATCGATGAGGCAACCAAGCACAAGTACCAGTTCTGGGACACCCAGCCTGTGCCGAAGCTAAGTAAGTACTTACTCAACTTCGAGCGAGCAAGAGCATTGTTAATTTATATGTAAATTATTTGAATTGTGCATGTCTTGTTTAAATTAAGCTTTTATTGAGGAATTGCATGCATTCAGTCATAAGCTCTTAACGATTGAGTGATTATTGATCATTAGCTTGGCGAATGGATGATTACAGAAATTGCTTAAAATTTGCATCCCTAACTCAAACAGTATTACTTCAGCTGTCAGCAGAAGCTCAATCATCACCTTTCTTGGACGCTGTTTCTGTGCACCGGTGCCATCTACTGGTTTTATTTCGTCACAGTCTGTGCTGCGCAAAGCCAGTGTCCCAAAAACATGTCAGCTGTGAAGTTCAGTGGGGGTCCAGGCATACTCACTGGGCATGCTTAGTGGCATTAGATTAAGCTGTTTCCATGACAACTATTGGCCAAAGATCAGGTCTGCGCAGGAGGGCTAGTGCCACGGGCTTGCCTGGTCAACACGGGACCAACAGAAGCAGATTTTATAAGTGTAACTGCCAGGAGTTTTGTGGTTTTACCGATTTTAAAGGATCAGTATCACCTGGCCAAAATGCAACAACAGGACATTTACAGGTCCATTGGAAATGTGGTGACTGGAAAATATTCTCATATCTTTGACAAGAGCTGTGCTATTTTTGTAGATGAGGTGGTGACGAGTCATGGGCCGATAGAAGCCGACAAAGAAAACATTAGACAGGAGCCATATTCCTTACCTCAAGGCTTTATGTGGGACACTCTGGATCTCAGCAATGCAGATGTAGTAAGTATAGTGTTTGTCTCTTGACACTTAGACAATGAATTCATTAGGGCTGCAGCTAACGATTATTTTCATAATTACTTAAACTGCTGATTATTTTCTTGATTAGTTATTGGTCTATAAAACATCAGCAAGCAGTGAATGACATCACCGACAGTAAAAAATGTTCAATCTAATTTAATGTTATACCAAGTCAGGAATTCTAACATTTGAGGACACAGACCCATCAAGTGTTTCCCTTTTTTGCTTGAAAAATGAATTAAAGGATTAATAGTTGCAGATGAATTGTCTTTCAATCATCTAATTGCTTAACTGACTAATTATTGCAGCTCTAAAATACATTTTGTATAAACGATTCACAGAAGATATTTTTTGCCGTCTTTTTCAGCTGAAGGAGTTGTACACGTTGTTAAATGAGAACTATGTGGAGGATGACGACAACATGTTCAGATTTGATTATTCACCAAACTTTCTCAAATGGTAAGCGTTCGCTTCTTGGTCATTACTTTTCTAAAATTAAATCAACTGCTCACCAAATATGTATTTACTGTATTCAACTGTGTGCTCTCCCACTAAGCGTTTCCTTCCCCCTCAGGGCTCTGCGTCCACCCGGCTGGTTACCACAGTGGCATTGTGGAGTGAGAGTGTCCTCAAATAAGAAGCTTGTTGGCTTCATCAGTGCCATCCCTGCAGATATTCGCATCTATGACACGTGAGCGCTCATAACTGATCGTATTCATTTGGAGCAGAGCAGTGATATGATGAGTCAATAGAAACCCTTGTACTATAATGCAAAAGTCCTCTTCTTTCCTTCTGCTGCTTCAGACTGAAGAGGATGGTTGAAATCAACTTCCTGTGTGTCCATAAGAAGCTGCGTTCAAAGCGCGTTGCTCCAGTGCTAATCCGAGAGATCACACGGAGGGTGAACTTAGAAGGAATATTTCAGGCTGTATACACAGCAGGAGTGGTACTGCCTAAACCTGTGTCCACATGCAGGTATGCTGTGCACTATTCAAGCATGAAACGCATAGGGCATGGTGTCAGAAAGTCATTTAAAACAAATACTCCTTAACTCTATTTCTCCATTTCTTTCATGTGTCTGTCTGTGTCAGGTATTGGCATCGTTCTCTGAACCCCAGAAAGCTTGTGGAAGTTAAATTCTCCCACCTGAGCAGAAACATGACCCTGCAAAGAACCATGAAACTCTACAGACTACCAGATGTAAACGCTTACGCCTGTCATTCCTGGATCTCTCTTTACAATCCTTATTAATGCCAGGAACTTATATGGACCTTTCCTCTTGCTCTCCACACCCCATACAGAGCACCAAGACCCCGGGTCTGCGGCCGATGGAGAGGCGTGACCTCCGCCAGGTCACCGAGCTGCTACAGAAATACCTGAGACGTTTCCAACTCGCGCCTTCTATGGGAGAAGAGGAGGTGGCTCACTGGTTCTTGCCACAGGACAACATAATTGACACATATGTAGTAGAGGTATCTGGAATCAGTTTCTATCCTCAAGATGCTGACGGCCTATCTGCTGATTCTTCTGTCTGTTTGAACCGTTGCTGTGCCTCTCTCTTCTCAGGGTGCTGGTGGTGTACTGACAGATTTGGCTAGTTTTTACACTCTGCCCTCGACCGTGATGCATCACCCTCTCCACAGGAGCCTGAAGGCTGCTTACTCTTTTTACAACATTCATACACAAACCCCGCTACTGGACTTAATGAATGATGCGTTGATCCTGGCCAAACTGGTAATGTTACTCTCTATGTAGAGTTGTTGTTGTTGTTAAACACATGCCACTATCAAACAATTAAACTGTTCTGTGGTACTATCAGTTGTTGACTTTAAATTCAAAGGGTCTCAATACATAAATCTTTCTTGAACCGTTTTCAACTCAAACCAGAAGTTTCAGAGATGTCTGTGCTACTGTGTCCTTCATCGTGACATTTAGTGTGTGACTTCTTATTCTGTGTGTTTAACAGAAAGGTTTTGACGTGTTCAATGCCTTGGATCTAATGGAGAATAAGCTGTTCCTGGAGAAGCTCAAGTTTGGCATAGGAGATGGAAATCTGCAGTATTACCTCTACAACTGGAAATGTCCCCCTATGGACCCTGATAAGGTCAGCAGCATGATTTTTCTGAGCTAACGATCCTTCAAAGTGTGGCGTTAAGACCCAATAATGAGAGATGAAGTAGGTCCTAGATTTATTTTGTAAGCGGTGGTAGTGGAGGTTGTCTGTGTTTCTGTTTTATATGAAGCCTGTGGTTGTTATGCCACGGCCGCTCTGCAAGTTGCACAGTCAAATCAAGTCAACTCAAATGCAGTAGTAGCCCACAAAGGCTCAGTGGTGAGAAATCATGCCTTGATACACTGAAGGATTTGAGGTCAGTATTGATGATATTAGCGTTAGTCCCTATATATTTATATATATATATATATATATATATAGAATGATTGTTTTTCATTTGGCTTGCACCAAGTAGTTGTAAATCTTTCACTAAGTGTGTATGTTAAGTTGCTCCTGAGTTCTTTACTAAATCACGGTGGCACCAGTGAAGCCTCCTCAGATGGTAGAGACTTTAGTAATGTGTAAATCAGTTTCTAAAAAACATCTGTAGGGCTGTCCAGTCGAGAGCTAATAACAATGTAAACAGGAAGTTACTGTAGCATCACAGGCTGTAATATAACCTTAAAAATATCATTTAAGGAGGCTAAATGTTATATTTAACTTAGCTCATAGTCTTTTGTAAACGTGGGTATGACTTTGTTTTAATTATATGTGCGTACATCTAGAAATCTGTGTGTTAAGAGTGAGTGGGAAATATCCGATGTAGCTAACCTAACGGACAGTATTTGGTCATTTAGTCTACATTACGTTATTAGCTTAATGTTTTGTCATTTGAGGTATATTGTGTTTTCTGAGAAATGTAATTTAAAATCTTCCCAGTTTAAACAGCATTTTGATCAAGGTCAGATTTGACAGAAATAAGTCCTCTTACTCTTCAGTCTAAAGCGGTTGTATGTCAGTTACCTAGTTCAGTTAGCTAACAGAACGCAACAGTTATCTGGCAGATAGTGTGTGTAAATATTTATTAACAACTAATCCATAGTTTTGAGTGGTGCAGTCCATGTTAATTTAGTGATGTGTACATCTCCACTTGGTAGACACTTGAGTAACAACTAAGTGTCAAAGCATCGGACTTACAAATTGGTCAGAACGCCACCAACAGCCGGTTACCGTCTGTTTTTCAGGTTGGCCTCGTCCTTCAGTAGCAGGTCTCTTCACGGCTGCCACACAAACACTGATCAAGAGGTCTTCAGCGACCTCTGGATATTCCTTACCTGGACATACAGGTAGCCCAAGCTAGACAATGAGAACTACATCCGTAAAACCAACCTGGAGACTGGGAGGCGGTTCACCCGTCATCAAGAACATTCTCAGTTCACTCGGAGGTGAAAACTTAAATCATCAACATCCTGAATGTGAAGTCATGCTATGCCTGAGATACTCATACAGTACAATGCTCCTGTCATGCACACTCACATTTAAAACATACCAGTTTGACATAAAAGAGGATGCCTTGACATTGTGAATTTTGTTTCGTTCTTCTTCCTCAGCAGACCCCTCGTTACAAGGGACTGGCATGTCATTTAACTTTGCTGACATTGAACTATGTAAATTATAATCAACAAGTAAACATGACGGCAATACAAAGCAGTTAGTTATTGTGTCCTCACTGCAACTGCACACTTGCAGTATAAGAGGGCCTTGAAGGCAATTGAAGAGTTCTTATTCCCGTCCCGTCTCATATCATTGTGATCAGGCGTTTCTCTGTTGGCTGCTTTGGCCGTCAGTAGAATTAGAAAAAGCAGAGAACGTGTTTCTGTGATAGCTGACGTATAAAGACAGAAACTTGTTTTGTTTTTTTCCTCAAGCAAAATATCTGAACTTTTTAAATGACAAATATGTTCAAACAAACAGAAACACAAACACTGTCAGATAACACACATACACAAAAAGGATATATTCATGGAAGGACTCATCCAACTGGTGCATTGATATACATGTTGTTTTTCTTTTGTTAAAAATATAAAGTCACCTGTACATTTAAAGCCAGATCATATTTATTCCTGTAGTGTGAGTTTGGGGTTCAGGAGGGCTGATCCAAAGTATTTTCCTCATAAGTAGTGTAGATGTCACGGAGTTTGTTCAGATACTGTGGGTTATGTGGTTTTTGATGAAGAATGTATTGCATCAATGAAGCACAATTTTTGAGTTCCTAAACAAGCAAAAGGGTCGTCCTTATTTATTTTTTATTTTTTTTAAAGGGTCAGATTTTAAAACCGATGGGTTGCGGTACATACTTTACAACCTTGGTTTTTACAAACGATATGAGCTGTTTTCACGGTATAAACCTGTTTCTAGAGTTGGTATTTATATTCACGGATGCGCTCGTGCAGATCTTTGTAGTAACAAACACAGCTCGGGGTTATCTGCGTGTGAATGGTGTGTTGTCCGGTTAGCAAGGCTGTTAAATTAGAGGCAAAAGCAAGGATGACATGCTCAGTGAAAAAAAACAGGACACTGAGAATTAGAGCACCAAAGGCCAAAAAACCACAACAAAATAACAATTAATCTATAGCCAGGATCGATTTAGATTTTCCATTTTCCCCACTCTGGGTTCCTGTCCAGTTTTTATTTTTTATGGCGTAGAAATGGCTAACTTACTTTGAAAGAGTAATGTTCTCAGTTAGGTCACGTTTAAAGCAGCCAAGGTCAGTTTTGTTAATTTAGTCATTGCTACTCACAGAAACCGTCACTTGTTACTCCCATTAGCCTGTTGCAAAGCAGTGAATAAGATGCCCCAGTGACGTATTCTCTTTATCGATGCATACGTAACCATCAGTTCCCTCACGTCCGTAGGATGTTAAATGTGTTCTTAATCAAACTCTCGGTTAAAGAAAACAAAGAGAACTGATCACAACATTCAAAGTGTCTGGGCAATCATTTAACAGCATGTATTCGGAGTTCAGTGGCTGAATAAACAAAAGCCTGTATCAGTAACCACATCAATTTGAAATTTGAGCTTTTCCAGGTCCATTTTTATTGACTTCTCTGGATTTGTTTTTTGATGGTACTGTATTTGTGTGTCTGAAAAATATACTGTGGGTCATTTTTTTTAGTGTGTTGTGCAGCTAAATGCGTGAAATTCTTTGAACAGTTCTGATATTTATAATTGTACTTTGCAAAATGTCTTAAGGCATAATTCCTGTTTTCCTTTTCAGTATTTCCTTTACATTAACAGTTAAATGGGCATCTTCAAAGCTGATTTTCAAGAGGTTTGGAGTGTCGGAGCTTTTGGCATTGCCACTGAGCAGGGTGAAAAACTGTTGTCAGGCCAGTTGTTCTGTGGTAGAGCTGCTGGTGAACTCGATGGTTAAAAATGTTTTGAAACTGTCTTTTTGCTCTGAGTTTTTTTACTTTGTTTGATGTTCCTGTTCACGTGGCTCTGCGTAACATAAGACGTAGAGGCTGCTGCCATTTTATCGTATATTTTTCTGTACGTGATGTAATTTTCGTCTCATCCCTTTTATATATTAGCAAGATAAGGACAACCAATGGACAGTCAGTGCTTAAGGGGATTTATTTTTATTTTTTTACCATTGAAAGGTTGAATGAGTTACATTCACTAAGACAGACGTTACCGGCATTAACTGAACACTGAACCTGGGTTACTGAGTCAACGGTGTGCCTCATGAATGTTGGTTGTGTCACAGATGTGTTGCCTGCAGCTGTCTGAGTGAACTTGAAGCATGTCAGTTCTGATGATCTGTGATGAGTTTAGCGTTGACGTTACTAGCCACACCCTTTAGTGAGAAGTCAACCCGAAGTACCTG
>CM022486.1:13780137-13859389 GCA_011952105.1 Coreoperca whiteheadi | reverse complement strand
TGTGTATGTAAGAGAGCGCACACACACACACACACACACACACACACACACACACACACACACACACACACACACACACACACACACACACACACACACACACACACACACACACACACGTCAGCTATACCAGCATGGATATTTGATTGAATAAACTCACTTCAAAAATAAACATGAGTAATGCCCTTCTTTTCAACATGATGTGACACATTTACAGTATATTACAGTTTGAGAATTGTTAAATGGACTTGGTACAAAAACCTTTTTTGGCGGTTGGGGGCTGAAGATGTAGCTTCCGTGGGTTTCCACTTTAGTCATATTTACTGAAGAACATGAAAAATATATAATCTCCCACACAGTTGTCAGATTTAATTCAGGAACAGAAAAAAATATACATCAACTTAAATGTCCAATGTTGTGCCTGTTTCTGGCCAACGAAATGTCACTTTGAAAAATAAAGTAAATTCAAATGTCCTTACACATTTTAACCAAGTTATTAGAAATCATGTAAAACGCAGGCCATCCTCCAAACCATCCCATGCTTATTAAGAGTTTTTCCCTACCCTCCGTGCAGCCACTGGGGTTGGGAGGGTTCCCAAAATAAATCTTGAGGCGTCACAAGACGATTAATAGGATAAAAAACCATTTAAAATTCCTGTCCCACATAACTGATTATTTTTCCTGCCAGAACCTGTGACAAAGGGGTCACAAGTCGACTGTGCCTCATTCTGTGGTCAAGAAGCCCAAATAAAAAAAAACATGAAACCACAGGGCTAAAACATGCAACTATTTGACTGGCTATGACTTCACCTTTATTTTCTTTTCAGGGTTAGCAACTATTTTTTTCACTTTGAGAGGTTGCAGAGTGCAGGAGGACGCCGACTCTGTGACCGCCGCAGATTCACTCTCAAGTTTCCTTTTGTGGCCCTTCTTCTCGCCAGCTTCCTCCTCCTCCTCCTCTTCCACGGCAACGGGGTCTTCAGGTGTCACACTGGCTGCGGCACCTTGTAGCCACTCAACCTCCAGTGAAGGCACTCGGGGGGTAATGGCATCAACAGTGTCAGTGAACGCCTCGTCATCTTTGGAGGCACACCGTCTGAATCCCAGGGCGAGGACACTTTTCAGGCCCAGCGGCTCCGACAGGCTCAGGCTGAGCCGAGGCACCTGGCAGGCCGGCACTCCTCTCGTGGCACTCAGCGCTATCAGGTGATTCGTCATGTGTTTCGGCTTGGCGGACTTGCACACAAGCAACAGTTTGAGCTCGTTCCTCTCCAGAGCTTTGGTGACCTCGTTGATGCCAATGGCCAGTTGTCTTCTGGCCGCCACGTCTGTCCAGCCGTTTCTGGGAGAACGCTGCACCTGTGCACCCTGGCTCCCGTGGGGAACGGGTTCTGGTGTGGCTTCGGGTTTCTGGCCCCTCTTTTTCCTCCACGGGCGAAACACTTTCACCTCTTTCTTCTGGAGACCTGCGGAAACCAGCTTGTCCTTCAGGGTTTTCAGGATGAAATGCATGTCTTCTTGGGGAAGTGGGCTCCATTTTGGAGTGAATGGTGAAGTGAAGGAGGTCTTGGCTGGAATATGCCTTTTGGTTTCCTTTTTGACTGGCTTGCCCGCTGTGGCCATACCTCCTCTGAAATCACGACAAAGAAACCGGTAGTAAATGAGAAATAAATGTATCCAACAAGCAGAGCCTGATCAATATATATATCGATTCCTGACATTAAGTAAAAATAAGTCACAGTACACACATACCAAACGTATTTGGCATCGTTTAGAGCAGTAGAGAGCAATGACTACTTTATTTTTCAACTGTAAAATGTCCTGCTCAAAACATACAATAATCTTTATTTGTGCAGTACTTTTCAAAGTGCTGAACAAAGGGACTGCTGATAGGTAGAAACAGTAAAATACATATTTTAATTATAAAACAGCAATGGAAATAAATACCACTATAGTCAATAATATATGTTTAGTATTATAATTTCGCACGTATATAATATTGTGCGATTATTGATGTTTCCATATTTTAATTAGTTTAATAGGGGGGGGGCATTCACTGTTTCCCGTCCGCTGTAATGAAAACCCTTCACATCTGTTCCAGTAAAGATATAAACATAATGGCAGTCAACAACAGACTTGACAAAGAGAAGCAGCACTGAGTTACTTTACCTGTTTTTTTAATGCGGCACACTTTCTCCTTTCGGTACATCAACACGGGTTAGGCACAGGGCGCCGCCATTTTGTTTGAATTGAAATAACTTTATTTAAAAAAGGGCCCATAGCGCCGACCAGCGGTCAATGTGCGGAATGGTCGTGGTGCACGTGCCGCACAGATTATAGCGGACCGAAAACATCTAACGTGCGATTTCTTAAACCCTATTCAAATTAAAATAGTTTAATTTGATCATGACCTTTGAGAATACGTATCCTGTATTCCTCCACATAATATTCATAATTTCAATTGAGTAAAAGTACGTTTTATTAATTATTAATGATCTATTAATAGACTTGACTTATAGTATCAAAAGTAGAAGTAGGCTATTCGTTATGCAGAATATGTATTCATCATACATTATATTATTGGATTATTAGCTATTACTGATGCTTTCATGGTAAGTAGTATATTTCTGTTGTGGTTGGTTGATGTTTTGTTTATTGTAACAACTGTTAGCTAATTTATAAGAAATATTTTATCTGGGTTTTTTTTCGTAATCTGCAAAGTAATACAGCTCAGATGTGTGTGTGTGCGTGTGTGTCTGGTGTGAGGGTGACAGCCAATCAGCTCCTCAGCAGTTCTCTGTTCCCTCCTCTGCAGGCCTCTGCTTGGCCGACGATATTGCATCGATCAGCTGTGATGCAATTACAGCTGCACAAAGACGTCCAGCCGACAGGGAGAATACATTTATCTGAAATACGGGACTGCAGCTGCGAAAATGTCTCATCAGGTAAAATATTAACTGCTTTTGTTTTCATGTTATTCAGCAGTGCAGCGGATTACCGCAAAGAAGTGAATAACGGTTGTAGCGGTGGGGTGTTTAGTTCACACTATCGACTGTATGTGGTGTCATCCATCTTTGACAGTGTGAGATGTGTAAATGTAAGAGAAACTAAAGTTTAAACATATTTATTCTTCGGCTCTGTGGTCCTTCTGATGCAAGCAGATTGCCTTTTTTTTAAAAGGAGACAAGAAAATATTATTATGCAGGATTATGAATAACAAACAGGATCTGGCTCTAACTGAATTGAGAAGATGAAAAATATTTGACTGGCCAGTGTAATACTCATTTTGACTAATAGCATTCTTACACTGAGAGTTTATGGGTTTTCATGTTTTTGTGTAAAAGGGCTTCCTATGGTCTATAATTATCTGTTTTGCAATGTCCCAGATCTTTTCTAAAGTAGATTATTCAAGTGGGCACAAAAGCACTGGAGTCGTGAATAAAAGTCCATTGTTTGTCTCCAATGTGTGCAACAAAAGGTTTCCAAGGGTCCGCTCCATGACTAGAATACTATGCTCAGATTTCGTATTCAGTGTAGTAACTGATTAACATGCAGATTCTCATATTCTGTGATTACTATACACTCCCGCTGCACCAAATACCTTTGACTCATTCATCTGTCAGACTTGGCAAAGAGCAGAAAAACTATATATAATCACTGCTTACCTTGTACAAACATAATAGCTACGTTTTGAATAATTTAGCAGAAATAAAGAGAGTGACTTAACTTTTTTTTTTTCCTGACCTGTAGGCAGAGTTTGACAAGATGGCAGAGGATGTGAAAAAGGTGAAGACGAAGCCTACGGACCAGGAGCTGCTGGACCTGTATGGCCTTTATAAGCAGGCAGTCGTCGGCGACATTAACACTGGTATGTCTTGCTGTAGCAAAAAAACTAAACAAAATCACCTCCATGCAATGCTCCTTAAATTCTGAACACTTCCTCTTCTCCGTGTCCTATCGCAATTGTAGATAGACCAGGAATGTTGGACTTGAAAGGAAAAGCCAAGTGGGATGCCTGGAACTCCAGGAAAGGTAACAAGTTAAAATTGCTTGTAGCTGTAAAATGGAAAGACCGGGCTTCTAACTTGGTATCAGCTGCAATTGAATGCATTATTCTTACCGGCCATAGATGTCAGTGTTCTTAACAGTAAGCATAGCAACACATTGATTCTTTGGGTTTTTAATCCACATACTTTGTATGTACCCATTCTTTCAGGAATGTCCAAGGACGATGCCATGTCAGCCTACATTACACTTGCAAAAGAAGTCATCAGCAAATATGGCCTGTAAGGCTTGCAATAAACGGAAGAAGCCAAATTAATGCAAAAAACAGTCTACTAACTCAATTACTAAAACAATGCTGCTGTCTATATAACAGGTAGCCTTCTGTTTTCGGAGGCCATAATTATGCACAATGAAGTATGATTTAATATGCTCTAATTTCTCTTCATGGTTTGTCTTTTTTACATAGATTATTCTCATTAATTTATACAATTGAACAACTTCTATGCATCCTTTAAGGTTAAAAATATTTAATTTGCTAATTGCCATTTTATCTCATTTATATAGTTAATTGTTGTAATCCACATGTGCACAGAAATACTGTATACTTGTATACTTTGATGTGTAGCTTGATCAAAACAGGACTAACTAAATGCTGTCAAATGTGAACATACTGCACACATTTTGAAAATAAAACTTCTTTCTGAACATTTTTTTGTGGGTTTTTTTGTGTTGTTATTTAGCCTACCTCCATTGATATAAAGTGGGTGGACAAAATAATAGAAAAGCCTGTCAGTATAACGCGGTGCAGTTCAACAGCACCACAAACTCCAGCCTCCGAAATGACCATGCAGGTGAATCAACACCTCTCTGAAACAGTTTAAACAGAAAACGGAACATTTTAACCTCATGAACGTAGGGTTTATTGCAGGAATGTTGCATTAGACTGCATTAGTTTTAGCCAGCTGTACCTAATAAACTGGCAACTGAGTGTATTTTTGCTCAGAACATGGACTGTAGATTTTGTTCCCCATCACACTAAGGGATCTCTTAGTGGCCAGTATGAACAGGAGGACTGCTTAAAGCCAGCGAAACCTGTCACATATGAACATATTAGTATTGTTTTAACACAGAGTTGAAAAAATGTGAACCTATCCTTTAGTATTCCTCGTGATTGGAATTAATGAGTGTAGTCCAAACCACGAAAAACAGAGCCCGATCAAAAATGCTCAAAAGTGTGCAGCCAAGGGTGTCCGCATACTTCTGGCTATTTAGTGCATTTACAAGAATGTTTGGCCTTTCTGGTGAGAAAGGTCTGCTGCGTCATTGACCTGTGGGTCTGTTGGTCTACCTCTCTGCAGCATAGAAACTCACTATCAGTGCCTCATTATTTCACTGATAAAATGTAGGTCAAGTGCACAGAGGGGCAAACTTCTCCCATGTGCCTCACATGGGGGGGGCACATTGACCGCGCATGCGCAGCTCAGTCGTTAGTGGGGTAAAGGTGAGCGGCGAGACGTGCCGCTGCGAACAACAACACTGGACGTCCTCACCGCCCAGCTGACTGAAGACATTTCTGCTGTGCGTGGATGCTGTGCGCTAAAGTCAGCTTATCCGGAAGAAGGTGAGCCGACAGGGGTGTTTGAAAGCTACGAAACAAGTTTTTAAATCAAATGCCAGACACTGTTGTGGATACAATCGCAGGCGAGAGGAACCTAGCTAACGTTAACGGTAGTGCACTGTCTTGGAACCGCTCACGCTAACTGTCCGGTCCCTTTAAAATTCATAATAACGTTGAACCAGTAAAAACATTTTCTGAGTGACGAGTAACGTTAACTTAGCTAAGCAGCTTACCGGAAACCGCTAGGTCCAGTTGAATTATAATAAACTCTTTATTTTTCGAATAGCTGTTTTATGTTGAGAGAGTCGTTGTTTGAGTGCTCTCTCTGTCTGTCCAACATTATGGTCGTCCACAGGGGCATGTGAGCATGGTAGATTACTGCGGTGGTATTGTAGTTTCTGAATTGTATGATAAGGAAACTTCCTACCAGTGTGTGGATGGGTGAAAACGTGACATCAGTGGTGTTGCTACATTGACCCAAACCACTTGAAACAAAACACACCGATGAGATGAGATGAGATGAAATCAAGATCCTATGAAAGAAATGACCGTCCATCCGTAATGGAAAAAGCTTACAACCATGCTTTGACATCTTCAAGATCTGAGTTGCTTAAGCTTAGAGTCATATCTGAAAAAACAGAATAACTTTCACCACTGAATTAAATCACTGTCACCATAAGCTTCTGGACGTAATCACCAAACCCTGGCATATCCTACGTGCAGAGCAAGCACTGCGTGGGCTCACCAAAAGTCCCCTCCGCCTATCATTTCGATGAGCACCAACAATCAGAGACAATCTTGTACAAACTTTTCAGCCCACCAAACCTAATCACACTTTGCGTCACCTATAAGGAAACTTCAGATGTGGAAAACGAACAGCGACTGGTGGTACCATGCCAAAAAGGAAAAGAGTCCCTCTGGCGCACCTTCTCTGGACCCGTTCCACACTGGTGGAATGATGTGCCTGCTCCTACAGGATCCGCAGACTCTGTAGCCACCTTTTTAAAAAGCACCTGAAAACGCATCTCTTCCGTCAACACCCAACTGACAATCACTAACTTCTACTTCCTTTCTATCTCTTTTCTTAAAAAAACCTGCCTATCCTTGCCTTTGTATACTGTGCTGGGCTTTAACAGACTAGTTTTTTGATACACTTATGCATTTTGTTACCTTGTGCTGTTATAAATACTTTCACTTTCTTCCTCATATGTAAGTAGCATTGGATAAAAGCGTCTGCTAAATGACTAAATGTAAATGAAAATGCAGTCAATGTAACAACACCACTATGGTTATATTTAGATATTAGTCTGTTCAGAATAAACAGTTGTATATAAACTAGAAACGTTTTGGACCATAGGTTTTGGAATTGCCTGTATATTTTTGACAAAATCTGAAACATTTGATTTAGGAGACTATTACAAATGTTTGTATTAGAATTGTATCAGTTGTGGATCTAGTCTGAAGGAAGAATTCCTCAAAATCAACTTCAGATACTGCGAGCCTCAGGCGAGTGATATTAGGCAATGTCAGCGACAAATGTCAGCGTAACATTTATTTGTATTACAGGTGGAAGAAATGGCTAATCATTTGTCAGAGTCTCTGCCAGAGCGGACCTTCCAGCACCAAAGCAGCCTGCCGCCCCTGCCTGTCCCATCACTAGAGATAAGCCTTTTCAAATACTTGGATGCAGGTAGGATAGTAGCTTTGTACAACCTGCTGTGTCACCGAGTTACTCTCTTTCAGGTTTTTTACATATTAACCATGCAAACCTCAAATATTTACCCAAACAAATGGCCTCAACTGCTCACTGGTGCTACTACTGCTAGTTCTGCCCTTTAGCCCTGATCTTTGGTTTTGAACTGGTTACTGAAAGTGTTGGAAAATGAATGGGTGCATTGATGTTATAAAATATACTAGCAATACTGAAATTACAATTATCCAGTTGTATTTTTGAATGTACATCAGCTCTTTGGATTAATCTGTGTCATAGGTGCAAAGATTCTTCTCCTCAGAACACCTTGCTTAGAGGTGTTTTAATTTCTATTAACCATATGTGAAATATGTGTGAATATTATAACAGGACACACATAAGTGTGTCAGTAAGTGTTTTAGTATGCATGTACAGTATGATTGCGTGTTTCTATTCAGTGCACATGTGTAGGTATTTAGTTCGAGCTGAATTACATCCCCTGTGTTTTCAACAGAAAATGCTTAATGTTCAATGTTACCTGAAGCCGGTGCTCTTGCTTGACAGACTGACTAATTTTGCATTCCCATTTGTTTTCCATCAGTCCGCCCATTTGCATCGGAGTCAGAGTTTAAGGCTACAGCGGACATTGTGAAGAAATTTCAAGAGGGTGTTGGCAAAGAGCTTCACCTGAAACTACTGCAGAGAGCCAGGACAAAGAAGAACTGGGTGTGTAATTGAGCCGTAAATGTTACAGATGTCCTCTTTAGTCATGTATGTTTTACTCAGCTAACTTTTTTTTTTTTTTTTTTTTTTTTTTAAATTTCCCAGTTGGAAGAATTGTGGTTAGACTCTGCGTATCTGGAGGTCCGCATCCCCTCTCAGCTGTATGTGAACTTTGCCGGCCCGGCGCCGTACCTGGAGCACTGCTGGCCCCCAGCAGAGGGAACTCATCTGCAGAGGGCCAGCATCATCACCTGGCTTACACTACAGTATTGGAACCTGATCCGCACGTAAGACATGTTCACACACATTTTTACAGGCTGTGTTTTTGTGGTGGGTTAAGCAGAAGTTGCTCTCCTTTATACATGGAGACCCATATACGCTACCGCTCAAAAGCGTGGAGTCACATGTTATCTTGTTTTTCCTCTTTCCTTCAATAACAGCAATTTAACATAGATAAAAACAGTATAACAAGACACCTAATGTAGTATTTAGATTTGAAAGAGTTTTAGAATAATTAAATGATTAAAACTTCTGTTTAGTCAATGTCTCCCCACAGTGTTGCATGATGGGAGGATACTGTTGTAACCATTTTTCCCCCCAAATATTCCATGATTTTAAATTTTTTTTATCCAAAATGTGGAAGTGACTCAAGATAATTTCTGAGCCACAACTGTGCTTGCAATCGCGCTCTAAATAATATATATTATATTTTAATAATACTCAGGGGTTAGATTAAATAGGTTTAAAACTAGAGTGCGGGACTTTGAAATATAAATGAACATCCGTTAGATTCAAACCCTTGCCAAATGAGTTCACATAATGCTGATTAAGCCTATCACTGCCAGGTAAATCTCTCTGTATTTCGCAGTATACCAGAGTTAAATCTGGTGTCTGTGGCGACATTCCCGCGCATGCGTTTTACATCAACCAGCAATGATTGGTTTGCCAGAGCAAGCATAGCAACAACTAGGAGTATGATGGAGCCTAGAACAGAAGAAGCATCCAAGATAAGTTTCTGATGTTCCAGATAAAAAAGAAACTCAGCGTTTAGAGCAAGGATTACAGTCAAAACTAGAAGCGATCGACAGTGAGGACAAACACGGATAATTGGTGTTGCTTTAGCTTTCCCTTGTTGAGGTTGTTAATGCTCTTGGACGGGTTGGTAAAATATTAGGGGAGTAACCTATGTAGCTATTACATTTACTGTACCTAAATACTGGATTATTGTCTTGGAACTGTGGAAATGTCTCTGTATATTTGTAAGTATTGATGAACAGGAGCCTGGGTCAAGCTCACTGTAGGCATACATCATAAGCACAAGTCAACAGTGTTTGTAAGTACTCCTACTGCCAGAAGGGGGAGACACAAAAGTTCTGCACATAAACTGTGATTTTGTCAGTCCATAGTGTGTTCAGCTGCTGTTCCATGATCCAATTCCAGTAGTGCTAACTCTAGACTAACCTACTATTTCTATTTTGGAGTTTTAAGTATAGTTTTGCTAAAGCAACATGCCTGTTAATTCCAGCTTGTTTCCAGGCATTTTTGTGCACTTGACACTGAATCAGGAAGCTGTTCCTGTTTAAATCTGAACAGATTTTTAATGCTAAGCTTCTAATTTCTTTTACCAATGACTGTTGATTTCTTATATTTTTATCTAACTGTTGCTCAGAGGGATGTTTGTCTCTTTCTGCCCTTTCAGTTGTCAGTCCGGTTGAACAATTGTACAGCGTTTTGTTCTGCATGTACAAAACATTACTTTTTTTGCAAAATAACATCTATTTGTAAAGAAAACCTTCTATAACCTAAAAGCATGAAAGACCATTCAAAAATATAGTGGGGAGTCACAGAGTTGAGCGTCGGTTAATGGAAAAGACTGTACCGAAACAAGCTTTTGTGGCAGGTAACCCCAAACATTTGAGTGGTAGTGTATATGTAGGTTTTTTGTTTTTCTTTTCTTCCTCTTGCACGTTTTAGGGAGATGCTGGCTCCTCAGAAAGCTGGTAAGACCGCATTAGATATGGACCAGTTCAGAATGCTGTTCTGCACCTGCAAAGTACCTGGGGTAAAGAAGGACACCATTCATAACTACTTCAAGACAGGTAGAATAAACTCCGCTCTTAGCTCTGACCTTCAGACACACCCGCCTACACTTTATCCTACTTTTTCAGCTTGCATGTCACCGTTGTGTAAGTGCATTTTGTGCTGTGTCACAGAGCGTGAGGGTCCGTGCCCCTGCCATTTGGTAGTGATTTGTCGTGGACGGATCTTCACATTTGACGCGCTCTGTGACGGGCAAATCCTCACTCCTCCAGAACTACTCAGGTAGTGATTACAAGTACACACACCACTCAAGAATAAAACCCAAGTATGACGCCTAGTATCCAAGAGAACAAACATCCTGTTGAGGTGTTGGAGCCATGAACCAACTGCTTCTGACACTGAAAACTTTTGATGAAACATGGAGAGGTGATATACAACTCACCACTGAGTTTTCCACTAATTAGCCCAAAGAGGGTGCTACACTTTTGGGTCCTCGTGTCTTAGGTCCTCCCAAAAGGGTGCGAGAGACAGAGGAAATATTTAAACCAAACGACTCATGAGGCACAACATCTTAACTGTCATATAATATGTGGCAATAATCAAGTTTTAAAGAAAAACAGGCAATTACACTTTTTTTTTTTTTTTTACATAAAGAACAGAAGAGACATGAGGGAACAATAAAGACAGCTTCATGTACTCTAAATAAAATCTATAATTAGTTTGACAGTAAGTCTTACCTTTTCAAGCTCAGGCTGATGTTATAGGAATAATAATAGCTGCGACTGTGCAGCTGTGTAGGACAAATATTTGGACCTCATTTTTCCTGAATGAGCCAAAATGCACTTGGAATGGAAAAGAAGAAGAGAAAATCTTTGGGCTTTGAATCAAAAAGTAGACAAGTTGTTGTTTTTACGATTCATTCATGGTTTGGATTACTTCTAATAATATCTATTTTATGCATAAACATGAATAACATTACAGCTGGTGTTGTTATTGTGACGTGCATATTGCCAAATCTATAGTACTGCAATCATGCAATAATGCATGGTCTGAAACTGCAGGTCTTGAATAGTCTTTAAAAGCATTTGATTCCATCTCTTGCTGTAGGCAGTAATCTGATTACAGGCTGGTGGGAGACAATAACACACTTATAAACTAAAGTGAGATTGTTTCGACAGTGGATTTTTCAATCCTTTTTTTGTGATATTTCAATCTGCACCATCAGTCCTGTAGCAAACACTGTCACTACTGCTAGCTACAGTAGCTAAGAAGCTCATTGTCTTATAATGGGCAAGTGTCGATTTTTAGCAAAAACTTAGGGAGCATAATTAGCTGAATGGAAAGAACTCAGGGTTCAACGTCGCCTTGTTTTTATCTGTATAGGCAGCTGAGCTATGTGAAAGAGCGCAGTGAGGGAGAGCCAGAGGGAGACGGAGTGGCTGCTCTCACCTCAGAGGAAAGGACTCGCTGGGCGAAGGTAAGAGTGCTCACGTTTAATAAGATCTAAAACAGATTATGGGTTACATTTGTGAAAACGTTAAACTCTGGCTTTGCAGGCCAGGGAGCATCTAATAAGCATTGATCCACACAATGAGACCATCCTGGAGACCATCCAGAGCAGCCTGTTCGTCATTTCTCTGGATGAAACGAAACCCTACTCCACTCCAGAGAACTACACGAATGTAAGGGGCTGCACAAAGTTGAATTATTTATGATTTCATGACTTACTCTTCACTGGCTAAAAGGAAAGAATTGTGTGTCTGATTGTGTGACTTTGCAATTCTTAACACAGATGACCCTGGAAGCCCTTACAGGCAACGCCACCATCCGCTGGGGTGACAAATCGTACAATTCACTCGTGTTCGCCGATGGCACTTTTGGATCCACTTGTGATGTGTGTGTTTTAGATTCAAGATTGTAATGCTGCTCATCTTGGTGTCTTGGACAGTTCCGTGTAAAAACTTCAAAACACAATTCTCAATGGGTTCAAAAATAATAGATTGAAAACTCCAATCAAATTGTTTTGCAGCATGCACCGTATGATGCCATGGTACTGGTGTCTATGTGTTGGTATCTGGACCAGCAAATTAAAGCTACAGAAGGCAAATGGAAGGTAAACCCTGACTATTACTTGATTCTGTACATACATTGAAATACAGGTGCATCTCAGTAAATAAGAATGTCATGGAAAAGTTCATTTATTTCAGTAATTCAACTCAAATTGTGAAACTCGTGTATTAAATAAATTAAATGCAGACAGACTGAAGTAGTTTAAGTCTTTGGCTCTTTTAATTGTGACGATTTGGGCTCACATTTAAAAACCCACTTATTTAATACACAAGTTTCACAATTTGAACTGAAATAAATGAACTTTTCCACGACATTCTTATTTATTGAGATGCACCTGTAGTTCTTGTTACTGACTGATACACATTGATGTCTAATACTTTTTAGGGCTCAGACGCAGTCAGACCTATACCCCTTCCTGAGGAGCTGGTGTTTACTGTGGACGAAAAAGTCAGGAGTGACATCGCTCACGCCAAACAGCAATACCTGGAGTCGGTGAGTCAATAATAATTACCGAACTATGCTAGAAAAAAGCCTGATGCTAAATGACTTGGCCATAGTCACAGCTGTGTGACTGCCCCCCCCCCGTCGCTGGTTTTACAGGCACAGGACCTGCAAGTTGTGTGTTACGCATTCACAGCGTTTGGAAAAGCAGCCATCAAACAGAAGACGCTCCATCCAGACACTTTTGTTCAACTAGCAATGCAGTTGGCTTACTACAGAAGACACAAAAGGTATGCACTGGTTAAAAATTTGACTATGCCTTTTTTACTGATGTTTGAAGTCTAAGAAGTGAATGACCCTGCATGTCTCTTATCACTCTCAGGCCAGGAAGTTGTTATGAGACAGCAATGACTCGCACGTTCTACCACGGCAGGACGGAGACGATGCGACCCTGCACCCAGGAGGCTGTGAAGTGGTGTGAAGCCATGATGGACCCCACGTGCGACGTGAGTGTGTGTGTGTGTGTGTGTGTGTGTGTGACTGAAACCCACTGTGGAATGATCACACCAACGGAGGAGGGGGAAGCAGTCTTTGCTCATTTGACACGCTATATAAACATTTTTCTGTCAGGGTAATGCCAAGAGGAAAGCCATGCTGCTGGCCTTCAGTAAGCACAACAAACTGATGGCTGAAGCCCAGGAAGGAAAAGGTTAGTTTGCTTTACATACTGTGCATGTAACTGCTTGATATTTCTGCATATCAATACGTTCAATAGTTAGACCACCATTTCTAAGCAGCTCTCATTATTCCATTAATGGAAATTCTTTTTCCTCTACCGTCACTGTGTGTAGGTGCACAGCTATAATAAACTAAAAACAAGGCTGAAGACAGGAGTTGGCCTTCCGAGGTTTTTACAACTAATTTAATTGATAGTGATTACAAATCAGAAAAACCTGAGATGCCATAAATAAGAGCTAGAACAAAGGTAAAAATGAATTGGGGTCTCGTGTGTCCCTGTTATGTTTGTAAAACCACAAAGACACACATGAACGCAGGGGTACAATTGCCATCTTGCTATTGGTTTCATGCTATTCCACTAATCAACAGTTGCAGTTGGTAGCAGTGACCAACAAACATAACAATGTACCAACAAAGCCAGTCAAGATGAAGGAGGCTGTAAAGAAGGCATTTTTCCAAATATTATAAAAACTGGCTTTGCAAATGTTTTATGAGGAAGAAAATGCATTCAACACAGTTGGACCTAAAAACATATGTACAATATGTTTGCATAAGAAACACTGAATGTAAATATAGTTTGTTTTTATAAGAAAACTCCACAGAGTCTCAAGTCGCCTTAGGAAGTACGACACACTAATACATTTAGTAAACATGAACATAGTCAACAAGAGTAAAAGTGAAGGAATAAAACGCGTAACATTAAGCCCAACAGTAAATTACAATACGGTTAGTGTGTTTGTTTTTTTAACTAAACAGTAGGTTGTAATGATGTCCGTTACAATGTTATGGAACTTTGTGGCAGTAGGGGTTGCTATAGCAGCAGAATGTTCAACTGAAACCAACTGCCGGGGGCAGAACGTTTGTTTGTTTTGCTTAGTGTTACATGTTGTTTAGATGTTATTGGGGGGAGCACGTGTGTCTCTGATATTAATTCATGTTATGTTGTGACATTGTTGCCAGGTTTTGACAGGCATCTTCTTGGGCTGTATCTTATGGCCAAAGAGGAGGGACTTCCCACTCCAGAACTCTTCATGGATCCCCTCTATGCAAAGAGGTACTATCTGCAAAGCTTATTTATTTCTTTGAAACTGTGTCGGTACTGGCTGTATCATTGTGTACCTGTAGGTGTACACGAACCAAATAATACAGTCACATCCTATGTTTTGTAAAAGTAATTTCCTGTCCCCAACTGATGTCCCGTTGACTTACAGATTTAAATGATTCAAAATTAGTTTTCATGGAGATGTATAGTCGACCTTTTTTGCAGCATACATTTAGTCATTGCAGAAAACGCACAGGTGTAACTAGTAACATTGCTGTTGTGCCACTAAACCAACATGCACAACTGGAACTGGCTCACCTAAATAGAATTCAAATAATTACACCAGTCAAAAAATGTCTCTGGAGGGAAAAGGCCTATAGAAGCAAGGTAATTATATATCAGCAGGCCCATATTGTCAACTGATATTTCCTTATCAGAGCTACAGTATGTCTGTATGTGTCCAGCGTGTATGCTGGATTATATGCAAAAATAACCTACAGTACAAAAACTTTATATAGGTGGCGTTTTTATTTTTATCCCTTTTCTTAATTCAACTTTAAAATATTTTAGTTGTACGGTATTTTTTTTTTTATATTTAGAGGTATTATATATTTTTAATTTTCAGTACATTTTAAAAATGTTACTGTTACCATCCGCTTTGATATTGAAGGTGTTCACATGTCAAAATTATTGCCCCCTTTTCACAACCTTTTTAAAAAACCAAATTTGCGAAATCACTGCCAAAAATAGAAGTTTGGCCTCAAGATCCCGTGTTTGGTCGGGCTCTTACATAAGCACAGTTTCACTGCAAAATTAAAAGACAGGCGTAGATGCACACAGATTCTAGATTTAAAGGGACCGTTACAAAACACGACTGGATCATAACAAACATTCTGATAAATGGTCAGTTTGATAAACTGAACTGTGCAAAGTGCTAGAGGGGTCTTTCTGTCCACCTGTAACGGAGCTGTGTTTGTGTCTGCAGTGGTGGTGGTGGTAACTTCGTGCTGTCGTCCAGTCTGGTGGGCTACACCACAGTTCTGGGGGCCGTGGCTCCCATGGTGCACCATGGCTATGGCTTTTTCTACCGCATCAGAGATGACAGGTGGGCAAACAAAACATAAAGCATGTTTTAATAGTGCTGTTGCTTCTGAAAATCTTTTGCTCCAACCGCCATGATTACTGTGAGGTGTTGAAACTTAAGTTGAATAATTATCACAACCTTTGGACAGATCAAAGCCCGTTAAAAACACAGGGTGAATTTAAAAATCACCTCAAGCCAAAATCAAAGCTGCTTTTCTTAGTTCTTGAAAAGATTTTCAGAAATAGTAGTGGTGTTCATCAGTGTCAACAAGTTAATTTCAATACAGTTTTCACCATCATAAGAAAATCAGTTTTATATTTTCCTGATGTTTTAGTATTTTATTTGCCCAATTCGTTCTTGTCGTATTTAGGGTGAAACTTCATTAAGCAGTTAAACGTTTGAAATTGTGTGTGATCAGCAAATGCAATCATATCCACACCACGCTTTGTTTTTCCCCCCACCAGGATCGTGGTCTCCATCTCAGCATGGAAATCTTACCGTGAAACTGATGCTGCGGCACTATTTAACAGCTTCTGTAGCTCCATGCACGAGATGCTCCACCTGGCCACCACATCGCAGCTATAGGCGCTCACACCAACGGACAGAGTAGCTAAACACAGGCTAATTTACCTTTTAGCTCTCAGCACATGTTTTAACATTGATGCACAAACATCAATGCATTGAGTCCACAAACCCTCAGTTAATAGCCGACAGCTAGCGATAGTCATGTTTGTTCTCAGCACAGATCAATGCAAAGATACAGAATCCATACCTATGTATAAATGAGTCTTTTGGGTGAATATATTTTTCATAATTGTCTGATTTTCACGATTACTTTTATTGAGACGGTTTAATTTTAAACCACTGTATTAATCCTAATTTAAATGAAGCTGATGCTAAAGCTCAAGTCCGTTTGTCTCCATTGGGTAAAGATTCAGTAGAAGCTCAGACTGTTCTGAGGTGGAGAGTTGCAGAAAATAACTCATGGCTGTTTTGGCTGTTGGCCTTACATTTTGCTGTGATAATAAAAGGCATTCCAATTAATTCAATCCAATTAAAAATAACTTTGAAACAGTCTCCTTATGCAGATCTACAGAAATATGCAACAACAGTACTATTAAAGTTGGACTGAAATCAAAAGTATTTTTTTCCCATGAAATCAGTAAATATCTTCTTGGTGTCTTACATAGTCAAAATTGTAGACAACAAGAGTAAATTAAACTTGTATTTACTTTTCTGCAGTGGTAGTGCCGCCTAGTGGTAGTTAGTGTTCTCCAAGATTTGGTTCGCTTCACTTCCAACAGCCACACGTACGTTACGCAGTTAAAGGAGAGCTTCACAATTGTTCAAGTCTGTCTTAAAACAACTCACACAGCACAAGGATTTTGTCCGTCACATACATTGGAGGTGCATTAGGAAGGGATCTCTTAATGGCCAGTATGACCAAGACGAATGCAGTAGGCAAAAATTCTTTCAGTGTTCAACAGGGCACCTACAGTAAGCTGTTCTAAGACGCAGTTGAAACATTGTGAACCTAGCCTTTAATCAGCTGGGGGGCTAACGTTGACGTTACGCTGTGAGCCGCAGCTTTTTGCCGTTAGCGCTCCCTACGTCACTCTGTGACTTGTTAGTTTGTTACATGAAGTAACATTACCATGTTGCTAGCTTCCACTCTCCCAGCTGATATATATTGTACAGGGACAGATAGTTTTAAATTGCTAACAGTAATGTTACTTTTTGAGAAAGGGGATAAACTCCTTGTATGAACTTCCGTTGGTCTGTGACGTTCTCCAGTCCGTAGCGCAACGCCGAAGTTGACAGCGCGTCTCCTAGCAACACCGGCTCTGCTAAACTTTTTAAAAATGAAAGGGTGGCCTTCCAATCTATTGACGTACTGCACATTGTTTTGAATTATTTCAGTTCAGTAAAACTTGGTTTGCTGATTGTTGCTTCGTTCTGTGAACCAAAACCTGACTAACTTGGTCACTGCACCTTAATGGGGTCTGCCCACTATAGAGCTTTCCATTTTATTTGTTTTCCAATGTCTGTCAAGTAAAGATGGCTGAATGTTAACATGACACACCATGACTGCTGTAAAACATCACTGAAGCTTAAAACCTGTGATTTATTTTTTCTTTCCTCTGCATTTAAAGCACTAATTTGTCTGTGATTGTTGACTACGTATGGAAATGTGAATAAGATTGCACTTCTTTTTAATATACAAATGAAAAATAGCTCAATATTGAAGTTGTTCTGACAAAGTTTAGAGATTTCCATCTGTTTTTTGTTTTGTTTTGTACAGTTAAATTAGTAAAATGTTAAAATGAGGTGATGTTTCAATAGTTGAATATAAAACTTTAATAGTTACATAGAAGCATTCTCTCCAAAAAGGCTAGTGGTTCTGTGCATTTGTAGAAGCAAAACAGGATTCCTAATGCATGAACAAAAACTTCAAATCTGCATATGATATTTTCCTGGGTTAAACTGTTCAGGCACTTCGGCTACAATATTAAGCTGCATCGTGACAATCAATAAAGTAATAAAGAATCTGCCCAAACACACGCACTGTAGAACACAACCTATTTGTGATGATAATCCCAGTGTCAGGATACATAATAAATCCAGTGTATTGTTAGCTTTATTCACTGTACGTTATTCGTAAGTATGTTGCACTTAATGGAAGGTGGCACCAGAAATCAACAACAGCTAAGGCGGCCTTTTTGCATTAAGTAGCTCCACCTTAAGAGAAAAAAAAAGACTGGCCATAAATGACCCACAGCGTACTGGATACAAACATGAGTGGATCTTTTCAAACAAGGAGAAGAGGAAAGCAAACACGAGAGGGTACAATACAGACGGCCTTTTTAACAGCAGACATTTTTATGTATAGTAGGAAAAGTACTGGTGTTGAATTGAAATTCAAGTGTGACAGTGAACCAGCATGTAAAATAACAGGAGCCTAAAACTGAAGCAGCTCAATGAAATTCAGGCATTCATTTTATCATCTATACCTGTGCTTTTCCTCGGTCACATGTCAAAATATCTTCTGTAAAAAAGGCCCTTAAAAGTGACGACTAATAATCAGTAGTACAGAAGTACTAGGTGACTTGTTTGATCATGACCCAAATGTGACTCACAAGGCCAAAAAGAGTCAAATCTCCAAACAGGCCAGGACACAGTCGGCACATCACTGTTCCACTGAAGCTGTTGAGTCTGAATATGTATAACTGTTCGAATGTTAAGCAGGCACAAGTGTTCAAGCCAACCCTCTGGAAACATAAAGATAAAAAGACAATCGGTGTAGTATTCCTCCCTGTGTCCTCTCCCTGTCCTCTTATTGCCTTCCGTGGCCCATCTGTGTGGTGACTAGCATGTAGTAGACTCCCTTCTTGGCCAGCAGCTGTTCATGTGTCCCCTGTTCGACCACCACTCCTCCCTGGAAGACAGCGATGCGGTTGGCGTTTTGGATGGTGGACAGACGGTGGGCCACGATGATACACGTCCTGCCCCTCCTGGCCTGGTCCAACGCCTCCTGCACTACCTGGAAAGGTCAGAATGACGATAGTGACCTCACATGAACTTTATATAAGACATCTGGGGAAATCTTTAGTTTTCAGATCCACTTTCTCTATTGATTGGTACATGTCCACCTGTTCAGTTTTCCTGTTTCTTATTTGCAGGTCTGCTTTGATGGGATGGTGCAGGTTGAAATAATTTTTATTTTGATGCATTTTCACTTAATTTTCAGTGATCATTGAGAAAACTTTGTGCATCCACTCCAATGTTGTTATTAAAATCTGAGGGTATATACTGTATTAATATGGATTTAAAGTTACAACCACTTTTCAAATGAAGTACTGCTGTTTGCTCCGCTTTAACAACCATAAACTGTCTTTGTGGGTTTGAGAAAACACATTTTTTAACAGTTTTTTTATTTATTTTTTAATCTGTTATAATTTTATGAGTATTTTTATCTTGTTTTGTCATCAGTGTTGGTTGATTAGGATGGGAGCACAGTAATTTCCATTATTTTATCGAGACTAAATATTAACCTTAACACTTCACAAATGTGAAGTCATTCTGTCAACCACCGTTCAGAAGAGTAATCTGGCCCTACTATAACTATGAATGAATCAAGTAAAATTTCAGCTAACTAACTCATTTCGGTTATTTTTGTTTTCCAGTCTTCTTTCTCATTGGTCTCACTGGTGCCGGCATCATTTGCGGGAAGGTTTAATTGAGCTAATTTAGCTACTGCTGACTTTGTTTAGCTCAAACACCATGAAAAGACACTCACCTTCTCACTCTCAGTGTCGAGTGCAGAGGTGGCCTCGTCCAGGAGCAGCACTTTGGGGTTACGGAGGATGGCTCGGGCTATGGCAATACGCTGCTTCTGGCCACCTGACAGCTGTGTTCCCTTATCACCTGCCGGAGTGTCGTACTTCTGCTCGTACACACAGAAAAAGGGGCTGAAATAATGCATCCAGTGATCCACACGCATCTAGCTGTGAACAGTTTTAATTGTAAATACTTTCTAATGAAGAAATGGTCTGGTAACACTTTATTTTATGCGTCAGTAATTTCCTAGTAAGTTTCCTGGAAAGAACCATGTAATTTGTACTTATTATAATGAAAATAGACAAGTCTGAAACTATTCTTTTAGATAGGATTTATTTAGTTCAGTTTATAAGAACTTGTTGACTGAGAAGGATTTTCTTGGAAGAACTGATTCATTTAATATTCAACCATTCTTTATTAATTATTGGAAACTTTGCCTTCCACGGTTGAATTGAGGACATATTTCACTGTTTGCATGTTCAGCTGACCTGCTTGAAATTTATTGACTAGAAATGTACCAGTTTGAACACTGTGTGACTAGATACCACAAGAAGTAAAAGACTAGATACCACTAGAAGTAAGAAAGGAAATATGTTTTGTTGTAATTTGATTGAACAGAGTTAAATAACTTTTAGGTGAGTTGCATTCGTTGCCGTTGTATAATCACTGGCACGCTGACAGACACCATATCCCACTTGTAGTAATTTAAAGGTCCCTGAGATTGTTGTAAAGATAACAAGTACTTGATTTAAAAACGAAATAAATAAATATAAATAAAACAAATCACATTTTCAGAATTGCTGAAACACCAGGACATCACAGCAGTTACCTTTGGCAGGTTTTCTATGAAGCTGTGAATGTTGGCCGCTCTAGCAGCGGCCTCTATCTCCTCCATGGTTACATTGCGGCTGTTGTCTCCATAGGCGATGTTTTCCGCCAAGGTGCAGTCGAACAGCACGGGCTCCTGGGATACGATGCCTATCTGGGATCTCAACCAGTGGATGTTCAGGTTTTTTACATTTATATTGTCCAGCACCTGAAGGAGAAAATGGTAGCAGGAATTGTTGTAGTGAGTCTTGATGTCTTAACCCTGCAATAACTGACTTTTGGCCTCCACCAACTCTTGAGGCTCTTTAGCTCATAACTACTCCATTATGTTCACCAGCTAGTTGCCAACTTAGTCTTTGTGCTGGTTGGTAATGAGCAGGTGGTGTGCAGTGGGTTTTAAGGTGGCTGAAAGCAACGTCGATGAGAGCAGTGAGTGTGAACGAAAACAGTGAAGTTGTGGGAAAGAAACAAAAAAAATGAGCTGAAATGCTGTATAAAGTTCCCTAGAGCCGAACCGACCCTTTTTTACATTTTCACAAGTTGTCTGGTGATCCATTGTTATTATAAAAATATTGGATAATAGCCACTTTAAAAAGTCAAAAAGTTACCAAATCACAGTTGGTGGGGGTTTGAAGAGCAGCTGTAAAAGCCGGCTTTAAAATAGTGAACTTGTGATAACATGGGGAGATAGCAATAAATATGATTATTTTCTCCCTCACAGGACTGTCAACAGTAATCTCATCAAGATAAAATGCAATGGTTAGTGCAGTAAAGATAAAGATACACACGCTACACAGACCTCACACAGTCTCTAGGCCACCGTCTCATCAGTACAGTGCTGTAAAGATGCCATAAACACACTGGCCAGCTAACCATTAACTAACTGACAGTAGGTGAAGAGGCAGACAGTTACACAGAGCACGGGTATGTATTTGTCTTCTCACCACTCTCCCCTCTCTGGCGTCGTAGAACCTCTCCAGAAGCTGGATGGTGGTGCTCTTTCCACAGCCGCTGCTCCCCACCAAAGCCAGAGTCTCTCCCTTTCTCACGTTCAGGTTCAGCCCTTGGAGGATGGGCACATCAGGGCGTGAAGGGTAGTTAAACCTAACACCGTCAAAGCTCACATTGCCATCAAATTTGTCCTGGAGTTTGAAGAGATGAGACAGAAGAGTGATATGTTAGCATGTGTGTGGAGAGCTGTATTATAAGTATTGTGTTTGAGGTGTGGGGCTTTGTTGTTATGTACCGGTGACTCTCCCTCCTGTGACAGGTTATCAATGGCGGACTCTCTGTTTATCAGCATTATGAGGTGGGAAGCTGACACTTTGGCCTTTGCATAGTTTGGAGCGAAGGCGTTGGCCTCTCCGAGAGCCATGGCACCGTACAGAACAGCTGAAAACACACTGGGAGAGGAATGTCAAATGCACATTAGTTTTACCTTTCCCATTTAAGAGTCAATGGAGTGTTAAATGGGATTACATAAAGCTAAGATAACACGAACCAATGACATCCTGACCTTTGTGCGTACATTATGTGTTTGTATATGTTTGTGGCTCTAGTAATCGCAATGTTAATCGGTCCACCACTTTGGTCCAGACTAAAATATCTCGACAAGTCTTCGATGGATTGCCCTGAAATTTTGTGCAGACATCCGTGGTGCCCATACGATGAATACTCCTAACTTTGGCCCCTGATTTTTCCTCTAGCGCCACCATGAGGTTGACATTTGTCGTTTTCAGTGAAAATTCTTAACAAACAAAAATTTGGTTAAGATTCATGATCCCCTAAATAGTAATAACTTTGGCGATCCCTACACTTTTCATCTAGGTCAAATAAGGTCAACATTCTTTTTTGTCCACTACTTTTGTTTATGACCAAAAACCTACAAAACTAATGACATTCCCATCAGCATCAGCTGTAATTTGTGTTTAGTGCTAATTACCAAATATTAGCACGCTAAACTAAGATGGTGATCGTGATAAACATTACACCTGCTAAACATCAGCATGTTAGCTTTTTCATTGGGTGCATGTTAGGATGCTGACATTTAGAATTTATCTCAAAGCACCGCTGTGCCTAACATGGCTGTAGACTGTCTTGTTTCCACACTGATAACATTTCACTCCATTTAATGTATTCTGTATCTGCTTGTTTCTCTATTTCTACAAGCTACATCATTCTGATTTTGAGTGAAATATTCACAACCAAAATGTTTTTTTATGATTGCACAATTACACCAAATAGACAATTCTAGATGAATGCAACCGCAGGGGGGCACAAGCCAGTGTCTTCATGTGCCAGTCCCAAGTCTGGATAAATGCAGAGGGTTGTGTCAGGAAGGGCATCCGACGTAAAACACATGCCAAACTAAAAATGCGAATCATGACAATGACTTCCATACCGGATCGGTCGGGGCCCGGGTTAACAACGACCGCCACCGGTGCTGTTGACCTACAGGGTACCGGTGGAAATTGGACTACTGTTGGTCGAAGACGAAGAAGGAGAGGAGGAAGGTGTGTTCGTAGGCAGAGAGAGAAGAGGAAAGCTAAGAATGTAGGACTGACAGTAGGGACTTTGAACATTGGAACTATGACAGGGAAGGCTAGAGAGTTGATTGACATGATGCAGAGAAGGAAGGTGGACATACTGTGTGTCCAGGAGACCAGGTGGAAAGGTAGCAAGGCTAGAAGCTTAGGAGCAGGGTTCAAGTTGTTCTACCATGGGTCAGATAGGAAGAGAAACGGAGTTGGAGTTATCCTGAAAGAGGAGTTTGTGAGGAATGTTCTTGAGGTGAAAAGAGTGTCAGACAGGTTGATGAGCCTGAAGCTGGAAATTGAAGGGGTGATGTTCAGTGTTGTGAGTGGTTATGCCCCACAGGTAGGATGTGAGTTAGAAGAGAAGGAGAAATTCTGGAGTGAGTTAGATGAAGTGATGCAGAGCATCCCCAGAGGTGAGAGAGTGGTGATTGGTGCAGATTTCAACGGGCATGTAGGTGAAGGGAACAGAGGTGATGAGAATGTGATGGGCAGGTTTGGTCTTCAGGACAGGAACGCAGAAGGACAGATGGTGGTAGACTTTGCAAAGAGGATGGAAATGGCTGTAGTGAACACTTTCTTCCAGAAGAGGCAGGAACATAGGGTGACCTATAAGAGCGGAGGGAGAAGCACTCAGGTGGACTACATCTTGTGTAGACGTTGTAATCTGAAAGAGACCAGTGACTGTAAAGTAGTGGTAGGGGAGAGTGTAGCCAGACAACACAGGATGCTAGTGTGTAAAATGACTCTGGTGGTGAGGAAGATGAAGAGGACAAAGGCAGAGCAGAGGACGAAGTGGTGGAAGTTGAAAAAGGAAGAATGTCGTTTAGTTTTCAGGGAGGAGCTGAGACAGACTCTGGGAGGTCAGGAAGTGCTCCCAGATGACTGGACCACTACAGCTAATGTGATCAGGGAGACAGGTAGGAGGGTACTCGGTGTGTCATCTGGAAAGAGGAAAGTGGACAAAGAGACTTGGTGGTGGAACCAGGAAGTTCAGGAGTGTATACAGAGAAAGAGGGTAGCAAAGAAGAAGTGGGACACTGAGAGGACTGAAGAGAGTAGACAGGAATACAGGGAGATGCAGCGTAAGGTGAAGGTAGAGGTGGCAAAGGCCAAACAAAGAGCATATGAGGACTTGTATGCTAGGTTGGACACTAAAGAGGGAGAGGTGGATTTGTACAGGTTGGCCAGACAAAGAGATAGAGATGGGAAGGATGTGCAGCAGGTTAGGGTGATTAAAGATAAGGATGGAAATGTAGTGACAGGTGCCAGGAGTGTGATGGGAAGATGGAAGGAGTACTTTGAAGAGTTGATGAATGAGGAAAATGAAAGGGAACGAAGAGTAGACGAGGTGACTGGGGTGGAGCAGGAAGTAGCAAAGATTAGCAAGAGTGAAGTGAGGAGGATGTTGAAGAGGATGAAGAGTGGAAAGGCAGTTGGTCCTGATGACATACCTGTGGAGGTATGGAAGTGTCTAGGAGAGGTGGCAGTAGAGTTTCTGACTAGTTTGTTTAACCAGATCTTGGAGAGTGAGAGGATGCCCGAGGAATGGAGGAGAAGTGTACTGGTGCCAATTTTCAAGAACAAGGGAGATGTGCAGAGCTGTGGCAACTACAGAGGAATAAAGCTGATGAGCCATACAATGAAGTTGTGGGAAAGAGTAGTGGAAGCTAGGCTAAGGGCAGAGGTGAGCATTTGTGAGCAGCAATATGGTTTCATGCCTAGAAAGAGCACAACAGATGCAGTATTTGCTTTGAGGATGCTGATGGAGAAGTACAGAGAAGGTCACAGGGAGTTGCATTGTGTCTTTGTAGATTTAGAGAAAGCGTATGACAGGGTGCCGAGAGAGGAGCTGTGGTATTGCATGAGGAAGTCTGGAGTGGCAGAGAAGTATGTTAGAGTGGTGCAGGACATGTATGAGAGCTGTAAGACCGTGGTGAGGTGTGCTGTAGGAGCGACAGAGGAGTTCAAGGTGGAGGTGGGTCTGCATCAAGGATCGGCTCTGAGCCCCTTCTTGTTTGCTCTGGTGATGGACAGGCTGACGGATGAGGTTAGACAGGAATCTCCATGGACTATGATGTTTGCGGATGACATTGTGATTTGTAGTGAGAGCAGGGAGCAGGTGGAGGAGAATCTAGAGAGATGGAGGTCTGCTCTGGAAAACAGAGGAATGAAGCTTAGCCGCAGTAAGACAGAATACATGTGTGTCAATGAGAGGGACCCAGGTGGAACGGTGAGGTTACAGGGAGCAGAGGTGAAGAAGGTGCAGGACTTTAAGTACTTAGGGTCAACGGTCCAGAGCAATGGAGACTGTGGAAAAGAGGTGAAGAGGCGAGTGCAAGCAGGTTGGAACGGGTGGAGAAAAGTGTCAGGTGTGTTGTGTGATAAAAGAGTATCAGCAAGAATGAAAGGAAAGGTGTTCAAGACGGTGGTGAGACCAGCGATGTTGTACAGCTTAGAGACAGTGGCACTGAAGAAGAGACAAGAGGCAGAGCTGGAGGTGGCAGAGCTTAAGATGTTGAGGTTCTCTTTGGGAGTGACGAGGATGGACAGGATCAGGAACGAGTACATCAGAGGGACAGCTCATGTTAGATGTTTCGGAGATAAAGCCAGAGAGGCCAGATTGAGGTGGTTTGGACACGTTCAGAGGAGAGACTGTGAATATATTGGTAGAAGGATGCTGAGGTTGGAGCTGCCAGGCAGGAGGTCTAGAGGAAGACCAAAGAGGAGATTTATGGATGTAGTGAGAGAGGACATGAAGTTAATTGGTGTGAGTGAAGAGGATGCAGAGGACAGGGTTAGATGGAGGCGCATGATTCGCTGTGGCGACCCCTGAAAGGGAACAGCCGAAAGGAAAAGAAGAGACAATTCTAGATGTCTTGTGCATCACTTAAAATACATTCCTATAATTCACACTGGGTGTCTTAGGAAACCTTGTGATATTGGAAAGAATCTAACCTAAAAATCTGAGGGTTTACAATAAATGTTTTATATAAAATTCTCCATGGGGGTGAGGAGTTAATCTTTCTGGGTTTTATAGTAATATGTCCCTACAAAAGCTCAAGGTGTGATGAACTTTGGACTTCCACTTTGTATAACAGGTAGAATAAAAATGACTCCCAGCAATGACACACTGAGTTACGTTAGCATCCTAAAACACGTGTTTGTCTCTGTTAAATCATCAAAGGCACAGGTGTCTTGTGTGGCTATGTGCTCATTTACAGTGGCCCGTCACGGGCTTTAGGCCAGGGTAATGATTAAAAGCCATATAAACAGCCTCTCCTCCCAGCAGGAATGCAGTGTACTCACTGTTGGAAATCTTCTCTATCATCAAACTCGTGACTGTTAATCTTCTGATTAAGAGACAAGACACAGTCATGCTGTCTGTTTACTCACAGGAATACCCCCTCAGCATCCATCCTTCCTGCCGTAATGAGCCAAGCTCCAAAGCGGAAACCGCCTGCATAAGCAAAGTAGATCATGGCCTGGGAGAAAGAGAAGGTAAGACCATGCACATGGGCCTTTTTCTGGGAATTCCTGTACAGAGAGTGAGAGAAAGGTGGCATCAGAATGAGCACTCCTCAAATTAATAAAAATTTATTAAAATACATTTATAATTTGTGTTCATATATCCCATGTATATGATGGATCTGTGGTTTAAATTATTTCTCATACTTGAAAGGCACTTCGAGGTTTTCCTGATACAAAGACTCAAACTTGGGTTCTCTGTTGAGGGAGACAACAGTACGGATATTGTCGATGGCCTCTGTAGCAATCTGTAGAGACAAACCATACAAACATTATATCTACTATACACCACAAGGTCAGTGTTTTACAATGCTCATCTTTACAGAGTCTTAAAAGGGAATTTGGATGTGTGTCTTACTCTGGCACATGCCACACTGAATCTCTACCTTTCCAGCCTTCTCCAGCTCCTTCTTGTCTTCACCAGCGTGTCCGGTAAGCAGCTGCATCTCCACAGCTCCGGCCACCGCCATGACGGGCACCAAAACCAGAATGAGTAGGGTCAGCTCCCAGCCGTACACAAAGGAGATGATCACACCGGTGCCGAGGTTGGCGAGGTTCTGGGTCAGCGTGGCCATACGTACTCCTGTAGCCTGAGCAGACGTGAAAGATGGGCACAAAGCAGATGACAAGATCACAAGATCATTAGACCATTCGTTATGGTAGTCTTTGGCAAATAGCTTTGTCTGTTGCATGTGCGTGACCACTGTTGAGACTTACCCCTTGTACTTGGGCAGCGTCTGTGGCCAGTCTTGTAGTTAGCGCTCCAACACTGTTTTTGGGGTCGTCAAACCAGCCAAGGTCCTACAAGAAAACAGGGATAAACATTTTCCATTGGCCATGAAAAGAAATAGAAGAAATTCACCTAGAAATAAAATATTTTTAATATACGATAGCAATCAGAAATATATTAACACTTTGAGCTTGTTTGCCACATTGTTCTGACTTCTGTTGTATTATAACCATTTAGCTTTAAAGTTCCTGAAAACCAAATTTTCTTTAACATTAAGTATGAATTACTAGATAATCAACAATCAAAGTTAAAGTTTGGAAAAACATACTTAGTTATTATTTATTAAGAATTTGACAGTGCTGGCAACATAAGTAAACAACGCAACTACTGTCATCACATTTTGAAATGTTGCTAAACTTGGACTGGTGCAGGGAAATACATGACATCACCTCTTTCCAGCTGAGACTCACCTGTTTCAAACCAGTGAAAAAAAACAAACACATAAACAAAAACACAGAAATCCTTGTGTGAAATAACCAAAATTGTTCTAGAGCTTCTGGAGAAGAGAGCGAAAGAGAGGCAAGACTATGCGCGACATCAAAACCAAAATGTCCGCTCTGGTAATTTCCCCCCCGGGATTCCGATAGAAGAAGCGACCTTAAGTATCCTCTGGGTTACTACCAATTTAGAACCAGTTCCCATATAGGAACCTGTGTAGGTCTCTCATTTCAGTTAATTTCACTCACCTGTCTCATCATGGACTTAAAGCCTTCAAGTCTCAGTTTCAGGGTCAGAATCTCTCCCGATTTACCAAAACAGAAACCCTGTTAAAAGTTTACAGGAAGAAGACATGAGCACACCAGGACATAAAATTCGTCACCTGCACGATTTTGTTACCTTTGGAAAGAGCTAGGCTAGCTGTGTCACCGTGTTCCCAGACTTTAAGCTAACCAGCTTATGTATTGTGTATTTTCCAATATGTCAAACTGTTGCTTTGAGGGCAATGAACACACCTGGGAAATTAATGTAAGTCAACATGCGTGTGTACATGCATACCTGTAGAAACATGGTAATAAAGGATAACCCTCCAATAGCAGCAAACATCAGGGAAAAGAACTCAGAGTTTTTCCTGACAACCTCTTGATCGGGCTCTGAAAACACCTGAGAGGAGAAAAAAACATCTACTTTTCTACAACATCTGACAAATGCTGCTATTAACATGAAACACTGAAATAAGTTTTTTGGTACACAGACGCTAAGAGTAGCCTACAGTGATGATCTTGGAGAAGATGACAGCAAACAGTGGCTGCATTCCTCCGTTGATGATGGCACAGATGGTCCCCAGCAATATGTACGGCCACTCGGAAAGGTTGAGACGCATCACTTTAAGGAACGACACGGGGGGAACACGTTCATCCTGCAGAAAGAGATGAGTCACATCTCCTTTCTCTCTGCTTCTTTCTCTGATTCAGTAAACAAACATTTTGGAAGGATATCCATTTTAACTTCATTTGTTCTGCCTGTCAGAGAAATGGGCAGATGGGACCACCTATCCAGTTCAACAGTAGTACAATCTAGTAGTGGCTTAAAATTCACATTAAATAGTTTAGACATGGTCCCATCCACTTCCACACCTAGATACTTAAAAGAGCCTAATATGGAAACTATGAGATATCCTTAGCTACAGTGTTTAGTGGGAAAAAGTTCACTTTTAGATAAGTTCAGTTTGTAACCAGAGACCCCGCCATACTCCCTCAGAACTGACTATTTGCTATTGATTTGGTTACCTATAATAGTAAATCGTCAGCATATAACTAGACCTTGTGCTCTCTCCCCCTCTGTAAATCCAATCATAACCATTCAAACCACGCAAAGCAATAGCTAAGGGTTCAATAGCAAGGAAAAATAAAAGAGGGACAGATCAGCTTTGTCCCTCGTCGTAATATAAAGTATAAAGATCTAAAAGAGTTAGCTTGAACAGAGGCAGGAGGAGACAGGTGTAATAACCTCACCCATGCAATCAATTGTTCACTAAAACCAAACCTGTGAAAAAAGACAAACCTCGCTCGACCCCATCAAAAGCCTTTTTGGCAACTAATAATGACTTCTGGTAATTGTGGGGTTGGACTATGAGCGTATATAATATTGTATAGCATGTGTAGATTAGAAAATAAAAACTTAATATTTAACTAAGCCTGTTTGGTCTTTTGAAATAATAGTTGGCGACACCTTTAACTTCTGAGGCTTCTTCATATGCAAATGTTGACCCAGCCACTCAAACCCAGAGATATTGCACCACAGCTCACCTCTTCTGTCTTGTCCTGGTCACACTTTTTTCCCTCCTCTTTCTCTCCCTCTGAGGCAGCGAAGGAGGATCCTCTTATGGACTTCCTCCTGTATAGAGAGGACTCAGAGAAGGACTTGACTAACGGGCTCTTCTCATCCACAGTCTCAAAGTCTGCCTCCTCCCCATCATCAACTTTCTGAAATGTCTGCGGGTCGGAGAGACAGGAGGAAACCACAGACACAAACAATATCAAAGACTCACCGCTCTGAAATTCCAAAGTTCCCCTCGAGTTCCAGTCCAACTAAATGTGTGTGTATGTTACCTGCATAGTGACCAGTGTATGGTAGACTCCCTTTGTTTCCATCAGTTGGCTGTGAGTCCCCAGCTCTACAACTTCACCTTTCTGGAAGCCAGCGATAACGTCAGCGTTTCTGATAGTTGAGAGGCGGTGGGCCACAACTATGGTGGTACGACCCAGTCGAACCTGCACACAAAAATATGTGTCAGAGTTTTTGCGTCTTTGTTTACATTTACAAGAAGGAGCTAAAATGTTTATTTATGTCCTACACACAACATGTTTGCAGTTGGCATGTTTTAATTTTAGTGAGAAGACCCAAGAGTCTGCAGCCATGCTAGCGGCTCTGTGAGGCTGCTTAGGCACAATGGTGCTTTGAACTAAATGCTAACATCATGCTCACAATGACAATGCTAACATGCTGATGTTTAGCAGGTATCATGTTTGCCATGTTCACCACCCTTTTTTAGCAAGTTATCATGCTTAGGTTTGCTAATTAGCAATGAGGCTGATGGGAATGCCATTAGTTCTGCAAATACTAATCTAAAGAATTGGACATAGTCAAATTTTGACTTGCTGGTGGCGCAAGAGGAAAAGACAGAGGATCACAAAAGTCCATACATCCTCTGTGCACCATGTATATATGTAGGGACCAAGCTCGGGGTAGTGAGGCGATTTTGCTGTAGTCTCCACACTCGGTCTGGCAGCACCACGTGACACACTCTGGCCCAAAAATACTTTTTCCCCATATATAACCACTAGAAAAGGAACAGCTGGAAAACAGGTGTTATGTTTTGTATGATCAGAATTTGATCCATGAGGTCCGATAGAACTGGAAAGTCTAGAGGAGCTGTATGATTATATTATTTTATACCATTCATGTGTGTGGGTAGCCAACAGGAAAGGAAGTCAGCTGGCTCGGCCAAAGGAAGTCTCTGACTTAATACATCTATGGTCAAGACATGCTGTTGGCGCTGGAGGAAACATCAGGGGATCACTAAAGTCAGTAGAATTCATCCTCTGGGGGTCTTCTGAATGAGGCAGAGCATGTGTCTGTGTGTTTGTACCTTGTCGAGTGCAGCTTGCACAATGGTCTCACTCTCAGCATCAAGAGCAGATGTGGCTTCGTCCAACAGAAGGATTTTGGGGTTGCGGACTAGAGCTCGAGCAATCGCAATCCTCTGCTTCTGTCCTCCACTCATCTGAGTCCCCCGGTCTCCGACCAGTGTGTCAAACTTCTGCTCAAAGAAAAGATCCTCAATATTAGCAAGAGGTGGACAGAGTTCTTGATAATCACAGAATACAGGGAGTCATAAATACAGTCATACATTGGGAAGGTTCATAATGAAGTCGTAAGCGTTAGCCTCCTTGGTAGCTTGTTCAATCTCCTCCTGCGTCACGTCAAGTCGGCCGTATCTGATATTCTCAGCGATGGTGGTGGCAAAGAGGATGGGCTCCTGGCTCACCACTCCGATCATCTCTCTCAGGTAGCGGATGTTAAGAGAACGGATGTTGTGACCGTCAATAGTGACCTAAAGAGCAGGAGCCAAACAGATGCAGCACTTAATTTAACGGTAAACACAGCCATGCATATTTGAAACAGCATTTCCTCTCTTGTTGTTAAAAGAATAGTTTGACATTTTGGGAAATACCCTTATTCGTTTTCTTGCTGAGCGTTAGATGAAATGATTGATACCACTCTGTGCGATAATTAGGAAAGCTACAGCCAGCAACTGGTTAGCTTAGCTTAGCACAAAGACTGGAAACAGGGGGATAGTTTTATCCCCCCTCGTTCTGTTCAAGGGTATCAAAGTCAGCCCAACAGCACCTCTAAAGTTCACTTACAAACATGCTATATCTGGTTTATTCAATCTGTACAAACAAGGAAGTCTAAAAATGACAGGTTGTGGTTTTACGGGGGGTTATGTGTTGAACTAATTCTTAACCAGGCGCAGTGACTTCCTGGAGATTCCGGTGGTTGCCAGGCAACCTCATGGTGACGACAAGTACTAGCTAGCTGTCTTCCTTTTTTTCCAGTCTTTATGCTAAGCCAAGCTAACCGTCTCCTGGCTGTAGCTTCATATTTACCGGACAGGTATGAGAGTGATATCGATCTTCCCATCTACCTCTGGGCATGGAAGCGAGATGCATACTTTACATTTTTACACAGCACACCATAGTGTAGCCCTGCGACGAGATGGCCACTGTCCAGGGTGTACCCCACCTAAGGCCCGAAGTTACTGGGATAGGCTCCAGTCACCCGCGACCCCAAAACGGGAACAAGCGGTAGAAAATGACTGACTGACTGACACCATAGTGTCATCATAGCACTTTCCAGACAACCACTTGTTATATTCATTTCCACGAGAAAGGAGCGTCGTTTGCTGTTCTACTCTTTGATGAAATACAAATACAATCCCTTTTTTGATATCTATCCTATTGACGCTAGAATCAATCTTCAAAAACGAGACGTAATATCTGTAGTATCGACATTTTGGTATTGATCCGCCCAAAGCATTGACACACGATATTCACAGTTTCACACATCAAAGTCTGTTTAAAGGTCTTGGGGAGTACAACTTATGTGCATATGTGAAAACAGTTGGAGAAAGCCTTTAGTGGCTCCAGAGGGAGCTGCACGAAATCTGATAAATTCCTTACGTGATGTCAGTTGGGGCTGAAGAATCTGTGGAATAAAAACAACAACATCTCTGGTTCTGTTGCATCGATTTCGATACTTTCTTTATTAAACTGTCTGTGAGTGTGACAATGTTATAGGAGTGCATTGCTAAATCAGTGGAGTACTCTTTTATGTCCTGAAGTGAAAAAAACACTAAACTATAATGTCACAACACTCAATCCTTTGAATTTAGAAATATCACTTACAGCTCCTTCCTGAGGATCGTAGAACCTCTGCAGCAGCTGAATCGTGGTGCTTTTACCACAGCCGCTGCTACCCACCAAGGCAATGGTCTGTCCACTCATCACGCTCAGGGACAAGTTATTTAATACCTGCAAATGATAACAATGTCAGTTATGAGATAGATTCTGAGGTAATATAATGTCTGTAGATTGTTTTCTGTCTATGGGGAACGTACTCTGATGTCCGGCCTCGAAGGGTAACTGAAATGGATGTTCTTGAACTCTATATCTCCTCTGATGGAGTCAGGCTTGAAACCGGCCTCTGAAAAGCTGTCGATGCTCGGTTTCTGTTGAGGAAAGAGTGAACAATATTTTTACTTCTAAAACTCAGCTTCGTTCTGGTTTGTAGTTTTGCCACAGTTGGATAAAGAACCTGATTCTTATCATAACCTCAAACAGACAATGGGAGGAAGGCTGTTAGCCCTCCAGGTTAGGGTGAGCGTATTTAACAAGGCTAATGTTTATTTCCACAGCGCTGTGTGTTTTCACTGCGTCTCTCAGTGCAGACCGCTATTCTCTCTCTTGCTTTGCTGCTGACAAAGGTTGAGCTTTGTGTTGACGGAGGTTTTGAGACTGTTTTATGTCCCTTTTACAAAAAGATACAGATTAAAATAAATTAAACTAAGTAAAAGCAAGCTGTACACAGATCTGAAGTCCAATGGGAGAGAGTTACATCATTTAGGAGCCATGACTTCAAAGCCACATTCTCCTTCAGTTTTGAGCCTAAAACATGGAATAACTAAAATGCCCTGTGAGGATATTTCATACTTTGTCAGTTTTGCTTGAGGCTGTGTGCATGCAGATTTGTATTCATGTGCAAACAGATTTACTACTCAACTAGTTTGTAGAATACAGCATCCTGTAGCTGTGCTTATATAGTAATTTGAGTGTGTTGTCAAAGTGAATGATTAGCAGTAAACTGTAAATTAAACACAGGCATGCCCCAGAATAGCTAGAGACAAGACTCTGCCTGAAATGACCCAGTAAGACAATCAGTCAAACAATCTGGGTGTGCTGCATCTTTCTGAAGCTACAAGGACCACTTTAAATGTATCATACATGTATGATAGTATTGCAATATTTGCAAATCTGATACCTCTTTTAACCTCACAGTACATTCACAATAGGTTCAGGCAGGGAGAACCACAACTGTGCAGTATCAACCAAATGACCTGCAATCTTCATTCAAACAGCAGGTGCTCCAATTAGAGCAAAATCCAACATCTCATTACTAACCTCAAGTTGTCGGCTGCATCAAAGTGGCTTCCCAGAGAGCCAGAGTACAGCGGTGCATTTTCAATAATACAAACTGACAGCTGTCCAGCAGCAAAGAGATTAATAAAAATCTTTTGACGTGTGTACTTTGGGGAAAAATGTTGCGTTCCTTACATGATCAATAATGCTGTAGACTTTATATGCAGCTCCCTGGGCGCTGGCAAAGGTCTGGATATTGGGAGAGCACTGTCCCACGGTGAAGGCTCCAATAAGCACAACGAAGAACACCTTAAGACGCACACATCAGTGTTAATAATAATATAATAATAATGATAATAATGCATGTTATTTAATGGCGCCTTTCACAGCACCCAAGGTCACCTCACAAGCAAAAATTACACACAACGAACACTCCACATGTACAGATAAAGTGCAATCAAGACTCAATATAACATATTATTAAAAAGCCTCTATAAAAAGATATGTCTTAAGACGTGTTTTAAAAGTCAATAAACAATCACTATTTCAAACATCAAGAGGAAGGGAGTTCCATAGGCGGGGGGCAGCATAACTAAAAGATCTGGCACCCATGGTAGTTAACCGAATCCGAGGTACCACAGTGTTAGCTGCAACAACCTTCTTTTATCAGTGTCTGTTATGTTTAAAGGGAAAAAATAATTACAAATTCTGTCATAATGTGTCTACTCACGGTGAGTAAAGTTCCAATGGTGTACTCCTTACTCAGGATGAGTGTACTTCCGTACCAGAAGGCCAGAGCATAGGACAGGTAGATCATCATGAAGGTGAAGCCCATGGCGACGTTAGCAGAGATCGCCTTCTTTATTCCCATGTTCTTAGCATCCTCCAAGTTCTTATTATATCTGTGGTGCAACACACACACAGACACAAGCATGAGTGCTAGTTCAATGGCAAGCAAAGTTAAAGTTAATAATAAATTAGTCTGCAATGACAACAGGGCCCTCAGTAGAAAACAATAATCCAATTCCATGTTGGGGTTTTTTTGTTGGGGTTTTATCCATTTACAGCCTTTGTGGGGGCTTTTTCCTAGGACTTTGATCACTTTATAGAACAATATTTATTTTCCCTGCACAGATGTTTTACTTTGTTGAATAGAAAATGAACACATTTGGTCATAACTTTTTCATAACAATATCAGAATTGTGAAATAATTTTAGGGCAACACTTCGGATACAGATATTCCAGCACTGATATTTAGCTATATTGAATTTATAGATACTGATACTATATTTTACCCCACCCACAGTATTAATTGTTGTTTATTTCATATCAATCTTATTTGGTTTTAATGATCTCTTTTAAAATAATTACTGATTTGTTTTTAATCCACTTACTTTTACCATCTGTCTTTTGATGTGGATTTTTCAGCTTTTGTGAAGCACATACCATATAATTATACCATATTTTTAAATGAAATGTGCAATACAAATGTAGTTTTATTATTATTATTATTATTATATACACAGATCTATGAATGACTATAACTCAAAAAATGCATATGTTTGGAGTATTTTTCACACTATTGAGGGAAGTTGAGAATCAGTGGAACTACCCAAATAAAGTGAGGCCCGTTTTAACACATGAATATGTGATAGTACAGATGCAGGTGCGTGTAGAAGATATTCTACACACCTCTTGATCTCTCGGTCCTGACCACTGAAGGCAAACACTGTCCTGACAGCAGAAAGCACCTCTTGCGCCACGGCTCCAGCTTTGGCGTATGCACTCTGCTCTTTACTAGTGAAAGTTGCCAGCACCTTTTCAGACAAGGAGAAGGACATCATGTTATAAGGAAGAAGGTTGTGAGGAAAGGCAGAAAGATAGACCAAGAGAACGGGAACTTTAAAAGAGCAAAGCAAAGACTACGGAAAGAGGCTCACCCTACTAAAAACTGCGGCTGAAATGCCCAGCGCAGGGCTCACAGCCAGGATGACGAGAGTGAGTTTCCAGCCTTTGGAGAAGCCGATGACGAAGGATGCGATGAAGGTGGTGTAGGCCTGGATCAGCCTCCCCGCCTTGTCGCCCATACCCTCTTGGATCTTGTAGATATCACTGCGCATACAAATATAAACAACATGTCCACCAGTGATCTTCAATCTCAATCATGATTTTGATATTTTGATTTCAGATGGATTATATTATATGATACAAAAAAATAAAAATAAAGGTTTTTCTTTTTCTGTCAGAGATGCAAGCTACTTTACATAAGAGATTATTCGATCAACAGAAATTATTCAGGACCAAGTTTGATAATCACTTAATTGTTTAAATAATTTTTTAACGAAAAAATGCCTGATTCCAGCTTCTCAAACGTGAATATTTGCTGTTTATCTTAGTCTTCTATGATAGTTAATTGAATATCTTTCAGTTTTAAACTTTTGGTTGGACAAAAAAAAAATTAAGTATGTCAACTTGGGCTCTGGGAAATTATGATATGGGCATGTTTCACTATTTGCTGGCATTATATACACCAAATGACTAATGAAATATTTGAGAAAATTATTGGCAAATTTTGAAACAAATTGCTAGTTGCAGCCCTAATTTACAGTAATATGGCTGCAATCATTTTTAGCATGATCTTTGCACAGCATCATCTACACCTCAGTGTTACTCACTGAAATTAGAAATATGTAAAAGAGCGTGTGATTTCTCTGTTACCCACTCTGTGAGACGTGTGTTGAGCTCTCCTGTCTCATTGACATCAAACCAGCCGACTTCCTGCTGCATGATGCTGTGGAAAAACAACTTGCGGATACGTTTGACCTGCCGGCCAGCTGCCAGGGTCCAGAAGGCCACCTGCATGTAGGCTGCCAACAGCACGATAGCCCCCATGATAGAGAAATAGATGGAATAACTGGAAGAAGAGGAGAATTGAGAGACATATGTTTTTAGAAGTTGATTTACTTGAAGAAAACTGTAAATTCTCTAATGTCTGTCAGTGAAAGTTGATGGCAATAGATTATTCAAGTAACAAGAAATGAATAATTGATGCAATTATGTGTCTAGAAAATCTCTTGCATCTCAAATTTTTATTGTGATATTTTCAGGTCTTTGAGCTTCCTGTACTTATGAAACTCTTTGCAAACATAAAAAAACACAAACATCAACCTTAAAGTCAACATTTTGGAGATATTTTCCCCCGACAATGTTTATGCTGATCATATAAAGACTTACACCGTCATTTCCTCTTCTAAGGAGCTGTTTCTTGGGATGTAGGTGAAATCTGAAGACACAAGGTAACAAAAGACATTGTTAAAAGGTGTTATAAATGTGTTGCTTCTTAATTATTTATTCCCGTTAATTATGTGCGCCCATGCCTTCTGAAAACTCACTGGGGTTGGATATGTTTATGTGGGACATCATGGCGTCCTTTATAAAGCTGTCCGTCATGTCCCCAAACACAATACACATGACAGGAAGCACTACCCCGTTGACCATGGCCATCACCGTCCCAATAAGGAGCAACACAATGTCCAAGCGGTTTGCAAACCTGAACTACACTTACGTAAAAGAGAGTGTGGAAAGTCCAAAGAAAGAACAGCAGAAATTAGTAGCCTATCTGTATGTTGTGGATGCTCCTGATAATGTGCTGGGTGTAAGCATTTTGAATTATGCAGTCAGAACAGGGAAAAATAACTTTAAACTTTAAGGAGCTATTATATTCTCACAGTAGGGGACTGGTGGAGTCCACCCAAACAACAGAAGGACGTGCCGCACTCCCATCCTCTCCCCGCTTCCCCTCTTACCTCACACACACACGCGCACACACACACACACACCTTGCTGTCAGATCATACAGTCTTACAAAATGGCTATAAACGTCTGTGTATAGGCTACGTTAACCTTGGGCTAATCTAATAAAAAGTACTGCTCTTTTCTAACACTTACACACACACACACAGCCTAACATTTCAATTGCATTTTTAGAGCATTATAAAAACTGTAGAAAGAATTAGACTGTAGAAAGTGAAAAATAAAGTTCCATTAACTGCTTCAAAAGCATAATTCCAGTGCATAAACACTATGTTCTGACTGAAGGAATTCACAGTGTGATTTACACAGTCTATGGTGATGACTGAGCTTACCAGAGCAATGGGGCCGACCTTGGGCAACTCTGGCTCTTTTTCTTTCTTCTTCTTTCCTTTATTTTTGTCATTCTTCTTGCTCTCGCTGGAGGAGTCACATATTAAAAGCATGGTGTCAAATATAAAGTCTTAATTCCATAAAAAAAGAGAACACCACAGACACAACTCAAGGTTTATTTGAACTGGCTCTGTTTTAAAATCAGCACTCTTGACACCTGAACTCGTTTAGAGAAAGAGAGAACTTTATACCTTAAATCTCCATTTTTTTCCTGTTTGGCTGTAGCCATTTCCATCTCGTCCTGCGCATCCATGCCTGGGTCCTGTCAGAGGAGCAGCCGGTTTACATTCACAGCTCAATCTAAACAATGCATATCATCCCTTCTGAAATAAAAACCCAAAGAGCGGCATAGGAATCAAAACTCATTCAGTGGTTAGCTGTAGGCTATTGTCAAACTGTAGCATAACGTTACGTTTATGAAAAAGATTTAAAAGTAGAATAAAACAGAAAGAGACTAGGTAGCCTATGTATTGTCTCACCATTTCTCCACCGTGGTCGCCTCTCTGAAGGCTGCTGCGGTCGTTTGTAAAGAGGTGGCGATCACACGCTGTCCAGCCCCCCCTCACGTGGGCTAACAGCTGTAGCCTACCGTCCTGCCGCACGAGCCTCGGTGGGAAATGAGAGTCCGCTTCCGACCTCAGAGAAATAAATGGCAGATTTGATTTATTTTATTTTATTTTATTCAGCTGGCGGGTGTCGCGATCATGTCTGAACGAGGCTTTATAAGAAATAATCGATGACAGTCTGTCAACAGCAGGCAGGGCCTGAGGCTGACTCTGGGTACAGGTGTCAAAGTCTATTTCCCGGTCATATTTCCCCTCACCTAACTGAAGGAAGAGTAACACATGTTCTGGAAACGGGCTGCTTTCTTGCCGAGAGTAGATCGACACCACTCTCATATTTGTTTACTGACATTAAAGCAGCAGCCGGTTAGTTTAGCTAAATACTGGCCACACATCATCCACCAGCTCAGGCTCGCTGATTCATAAGTTAGAGGCTATCTAGTTTATTCCATTCAGAAACTGAAGGGGTTGATGGTGTCTGACTGTCTCTATGTCGGACACAGTGACTGGAGTTTCAAAGACAGCAAGACTCCATACCTGTGAAGCTCATTAATTAACAACATTAATGATTAATCTTCCCAGAGACCAACGTGTACAAATGACACTTGTGGTTTTGCGATTGTCCAGTCCTCCTCGCCTTGAGGTTGCCAGGCAACCAGCGAAAACTCCAGGAAGTCAAAAACAGTGTTTTTAACAGGGTCACCAGCATCACGGGGAGCGTCGCTCCTGTGGTTTGCTGGACTCGCGTCTCCTCTGGCTGCACAGAGGTTACACAGGTCTCAAACCAAAACCACATGCAGTACAGGCAGCCTAGTCAGAACACATGAATGCAAAAACGCTGCTGTTCTGGTTTGGGTCCCTTCACACACAAGTAAAGATTAAAGTATAAATAATTTGATGGGGTCAAAGGATGAGATGTAGTCTAAAAAGTTTTGTTGCTTTCAAATCTAACAAGATGGTCCCAAAACATGCAGACACAAATCATTTTATATCAAATGACCTAAAAAGTAAAAACGCTTCGTGATGTAATGTAATGCAACATAACAGCACTGCTAAATACTACAGTAGGCCTACTTACAATTTTCAGTTCCTGTTAAGACTTCACCTTTAGTTTATTGATTCTGTGGTGTGTTTTATAGCTGTACTTGTGGAGGTGCTGTATCAGTCTGAATTACCGAAAATTGTTTCTAATATTTTGTCAAATATATTTGCATAGAGGAGCAAAATGATTCACCGATGGAATCAAACACAACACTAGAAAACTACAGCCTCAAAAACATACCCACATTAAAATGTTAGGAGACCCCAGGGCAAACAATTAGCTCTTGGTCCCCCAATGACAACCCCCTTGATTTTGCAGGGCCACAAAATTAATTCATAATGTTGGACCCACAGATTTATCAACAAATCTGCTGTTACTCAGATTCTCAAAAATCAACCAACACACATTGACCCTTGGACTTGTGGGGCCCCTGAAAGTCTGGGGCCCCATATGTCTCAGAAATGACCACAGACTTGAATCAATGGCCCTATGGTACAGTGTCAATGGTACAACTACAATTAAGAATTGTTTCACAAATAAAGGTAAGTATTACTACAGGCAACTGTCACATTAGCTGTAGCGCTGACTTCTCCGTCTTCACCACCTTTCCTTATTGGTGGATGGAGGCAAGAAGTGAGGAGGAGATACAAGTGAAGGAAGCTAGGGTGCGTAAATAATAGTATTGGAGGGAATCCAGACATAATATGTTATTCTCTCTGAGCCCACTGGATGACGCTATCCTCCTTCAAGATGATAAAAACGAATTTAAAGGCACAATCAGTGATCCAATTGTAAACAAAAGTCCATATTCAAAACGAGACCAAAATCAGGACTGGAACATGGTAACACCCTCACACTCGTATTAACTCACAGCTCTTTTAAAACAAACATGAACACTAGAAAACAACAAGATGTCAGTCATAATGTTTTCTGATGCTGTGACAGGTTTGTTTACATCAGCAGTCTAGTGTTTTGTCTGCTTTGATCTGCTTTACTCCTTAACACAGGAGTAAAGCAGATCGATTTATTTCAAGTATGAATAACTGAGAAAATTCTAGTTGAATCTATAACTCACACCCTTCATTATGTGAAAATACCTGTAATTTATATGGTCAGGAATAGCTCACAGGGATCGACTTTTAAAACATCAACTTCCTGCTACCACACGCGCTTGAATGTGATGTTCGAAGAGGAAAATTAAAGATACAGAATGTTTTCATTTATTTTGTTGGATGAATCAGCTTTTTACCGCTTGCAGCTGATTACAGGCACAATTAAAACAGACATGCCATTCGCTCGTGAGATCATTTTCTTTGTATGGATGATAGGCTTACTTACACTTACACCTTTAATTAACCCCGCACACTGATGACAGGCTAAAAACCAACTGGTTTTCTTCCAGGACCCTCTCCTGTCAGTGACAGCATCATACCGGTTGGACAAATTTACCTTCAAAATAAAAGTGCGCCAAATTAGGCGCAGCGTTTAAATCAAAGTCAGTGTTTGGTCTAATAACAGCATGAAATATAACCTGAAAAAGGTGTAATATGGGCAGTTAGCCTTATGTAACACATCTATACTATTTAAATGCGAAAGGTAGCATATAAGTATCCCTGAAATAGAAAGTCTTATTCTTTGTATTTTATTTCCTGTAAATTTTTCTACGTTAAGGTCTGATTTCTGTTGCAAAGTGTTTTTCACACTGCAAGAAATTCTGATAGGAACGTACTGAATTATTATTATTATTATTAATAATAATAATAATTCCTAAAACTCCCAAATTAAAATAATACAGAGGACATGACCTCAGTGTCCTTATTAGCTCAGTTTATGTAACACCAAACACCATCAGTGGGCTGATACACACTTATTTTTTAAATCAAATAGTAGTTTTCAATTATTAATTTCATTAAATTATATTATAGCAAGAAATATAGAAAGTGTTGACTGATTATTTTTTCAAACATTTTAGTCTAAATTAAATGTAAATCTAATTCTGTGGAACTGGTTTTAATGCATGTATAAATGGAAAAAAAAAAATATATATATATTTCGATGTCGAGTCAGAAGCACAGGCTGCTGGTCTGCCATGCGAGCTTTTATTTTTAAGGGTCCAACGGGAAGTCCTGCAACACTGAACTTGACGCAGGTTTGTGTTCGACCCCTCCTTCAGCTGAGCGGCGTGTGTTCCTCCGGGCTGACGGAGACAGCTGGTCCTGCCCAGCTGCAGAGGAGCGGAGCTGGGGACTACGCACCGCCTCCGGCCGCAGACACGGGCCGGGGATGGCGTCGCTCGGCGTGGGGCTGCATCTCATCCGCAAGCGGGGAGCAGGCAGGAGCACCGCGGTGGAGAGGAGGAACCTGCTCACGGTGTGCAGGTGGGTATTCCTCACACTGTCCTTTCCTTTAATGACAGGGAGGATGAAACAGCGTCTGCAGCTGTATTTCTGACGGCAAATTCGTTAATTAATCATGTCAGAGGCACGCGTTTGTTTGAGGTTAGCAGCAGACTTAATATGCAAACAGGAGGAAGGCGTTCTGTGTCTGTTGGATGAGTTGCATTAAAATAGTATTGAAAAAAATTGAAAATATTAATATTAAATGCCTCTATCATGTGTATGTTGTACATCATAATCATCTCTTTCATTCATTCACTCACTCAAACACACACACAAATACACATTGACGCCAACCACCAGCAGCCTCAACAAGCCTCCATTCAACATTCATGCAATCACATTTCAGTTTTAATTACCTTCATAATCACTTCAGTGTAGGATTAAGACCAGGATTTTAGAAATACTGGGGCCAGGAGTCCAAATTCCTCCATCATAAGTTCACAACCCCCATCCCCTTGAGAAATGTTGGATTAGCTGTCAAAAAGAATTTGTAAAATGATCTCTTTTAAACATTTTTTTTTCACATTTTTGCATTAGGGTAACTGTGAAATAATATATTTTATTTAATTTCTCTTAGTCATGGTTTAAAGACTGTTTCAGAACCTGCTCCACTCAGGAATATAATTAAAGTAGATACATTTGCTCCAAACACAAATTGAAATAGTCTAGAAAACACTGAGTGAACTGGGTGTTTTTGCAGAATACATAGTAACACATGACCTCGCTGTCAGTTCACCCCTCGATGCATTTATAAATGATAATCTGAGTGATCAGTATGGAGCATGGTAGCAACATGGATAGATGCTGAGGTCTGCTATAAACACACACGTCACCTGCCTGTTTCTCCCCCTCTCTTTGTCAGTTGAAGTGAAAAGCTCTCCGCTCCGAGTACTGATTTGTGGTCCTGACCGACCGTCCCAGCGGTGCGTTTGAGACCGAGGAGTCAAATAAGTCAGAGAAAAGGGAAGATACATTTTGGCACTGAACAGTTCAGAGTGTTACATTTTCAGGCTTTAGGACGGTTAAGGGTGTGGCTGTGCTCAGTATGCCTTCGTCCATTAACGTCACGTGAAGCAGATGTAAAGGGAGAGCCATTAGATACAGGGGCCTCCTGCGTGACCAGGCCGGTCCTTTCCCGCCTCTTTCTGCCTCCGCACCAGCCATCACCTCGCTGACTGGCACGAGCGGAGGAGGGAAGAGAGGGAGAGAAGTGATGGCAGATTGGCAAAGAGAATGAGGAGTAGATGAAATATCACTGCAGTTAAAGAATGACCGAGGAAATCAGCTCGTTACGTACTTCTTCGTAATATTCACTGATTCCAGCTTCTCAAATGTGAAGACATGATGCTTATTGGATATTTTCCATGTTTTTTATGGCTGTAAATTCTGGATACGTTGTGCATCATTTTATACACATTTCCCCCAAATTCAGCCTGGTATTCAGGATTTGGTACCATTTGGAAACTAGAGGATCTTCACTAGCACTTCAATGCTTGTCTGCACAGCGTGAGTCCGTATTGACTGGCTTGCCGGCAGGCCGCTGCCTGTAAAGCGGTTTGAGCTTTAAGAAAAGTGTAGATTGCTGCTGGAAGTGAGTGTGAGAGGAAAGCAGAGACTCTGCTGTAGCTGCTGCAGTGGCCTTCAGCACAACTACACACCTGCCACTGAAAAGGTGTTGTTCTTTTAATCACATGTACTGTAGACGCCCTTTTCTGTTTTGGCTGTGGTGAAAGATAACATACTGTTCAGCAACTTGATTTAGATACATTGTTTGTTTTTTAGATTCTGTAGGAGCAAAAAGAAACTAAGAAACGTGATTTTATTGTCTACATTAAACACAGCAGCTGTCGACACCAGCTTGATTCTCCTTCACCAACCCTGCTGCTTTCAGTGTTTGGACTCCATGTTTGTTTTTGTTAGTCAAAGGTTTAAGACACATATCTCATATTAATACAGCAGCTAAAACATTGTGAGTATTTGAATTAGAAATATATAAGTAAGGTGGTATAGGTAGTGAACTGGGAGATGTTTGACTTTATTTGTTTGTAAATGGCCTGAAGAACTGAAAATAATCAGTCAACAATACCCTTTTCTTTCTGCAGAAGTCCTGATTGTGTGTCTTAGGCTGTAAAAGCCTCTTAACTTGCTCTGATGCTGTGATAAATGTCCCTGATCACCCCTCTCCCTTACAGTCTTCTCTGCTGAAATGGACTATTTTTCATGTTGACTCAATCAGCTTTTCCTTCATGTCTGGTGCAGCCCGCCTTCTGTTAGGCAAGCTGGAGTCTCTCATTAACCGTACTACTGATTTTGTTGATGTACTGTAGGGTTACTGTAGGTCACAGCAGGAAAAGCACAGGTGTTGCTAATAACAGTAGTCAAATGTCCCCGTAAGCTTAAATGGAGTTCAGCCATCATTCATTTTATTATTTACACTTGTGCTTTTCCTACTGTCACATGTCAAAATGTCTGCTGTGTTAAAGGCCTGCCCTGAGAAGACGTCTAATCAGCCAAAATAATGGTGCCATCAAATGATGTCCCGTTTCCGGACTTATAACCATTTGTTGTGGAGTGTAAAATGTATGTTTTCCGGTGCCTCAGATTTAATGAGCTGACACATCACGAGGCCGTGGCTGTTTGTAACTTCTCTTATTCATAATGACGTCGAAATGCAGAAAACCGATCATTCACCAATTCTTTTTGAAAGGGAACAAGCTGACATTCATTATTGTCAGTCGCCAAGCAACAGGGTTCTCACGACTTTAACAACTTCAATGCCAAAACTGTACGCTCGACCGTTCATGTCAAAAACACAACCTCAGGAGTTACATTTGAATGCAGCGTCAGTTAAAACAGCTGTATTGTGGATGTTTTGAGGCTTAAAGGACCTATTAACTTACAGGCTGTCTGACCCTAAAGGGGGCGGCTTTATTCAGTTGATGCAATGGAAAGTTCAGTATATCACCACCTTTAAATCACGGTGTTCCCGTTTAAGTCCCCTAAATTATTAATATAATTTTGTCTTTATACAGTTATGAAACATTTAGATTAGTTAGTTACTTGGAGAAAGCCTGGAAGATTAGCAAAAACTGTAGGTATGCAGCGGTTCTTTTCAGTGTACAGTTCAACTGAAATCTGTCATTTAAAATCTGTTATTTGAAATAATATAGAAGGATTTTATAATGTGGTAATCTTTTTCCTTTTTCTGGTTTTTTTTGTTTTGTTTTTTGTATATGTATTACCTGAAGAGGTATGTTTTTGTGAAATAGCGGCAGCGTGTAATCCCATGTGGGATGGGCCAGATGTGTGGCACGACACAGAAATAAAACTAAACTGACCTAAACTTAAAAATAACTATTTAACTCTTTCTTTTTGTTTTATTTATGTCAGTTGTATTTTAAATTTCTCTATGAAGCAACTTGAATCAAACCTGTTGTTTTTAAATGTGCTTGATAAATAAATTTGACTTGACTAAATATGTTAAATCCGTATTCACAGTGATGTAATTTCTAAGACAAATGCAATGTGTAGTACATTGTTGCAGGTGTTCCTAAACTTTGAACTGGCAGTCATTAGTTGTTATTTGCAGCAGAATATTGCGCATGTGTTTTTCTTCGTCCCAGTTTATTTTCAAATTTTAGGTTTTCTCCAATTGGCTGAAAGTCCACGTGCCTAGATTTTTACTGTGTGGATGCTGAAAGTAATAACAGAGAGTATAAGTGCAATATACTCCGACAGGAAATTAGGTCTGTCTAAATTTCTGTGAAGAGCAGGGTCGTTTTTCAAAGCGTCTGAAAGTGAATTTATATGCTATGTGATTGAAAACTCTGCCCTTATTCATGGAAATAAGCTGAAATCTATCAGTATTTGCCTTCTTTCACAGGAAGCACACAATCTGTGGCCAACCTGCTGCTAAGCAACGAGAGAGATATATGAAGTCAGATTATTTAGCTGATGTTAAGGGCTACGCACAATTTGGCAGAACTTTTATAACACACACATTGCAGCCTTGCTCATAAACTTTCCTTCCTGTCTAATTAGATGAAAGCCGATTAGGCAGAGTCGGTCGGTGCACGTGACTGTCACAGTGGGCAGCACATTATGACTGGTTTCATCACAGGATACTAATCAAAGCCTAGTTACAACTATGGATGCCAGATGTGTTTAGTTTTCATGCTTTGTAATTAATGAGAAAATGGTTAAGTTCAGAGTAAGACAATAAATGTCACAGTGTTTATTATGCTAATTAAGATGACTCTTTGTTTGTTTATGTGCATTTGGTAAAATGTGCATGGCCAGTCCGAGTGTGTCTTCGTCTTTGATGTCATTTCAGTCTGGAATCAGACAGCAACAAAATAAAGCAGCCTTATCATTGTGGATACTTCGATGGGGGATAGATGCCTCACACATTTAAAGGGATTCTTACATCCATTTTGCACACCTTCCAGGAATTTGCACATTGTATGCATGCACATGTTTAGAGGGGCACTTACTTTTTACTTTAAACTCTTTTGTTAGTAATTGTCTATTCTTTTGTGGTCATTTGTGTACTGTTGCTGTGACATGAGAATTATATATATATGTATAAGTATTTATCTATCCATAAGTTGGGGGACTCACAAGAGATAGATTTAAAGCTTTAGGTAAAAAGTCAAAGGATATCCTGATTTTTTTTAGTATGTGTGAAGCTCCAAAAGTGCTCCAAAATTCCTATAATGCAACCAGCAGCATCTTTTCATTAGACCCTCCTTCCTGATAAATGCCTATAAAGCTCCATACAGTCTTTTTTAGTTTTAAATTTATAGCCTCCAAGCTGAGCTAAACTCTGGGGACTTCCTCTTTACTGCTTACTCTGTGTAAAAATTATGAATTTGCCCTTTAAGCTACAGGTCCAATAACTGATTTTAATTCCAGTGTGTACGTCTTCCTTTGTGTTCAGGTTTTCAGTGAAGACTCTGCTGGACCGCTCCTGTTTTGAAACAATAGATGACTTGTCTCCAGAGTTTGTTAACTTTGTTTCCATCCTGGAGCATATCCTTAGCCATCGACTCAAAGGTAAAAACAATAAGCAATATTCTTAATACCATACACAGCATATTCTTATTATTCTTAAACTAGAGACTGAAAACCAGGTCTGTATTTGAGGTTTCCACTTGCAGAAAATTGGACTCTTTTCTTTACATTTTTCCCACCCCTAACAGCCACGAAATGACATATAAGTCCAATTAGTGCACAACTTATGTCACTTGTAATGTAATTTCTAGGTACAGTGCCCTTCAACTGTGTTCCACGGTCACTTTTTTAACAAGAGTAAAGTTTTAAAAGTTTAAAATTCAGAGCAGTGTGAATGCAGATCCAAGCTCGTAAAAATGTCTCTTTTTCTCTCAGGTCAGACAACTTGGTTTGGCTATGAGAGTCCTCGGAGTTTCTGGGATTACATAAAAGCTGCCTGCAGCAAAGTCCCTCATAATTGCATCCGGAGCATCGAGAGCATGGAGAATGTGCGATCGTCGAGAGCTAAAGTGAGGATTAAACTTTCTTGGGATCAGATTTAAATACCTGAGGAAGCAGGGAAGAAAATAACTAGAATCTCCAACACCAGAAAGTCAAATACAGAGTATTTGATTAAAAAAAACAAAAACCTTTTTAATTTATCCAAAAATTGAAAGATACAAACAATATCAGTTTTGTATATACAGTGCTATATCTTCTACTTTGAGTAGTGTATCGTGACCCAGAGCACAAACATAATCCGCATTCAGGCATTTGTGATGTTAGCTTACTTTGCATTATCCCCTTAGAAAAAGAATAAAGGGAACAAAAAAGACAACAAAAGGGTAAAACACACAAAACATGACTCAGTCTTACCCCGCGGGTAAGAGAGCACAGGACTAGAGCTAATATTGTTCCACCATCAGACTGTAGGTGAGAGCAAGACTCGTAGTTACTCACAAACACACACATACACTATCAGGTCATGAACTATTTTGAGGAATCTGAAAAAGCAGCTTTACACATACAAGGAATTTTGAGATACTCTAAATGTACTTACATACAGAACAATTGACAGGAAAATAGAATGGACCTACGAATAAACAAGCACAACAAAGCTGTACAAAAATAATAATAAAAAAAGACCACTAAACATGGAACTATTATGTACATACAAGTGACGGAAATTTGGTGTGTGTGTATATATAAATATATACATGAAAATTAAAGCATTAAAAGTACCAGGAAAGGTTTTACATGGTTTCTAAATGACAAGTCATTAACATACATTTCATCAGGGTCTTTTTTCCGCTTTATTACACTCCGCAGCTAATTTTTAGCCACGCTAGAGGCGTTGCTTTAGTAAAGGCAATGTTGGCAGTTTCTGTCGGTCCGTCAGTCCACCACTTTGGTCCAGACTGAAATAGCTTGACAACTGTTACATACTACAATTTTGGTGATCCCTGACCTTTCTTCTAATGCCACCATTAGGTTGACATTTTTTGGTTTTCAGTGAAATATCTCAACAACTCTTGGATGGCTTGCCATTAAAGTTGGCACACACATTCATTTCCTCATAATTTGAATCCAAATGACTCTTCTGTGATCCCCTGACTTCTTGTCTAGCACCATCATCAGGTCAAAATAAAAATGTGTCCAATATTTTACATTTGTTTACTTGCAAAAATCACAACGTTCCCATCAGCCTCAGGTGTACTTTGTGGGTTTGTGCTAATTCGCAAATGTTAGCATGCTAACACGTTAAACTGGGGTGGTAACCATAATAAACGTCACACCTGCTAAACATCAACATTTTAACATTGTCATTGTGAGCATGTTAGCATGCTGACATTAGCATTTAGCTCAAAGCACCACTGTATTACAGCCTCACAGAGCAGCTAGCATGACTGTAGACTCTTAGTGTTGTTATCCCGTATAGAGTATTACTGGTGAAATAAGCTTCCACTAACAACTCGATGTAACTTGTCTCTCTCTCTGCAGGGCAGGGCGTGGATCAGGGTGGTCCTGATGGAGAAAAGGTTATCAGAATACATCTCATCTGCACTGAGGGACTTCAAAACGACCAGGTCTTAATGTGGCGCACATACATTGCTCTCACACAGTTTCCCATTCAACCCAATTACAGACGTTTTATCAAATCAAGTGTATTCAGGAAGGGTCTATCTTGGCTTCAAGCAGTCAGCTAGCACACATCTTGCTGCTGCACCTGTCCACTCTACATTTTCTTTAATTCCCAGTCTGTTGACTAGATCTAGAGGCGCGTGAGTTGAATTAATGCAAATAATGTGCGCACGTGTGTTGACTGTAGGAGGTTTTACGAGGACGGAGCGATCATGCTGGGAGAGGAGGCTGGGCTGTTAGCAGACACACTCATCGGACTCAACACCATCGACTTCAGGTACTAATCACATTCTGCTTTCTCACCCTGTTCCACAGTCAGTGTGTAGCTTTCTCTGCATGAAATACATTTTTGGGCACAGTGTCATTGGAAAAGTAACAATCCCTTCACACATTTTGAGGGTTATCCAAAAGACTTTCATCTTAATTAGTTAAAAAGGAGAATGTGGATCGAATAAAATGCTGCAATATAATACAACTACCGGAGATACAAAGAGGCCTAAACTGCATGTGCATCAACGCTGCAGAATTATGTGATGGGGCAAGAAAGATTCAAATAATAAATCGTATACCTAACCCAAGGAAGCTGCATTAGCAAAGACGAACAGTGATCCTAGGTGGTCAATTAAACACACATTTAAGGAGACAGTTCACACCAAAAAAGTACCTGTAGTGCTATTTATCCATCTAGATTGTTTTGGTGTGAGTTGCCGAGTTTTGGAGATATTGGCTATAGAGATGTCTGTATTTTTTAAATACAATGGGACTATATGGCACTCAGCTTGTGGCGGCAAAAAAATAAATTTGAAAAACTCAACAGCAATGTCTCATGCCATAAATCATGACCTGGTTACTCACGATAATCCACAGATTTGTTGTGAGCAGGTTCATGTGGGAACTATTGGTAGAAAGAAAATAGTTCCTACATCAGTGGGATTAGCAGAGTGTTGGAATTATTTTGAAGTTGAAAAAGAAAATGTTTTTGTTGTTGTTTGCAAAGTTTCTTTTGAAAAATCATTGCAAAATAATTTCTTAGAATATAAACAATTATTAAATCCCATAGATGGGGGCACCCCAGTAGGCCCCATGTACAAGGCGGGGTCCCTGCCATGGCTCAGGAGACATAAATCTTTTTCTGACCCTGCTGAAAGGATATATACAGCGCCTATTAAACTAATCCATCTCTCTTGGATGTTATAGTTTTACAGCATTGAATTCAAGTAAATTTAAGTTGGCTTTTTTTGGACAAAAATCTACAGTAAAAGACCTTTTTAAAGTTAAAGTGAAAAACAGATCTCTCCAAAGTGGAAACTAAATACAAATATAAAATACAAATAGGTATTGCATAGGTATTCACCTACTTTAATAGGCCACAGCTACATCATCAGTGGTGCATCTTGTTGGTTTTAGAAGTGACATAAGTTGTTAAATGGAGATCAAGGGGTTTCTGTTGACTAATATAAATACAACAGTCCAACTTTTTGGTGAGTCAGTATTGTGGCAGAACCTCCACCATGAAATCACTGTGGTGATTGTAATGTGCAAGTCAGGGGATGGATACAAGAACATTTTGAAGTCACTGAACATCCCTTGGAGTCCAGTTAAATCCACCATTAAGACATGGAAAGTGTATGGCACAACTGTAAATCTGGTAAAAGAAGAGACGGTGCTTATATTTTCCATCCTGTCTCGTCTCTTTAGCTTCTGTCTGAAAGGAGAGGGTGTGGACGGCAGCTGCCCCGCCGTGATTGACTACACGCCTTACCTGAAGTTCACCCAGAGGTATGAGGTCAAATATTTCAATCACTCAGTTCATCATCAGTGAACTATATAGCCGGTGTCAGCAATTAGGTTCAACCAGTACTGTTCAATGGCCCAACATTTACAGTTTATGTTCATCCCATTTGGCAAAAAATGACACGTAAACATGAACATATGTTCTGTGTTGCACAGGGCCAAATATTTCTGTCGTGGGGTCAGATTTGGCTTACGTGCCGCCGTTTTACCTGTATAAGATGTGTACTAATATAAGACCCACACCGGTTTCCTGTGCAGCGCGGGCAGCATCAGCAGTGACGAGGAGGAGATGAGGACTCTGGGGAGCAGTGGCAGTGAATGCAGCACCCCCGACAAAATGGCCACCGCCGCCTCCATCTTCACAGAGCAGAGCAACTTGGTCAGCAAGTGCAAACGCTTTGAGCAGAAGTATCGCATGGCGCTAGAGCAGAAGGTAGTGTGTGTGTGTGTGTAATATTGGAGGGTAATATATACCAATGTGACATTTTCCTTGATGCCTGCATGATAATTAGAGGGTTGAATGGTAAACTGCCAGGAGGAAATGTCTTCTGTGAAGAAATATTTTTTGACACCAGCAAACACACTTTCAGCTCAATTTTTATTTCTTGCATGTACAACATCCGTAGTGTTTCTTCCCTCTGTGGCTTCAGCTGTTGTTCAAGATGATGAAGCCGCCACAGTCTCTGCTCTGCAGTTAATCCATTTGCTTTGAGCCAAAACAAAGAAATCAGCTGTGTATTCAGACAGCAGTGCCTCCACGGCAGTAAACAGACAAATGAAAAATGTGTGTGTGTGTGTGTGTGTGTGTGTTTGTTTGTATGTGTCAGGGTTACCTGGAAGAGCTGGTCCGTCTACGAGAAGCCCAGCTGTCAGAGGCTGTGTCTCATAACAAAGCTCTTCAGCAGAGCCTAGCAGACACGCACCTCTCCCACACACTGGAGAAAGAACAGCTTGAGTACATCGTACTGGAACTACAGGACCAACTGTGAGTTCAGGACCAACTATGTGTTTTCGTGTTTGTCAGCGAGTGAATGTGAGGTCATTGACGATAAAGTACAGAGAAATTGGCAGCAGATCCAGCTGTGAATATGGCATTCAGGGCACAGCAAGAAACCTGAATCTGTCGCAGTCAGTGCTGCTTTTAGCCAGGAGGAAAAGGTGCATCACAATTGTGCCTTTCCATTAATTTCCATGCACGCTCTAATCTGTGAGAAAACGGTTCTTTGAACTTGTGTTCTGCCGATGTCTGTCTACTGAGCTTTATATGTCAGAGAGAAACTATCATAACAGAGACAGAAAAGCCCATTTTTGGGAGCAGATCAGCCGGACAATGAATGTTGCTGGTGAGTGTTGTGCTTTTATCACCCTATGCTTTTAAAAGTTTGTTGTTAGCTGGAGTCAACCCTCTTCTCTCACCGCACAAGTGCTTCATCCCAGCTCTCCCCAGCGCCCTGCCAGTGCTTTTCTGACAGAAAAAAAAAAAAACGCTAAATGGACACAAGCCCTAAGACTAAATTAATATAATAATTGTAATGTCTCTGTTGTCTGTTTTGAAAAAGAGTCCAAACAGGAGAAGGTTTATACATCCATGGTACGAGATAGATGAGAGATTGTAGAGCTGGACCAATACCGACGTTTGTGACTTAAAAAATCGATACATTAGCTGATATTCAGTTTTTATTTACACCAATACTTGACACACTGCCAAGGATCCCTTTAAGGTGGGATAGGTGATTCCAATAAATGTCCTTTTGTTGAATTCAGGGAGTATCTCCTCACGGTCCTATCTGTCTGTTCTGTGTGTGTGCTGAAAAAAAGTCCAGTGTTTGTACACAACCCTGGCTGTAAATGGGAAATAAACAAAGTGGCTCAGATCGGGCCACACAACACTATATCAGCCATGATTTGTGTGTCAGGCAACGTTTAATGACTTGCCCACGGACATTCAGTTTACTTTCTAGTTTGCCAAGCAATGCTGTTGTTGTGATGTTTGCTATAGTAGCAGGAGAGTTGTGCGTGTTGCTGTCTGGAGCTGCTGTGCTGCTCTGGCTGTTAACTTCACAGCAGCAACTGTAGCGACAGTTTGCTAACCCACAACCTAGCTTACGTTAGTTACATTACTTGCTGTGTCGTTGTTCGCTCTATATCGTGGTATTTATCATGGTATTGGAGTTGTCCAGAATCACATACCCTACGTTTAAGTTTGGTTATTACATAATTGTGACCAAGATAAAATAAACGTGTCAGTGCTCTCTTATAGACAAACTACTGTATGTAATGGTGACAACTTTTCTTGTTACACATATGTGCTAATACTGATACATCTGTGATAAGCAAATAATAGCCAATAATATCCTCAGCCTACTATATTGACCAGGTATTAGCTTTTATAATAAAAAATAAATCAATGTTTAGCTTTTTGATTGTGTGTATAGTTTTTGCAGAATCTTATGAAGTTTTGTCTACTAAATGTATTTGAGAAGGATAAATTGATATACAAACAGAAACAAAGGTTTGAAATAGGTGCCAGTCGAAGCCTTTTTATGTTATTATTAATGTGTTATTATTAAGAGTTTATTTAGTCAATATAATTGTCTCTAACTATGGACACTGTCTACGGTCTTTAGGACAGTGATGAAGAACAATGATTTGCGGTCCAGACAAGAGTTGACAGCCCACCTGACCAATCAGTGGCCTTCTCCTGTCGCCTTGGATACCAACGCCGTTGCCTTGGACACGCTGCTGTACAGGAAGAGCACGGGACAGTGGGAGGAGTATGTAGATGAGTTGATATCCTCCAGCTGTCAGGTTTAGTTTGGTTGTGTCTAGGGCTGCATATAATTATTAACTAATTAATTGATTTCTAAAGTGATGGGATTGCTTTTAGCTCTACTATGTTAGTAAATGATTATTCTAACTTGAACCTAAACATGACTCATGAAAAAAAGTATGGCTAGCTGGATCTACTGCGGCACAAAGGTTGTTGGCAACTAGATTGAAATCAGTGGTGTGGTGCATATGTAGATATACTGACAATGGATTATCTGTGGCTGAGATCAGTGGGCTCAAACAGGAGCGGAGAGGGAGCACTTGAGACAGCAACATATTTACTTTAATAACAACTCCACAGATACTCTTTTTGTTATGTACTTATCACTGTGCGTCTATATCCTTACTGGTTATTTTAAGAAATCTTAAACCACAAAGATGACGTACCTCCCAAGAATCTATAAAATGTTGCAAAATAGTGGACAATGCCCCAAGAGCAAAGATGAAATTGGTTTTGTCTGACACACAGTCTAAATTTACAATGATAAAAAGAAATCTTTACGGATCCTCTATCCTCTCTTTGCAGGAAGAGTTTCCAGAGTCTGGAGCAGCTGTCTGCAAACATGAGCCTCTCCCAGACTTCTCTCGAGCCGTCACACACACAGAGTCTGGAGGCCAGGTCGGCCAGCACACACTGGCCCCACCTAGGTACGTCTCCTGCTGCACGTAAGCACTGTTGTCCAGGAAAGCCCTCCACTCTGACGTGAGCGTTTATCTTGTGAAACCACGTCTTTCAGGTAAAGAGGAAACTCCGTCTTTAAGAGGTCTGTGTGGCTCCCTGACCTCAGTCGCCAGCTTCAAGTCTCTGGCCAGCCTGAAGTCCAGCGAGTGTTTGGCCAGTCCTGCACCAGAGATCAGCAGCCCAGGCATCACTCCTTCATAGGGAACGGAGAGACCACCACCAGGGCCAGACAATCCAGGAACTTTCTAAATGTAGGTGATGTTGATTTGCTGTCTATATAAGTTTATGTTCTGTATGTGGGGCCCAGAGCTTTAACAGATGGAAGTCAGGTTTGCAAGTTGAGGATCTGGTGTAGCATGTTTTTTTGAAATGTTAAAACTCAAGAGCAGCTCCATCAGACAGAATAATGTCTTATTAATGTACCATTCAGCTGAAACCACCTCTGACGCTTTATAGAGGATCTGCAGCTGTAACTTTGTCATTATGTTTAAATTCCTGTTTTTTCTGTTTTTATTTTTTTTTAATCTTCCAAGAATCCCCCCCCCCTTCTTGGAAATAAATAAAAAATAATAGAAAGTAAATGTAACAATTACCATGTCACTTTACACTATTGCGTAAACAGTGATGGGCAAGTGTTTTCACCCCTCTCGAAAAGTTTTCCAGGAGATTATAGCATGCTGAAAATACAAACTGTAGCTCAGATCAGAGTTTAGGAGAAAACGCTGCAAGCCAAGGTCAGTGTTAAGTATGTTGTCACTACGAATAATTTCTTGCAGTTGAAAGGGTCCTTTATTATCTCCTGTGCTGATGCCACTGAATTCTTAAAGCAGTTTTTTAATCTAACAATTTCTTTGATTTATGATGGTGATTGTATTTCCACCTTTGTCATCGTTTTGCATCTCACATTTTGTTCTCGGGTGTAAATGTTCCTGCACATTCCTCAGTTTTTTATTTTATTTAATCCGTTTTATGTTGTCAGTGTTGTGCTTAATGCTCTATCACATGGTTTCTTTTTCATGTCTGATCACTGGTTAATAATCAGCCTTCAGTTCTGGGTTTTCTTACACGTCCGCTTTATCAGAAAAAGACTATTGTTATTGTTCCCTTTAACTATTCAAATGCAGTATTTTAATGGCTAGTTACCCCAAATAGATAATTACTAAAACTCTGAACAATGATCAGTTATCATTACGATAGATATTTTGAGAATGAGAAACAAGTGTATTTGTATCAGTATAATGTCATTTGTATTATTGATGACTAGCCGTGTACCTCAACACTGAACTTAGGACTTTTCCTTTAGCTCGTTCCAGCAGTCATTTGCACAGACGTTTTATTGGATTTGTTTGCCTTTTTATCATTCTGAATAAACTCCTCTTACTCACACTGTGAGAATTTGATAGTGACATTTGAGTTTCTTGTCGCCAATGAACAGGTGTGTTGATAAAGCTTGAATAAAGTCAATGAATTCAGGTATGTATACTGAACATTTGAGAAGACACATTTTCATAGAGCTTACATCTGTCACAGTCCTCTCCCACAGTCTCTTGTCAAACTGAAAAAACACTCATAGCGTTACACTCACACTGTACTGTCTGGCACAATATTGTTTGCGTGTGTTTGTCTCTGTCACACACACATTCACAGGCTACAGGGAATTTGAGTGGAAGTGCAAAAACATTGAGATCTTATCTTGGTGTCGAGGGAGGAAACACTGACTTGGAGTGACACACAGAGGAAAAAAACAGCGATGAATCATACATCTCTAATGTTAGGACATCAGGCACAATGCACATGATCCCAGTGAGATGGCCACACGTGGGACCTGGACATTTACACATGATTATCTAAACTGTGGCTTCCACCTGGTGGTTGTTAAATGCATCAAAGCATAAAACGAAACATTATTTCTTTTCAGTTGTGCGCAGAGGATCTAGAACGGTGAACATAAAACCATATTGAATCATCAATACTAATAAATAGCTTTTTAAATACATTTTGATCATCTATAATATTTTGTAATGCAGAAATGAGTCAAGCAGTTCATTCTTTTTTTAACTTCCATTTCTGCTTGTGTTTGTAATTTGGCAACATGAGCCTTTTCCTTCCAGGTGTAGTCATAGTGGCGTTTGGAGAGAAATGACAGGAAAACCATCAGGTGTTGCTGGTCTGCAGTGGTCCGAGTATCCTCTCCTGGTTGTGTTTGCGGAAAAAGGCCTTCCCAAACTCATAAGAGCTGATCATGATGGCACAGGCCGGGGCCACTTTGATCAGCCTGGGGAGGAAACCTGGCAGAGAGGCAACACGTAAGAGGCTTGATTACGTTTCAGTTCAGTTAGATATAACGATTCACGAAATGTCACAAAAGTAGCCACCTGCAAACAGTCCACCAAAGCCGTCCTGTGCCACGATCCTGCTCATCACACTGAAGGTGGAGGAGGAGACCTGACATGACACTGAGAAGACAAAGACAAACAGTCAACATAACATGACCCATGAACTCCATTAAACAGCTGACCACAGGTTTCAGTGATCTGACGTACCCCCACAGGCCTGTCAGATGAGCTCAAGGTCCCCTTCATCAACACCACCTGTCATTTTCAAATGTGTTCCTTTGAACTCGTTTTAAACTTTTTAACACCTTAACATACAGTTTTTGTTTCGCCTCAAGTAGCACCTTATTCCACACTGTGACAGTATCACATATATTATGTATCAGCTTGTTCCAATGAAATGTTTTAGCCCAAGACTCAAGTCTAATCCTGACATATTTCTTGAAACTCTGGGATCTATTATGTCTACTGAAAGAGAAAATTGTCTTAGATTAAAGTTTGGCTGCACAGCACCAGTTCGTAATGACATGTTTGTAATAATGCGCTGCTTAAGGGTTTTTTAACACTTAATTATATAAATTAACTATATATATTGTTACAATTAGGGGTGTTCGTGATATGTTCAGAGGAGAGACTGAATATATTGGTAGAAGGATGCTGAGGTTGGAGCTGCCAGGCAGGAGGTCTAGAGGAAGACCAAAGAGGAGATTTATGGATGTAGTGAGAGAGGACATGAAGTAGATTGGTGTGAGTGAAGAGGATGCAGAGGACAGGGTTAGATGGAGACACATGATTCGCTGTGGCGACCCCTGAAAGGGAGCAGCCGAAAGGAAAAGAAGAAGTGATATTTATAAATGAAATATTGATATCATGTTAATAATACACACAACATTGTGTAAATAATCCAACTTATCTTAAATCTTTATCGTTTCTTTCTGTTTTCACTTTGTCATAGTAATGCACCTTAAAGCTGGTTGCCACCAGCTATAAAAAGAACAAGATAAATTGGACTTTTAGCATTCTATATTTTTCTATAGATATTGCAATAATATCGTCATCGTGCATTCTTTTGGCCACAATGATCGTGTAGTGAAAATCTGATATTGTGACAGCCCTAGATACAATCATTCTTTCATACAACCATGTATTCATTACATTAAGCTATCAAGTTTAACATCTCTGCACGCTGAATAACTAGTTTGCTTCCAATCGCAACACACTATTTTTCATCTGACTGAGGTTGGTGGTAAGTGTGCCAGGCGCAGTCATCTTATCGTAGCTGGCATTAAATATACAAAAGATCAGCCTTCTTCTAAATTAGAATCTTATTTATGTGTTGATTTTTCTCGTAAACCCAAATTTGTGGCTATATTTATCTTTACCAAATTGTAATTTCTATTTTTTCAAATTATCTGAGCGACTCCACAATCTTGCCACGTACCCCCTAACAATGACAGAAGTACCACCTAGGGTAAAGGTACCCTTGGTTTGGAATCCACTGATGTACGACATTTGCAATCTTCTGAAGAATTTGAAAATTAAAGTAACAATAAAGAGTTATTGCCATAATTACAATTCTTTGCTTGTAGCTCTCCCAGCTCCAACTGCCTTCTCGTCTTGACAACATCAAAAGGTAACGTTACAATGGATGCAATCTGAAAGAAATGGAAACGTGTATTAAGTACTAGATTAATTATTAGATTACGGTTTACTTATGAATCGTGATATTTCCTGTCAAGTTAATCAATATCCTCATCTACAGGTTGAAAAGCTGAATGCTGCACAGATGCACTTACAGAGCCAGATACTGCTCCAGATATGAAGGTAATGGTAAATGTGGGTTCTCTGGTGTTGTACCGTTCACACAGCCAGCTCTTGCTCTTTTCATAGTTGTACCAATACATGGCCGAGAAGGGCACATCTCGGAGGAGTGTGGGCCCCAAACCCCGCCACAGAGACAGCCAGCCTTCTGTCTGCACTGCCGAGCGGATGCAGTCCGTCAGCTCCCTGTACGACTGTTTCTGAGACTGCATCTTCGTACGGATTAGCTCCAGAGGGCTGATCACGGTCGCTGAACCCACTGACACACACACAGAGAACGGAGAGAAAAGGTTAAAAACACATCTTCTCTTGCTGCTGGACGGAAAAGTGCAAAAGTCACACAGTCGCAGAGAAAACACACCAGCTTACAATGACATTGAGATTTTAAAAAGTTTCAATGTCACTAAAAAACACTTTTTTTCAGTTTGGTGGAGCATTTGAATTGAGAAGAGTAGTGTATCTCTTTATGAATTATCAAGCATTTTGTAGTTATCCTCACCAACTGTGCTTTTTTTACTCTCTTTTTTAATAACTGCTCATGCTTATTAAAAACAGTCGAACCAAGCCAGGGTTACAATGAGTCAGACTACGTTCCTAAAATGAAATTAGTGTAGGATGAAATTACAGATACTCAGGGCTGTAGGGTATGGTTGCCCTTGAAAATTAATCTGGAAATGAAACCTCCAGCATTATTAAAATACTGAAATAAGTTAACCACGCTGAAATGAACGCATACTATAATGACACAAAAGATGCCTTTCCACCCATATTTGTTAAATAAATATGTTCCATTCTGTAAACACTAACTGAATTCAGATGAGCAACAGTAATTGATGTTAAAGCCTGTAACACTATCTACAGATGCCTGCGAGAGCTGGAATCTGTCCGCTTCGCTTCTGTGATGCGTCAGCAGTAAGCTCACCTCTAGCGATAGCTCCTGCCAAAGGAGGAGCCTCCTGAGCGTAGTCTCCCATCCTGACCCTCAGCGCTGCACACAGCTGGTCGTAGCACGTGAAGTAGATCACCGTAGCTGGGACTGCCATCACACTGGAGAAAGCGCACACGGGGAATATCCATGAATTATGCTTTCATCAAAATTATCCCAGGAAAACACCACCCAAAAATGAATGAACATGATTTATTAAAGAAAATTCCATTACAATCATACTTAACATAAATCAATCTTTGGAAATCAGCCTGCAAGAAAAGCTTAGGTGGTTTGCCACTAATTAGTACAACTTCAGACGGAAGCACCCGTCTGAAGGAGGCTGACTTAAGTTCAAAGAGGGAATAAAAGAGGCACAGAAGACTTCACACTCACAGGGTTGGAGGTAGACCGCTCCATAATGCCTTTATTCCTTCACGGCGTACGATCTTGACGAAGGCATCCTGCAGAGATGCAGAGTGTAGAGTCAGTGTAGGAAGACGTGCTGTGCACACACAGAAATAGGTTGTATCAGCCACTAAAGCAAAATATAAACATGATAGGGAAATTGTCTGACTGCTAAACCTACATTTTATTTTGGTAAACACATGCAATGGATATGTGAAATTTTTACCAGTGTGCCATCGAAGTGACCGGTGGCTTTGTACCAGGCCTTGGAGTTTCCGTTTTCACACACACATATGTGGTCCATAAGTCCATTGCAGTAGACAAAGCATTTTCCTGAGCGATATTGAAAAAACACATGTGGTCATCTAACATTTATTGTATTAATAAACATAATACTAGACTAACGCAGTTCATATTCATTTTACCTTTGGGGAAGGGATTTTTCTGCGCCTGCAGTCTGATCTTCACAACATCCAAAGGTGTGACTGAAAAAAGCAAAAAGTTACCATGAGCTTCTATGTAAGACAATAGGTCCACTGTACAAGTGTTGCCAAATGTGATGTGTTTCTATGTAAAATGTAGATCTACTGTACTTATATACTACACCAATGCGTGTACATATATTTGGACTGTAAAGTATGCCAGGTGAGATAGAACACATGCCATTGATAATGAGTTTATTTGGTACATCGAGCTAAAACTAGTGCGGTCTCAGATAACAGTCGTGTAACAAATCCTTCATTCCTGAAGCTTATAATGTTCATTTAAAAAAAAAAACTGTTTTAGAGAGGTGTTGATTAAACTTAATGGCCATTTTGCATTTTGGAGGCTGTAGTTTGTGGTGCTGTTGAATTCTATTTCACAGCACAGCGTTTGCTTAGAGACACTTCTCAGTATGATGCAATACAATTTTCAACCTCCTCAAAAATAACATAGATTTGACTCAACGCCACTGTAAAACAGCCCAGCGTTGTATTAGACTGCATTAGTGTAAGCTACGTGTACCTAATATAGTGGCAACTGAGATGTTCAGTAGGTGCCAATTCTTTTTAAGTTTTCTTTAATAATGCACTGAATTGAGAAGGAACCAGTGACAGCCTGGAAGGAAAGGAAAACAAATGACGTGCTGTGAGAAACGATCAGCGGTAATGTTGCATTACACGAGCTAAAACAAGTAAACACAGCAGTCTAGTTATTTAAAAGGAAAAGGCGATGTAGTCTGGTTATCTCACCAAACAAAGACGTGAGGATGGCTCCGGAGCAGGACGCCACCATCTGCTGGAGCGGAGTAATGCCGTTACTGGCTGGAGGGGCAGGACTTTGACCGCTCATGCTGGCTTCCTCAAACACAGACACACACTTGGACATTAGACATATTTTAATCTGTACGTTAGTTATGGCGCACACAAGAACTTGCTTTACTAACTGAGCCAATTAGCAGCCACAGAAACGTTGGCTTGGTTATTACGCTGTGACACTATAATTCCGGGTGCCGTAACATTAACTTGCACGATGAATACAATTCTCAGGCTAACCCGAGTTAGCTAATTAGTTTAACGTTAGCTAAATTCCTACCTGTTAAAGCGCCTCAACGAAGCCTTCCATGAACACACGCATCCCTCTCAGGTTTTTTTTTAGTTTCCCGACAGTGTGCCAGTTGCAACTGTCCTACATGCGCTAAAAGGAAACTATTGTACGTGTGTGTTGGGTTGTTACCCCAGCTAGCTGGTCAGTTTAGCTTTACACAGCAGACATTAACGTTACATGACGTTACGCAATAGTAATTTCGGCACAGCACATTCTTGGATTTTACAGAATTATACGTTACATTAAATGCAATTAAGTATATAAAACACGTACACATATAATATATAAAACGTTTTTGTAAAATGTGTCGATTTACATTTTTAATGAGTCTATTTATTTTATTTATTTATTTACGAGTAATGTGGAAACATCCTATTCAAACACAAAGGAAGCGTTTACTTATTTCCGACGTTGCCAGGTTTGAAGAGTTTTCCGCTGGGAACTTCGTGCTTTTAAACGTGATATTGGTCACGTGGCCGGAAAGTGTCAAACATGGCAACATAAACGTCGTCCACCATTGCGTTTAAAGCGGGAAAGCGTCGTTTAACGTTAGTAAAGTGACGTTAGCGACCTAGAAAGTTTACTGCAGGTGTCTAAACATTAGTAAAACCACTTGCCATTGCATAGTCTATGGTAACAAAAGTGCTAACACAGCGCTTGTGCAGTTTATTAATGTTAGCTTGCGAAATAATGTAACGTAAATTGAGCAAAGCAGCTAACTTTGACAAATCTGTGTGTCCGCTGGGGAAACGACACTAACGTTAACTGTTGACGTTGCACGGTAAGACAGCGTTTAAAAGTTACCGAGAGTTCAGTTTGAATAACGGGAAAACCGTAAGCGCCCCGCCTCAACTAACGCTATCCATATATTACTATTCAGACCGTTTTGTGTTTACTCAACATTACTGTTTGTCTTCTTTGTAAATAGCCCCAGCTTTGTTTACACACAGGGGACAGACACACTTCCTGGAGCATGTTGACTCAAGACAGGAGGGCAAGACAAACATTATTTTCTCTATGAAAGAGAATAAAATGAAGCCAAAACGCACCCAGAGGCATACAGGACCCAATTGGCAAGGTAAAGCTATTGTTTACTGACGTTACTGTGTTATACTAGTATTTTTCTAATTACATTTAAAACATAACGTTACATAGTTATCGGTTATTACCGTCACTGACTAATATAATCATTTTACAAGTTAAGTTTCTGCTTATAAAGCCACTCCACAAAAGCTAAAAAAACAAACAAAGAAAATGTAACTTTTAAAGACTCTTAAGGAAAAGTGGCTCTCAAGAATGGACAGACCTGCAATAGGTGTCATGTACACAACAGACAGACGTAGTAGAGCTACAATAAACAGCTTGACAAAATTGGTACGTAACATACAATTGTTAGACGTAATCAGGTAGAATGATTAAAATCAAGCTGCTCTTTGTATTTCTGAAGCTGTAACCATTAAAGGTTTGATGTTTGATGGGATAAAGACTGATCAATCAGTCATATGAATGGTTACCTTTGTGGTTGATCACTTAATTGAGTTGTCACTAGTTATTCAAGCACTTCAGCTGAGATTACCACTGGACTCCATCGCTCATCACGTGGCTTTCCTGATTGGCCTTTGCGGGTAGGCGTCAATGCAGGTGACAAGACAACGCTGGGCCAAGCTAAGCCGACATCGCGAGTGTCCTCTCCTGCTCAAGTCAAACCTTTTGCTGGGAAAGTGTTTTACCTGGATCTGCCATCAAACAGAATAGCAGAGACATTGGAGAGTGACATCAAAGAACTGGGAGGGGTGAGACAAAAACACATTTTCCCCATGTTGTTGTTTTTGCCTGTCAGAAAGGTTCAAATCTCTGTCATTTCTCCTGTGTCAGCTTGAGATATCCACGAGTTATTCACAACACCGTGTTATATTTTCTGGTCACAGTATCGGCCCTCTCAGCCCTGCAGCCTTCATCAGGCTTCATCCCTACTTAGCTTTCTCTTCTGCATTTGACGTAGACTAACTCTTGTGTTTGGTACCATTGTATTATTACTGGCCTACATAATTTGTCCTTTGAACTATGATGATTCTATGTCATCATTATGATAATGTTTATGATGATTTCAATAAGACACTTCTGCAGGGTATTGTTTAAATGTAAAAATTTTAGTGGCAATACAATACCCGAGTTTTGGTTTCGATATTTACAGAATTAGACTAACACCTTTTTCCCCAACAAATAAATATATAAAATAGGCAAAAAATGGGATTTAAATCAGAAATTATTTGAATAAAAAAAACAAAAAGGTCAACAAGATTATAAATCTGACTCAGACATTCAATGGCAGCTTATGCTACTTGACCGTTTCCAATACTCTGTGCTATGGACATATTTCGGTTAGTTACCCAGCTCTGTAGGACACTGTTAACATGCTCTCCGTCTTGCAGTTGCTACTCTGAGAGAGATTGCTGTAAAGGTCTTACAGCTTTTCCAAAAGCCTTATCCTGTTTTTCCCTTGTTTGTCACTCAGACTATTGAGAAGTTCTTCAGTAAGGAAATTAAGTATTTGGTATCCAACAAGAGGGAGGCTCGATATGTGGAGTGCCTCAGGCAGGACTCTCCTGTCCCCAGCCCGGACTCCGGACAGAGCTCACCTCACCCTTGCTTAAAGTCGCACCGACCTGGCAGCCATGGGGACAGCATCAAAAACAGGTCTCAGGGCCAAACAGATGCAGTGAGTTCACTTTCATTCTTTCTTTCATTGTGCAGATATTGTGTTTTTAGGGCTATTTCAGTTCTTACCAGTGCTATTCCCTTCTAGATAATTTAGTTGTTAATGTCATATCATTTTCTGTTTATTGTTTTGCAGCCTGTTACAAGTCGAGGGAAGTCTTTGGTGGAGAGAGTCATGAAAGAGCAGGTTTGTTAAGTCAGCACTGATGAGTTATTAAGGAACTGTAATTATCTTTTGTTTTCTGTGCTAATACACACTTGTTTGTTTTTAGGAGAGGGTACAAATGAACAAGATCCTGTCAAATGCTCTGGAGTGGGGTGTGAAAATCCTCTACATAGATGGTATGTTTTAGAGTTTATATCAGTTTGTGCTGCATAACATCAACCGTTATGTACATTATTTGAATGTATATATTAAATAATAACTGTAGTTTTATTTCCTTAATGGCACTTGCAGATATAATGGCATATGTTCAGAAGAAAAAAAAGATCAGCAGCCAGTGTTCTGCTGCCACTGCTTTAAAAACAAGTGTAAGTTTACAGATTCAAAATTCTTAAATGCATTCTATGTAAAAATGTGAACGTAAAATGTAATCATATTCTGGGATTATTATCTTGGAAATTATTGGTTTAACTCTTTCTGTCATTCTATATAGGTCAAAGCTGAGTCAGTAGCAAAGCAAGGCCTTCAGAAATGCAAAGGTAAATGTCTTATCAAGTACTAAAGAAGTTTTCTGAGCCTATGTCATTATTCCTAGTTATTAGTTGTTAAATATATTTAAACTGATTATCAATGGTTTGTCTTCCAGGGGGGCGGATCAGTAAACCGTTCGTTAAGGTTGAGGATTCAAGCAGGTAAGAGACAGTAGGTTAAAAGAGGCTGACATCCACCTACTGTCTGTTTTACATCTATTGATTACAAAATGTTTTTCCTTCCTCAGACACTACCGTCCGATCTCGCTCACTATGCCCAACATGCCTGAGTTCAACCTGAAGACTGTTCCTCCCTGTAGTCCCTTCTGTGTCGAGGACAAGGATCCTCTAGGGAACAAACAGCGGGGACACAGGTATAGTGTTTCTTCTCTGCTTTTAGCTAACTTTACGCTATCACAGGACTTAACATTTTTCAAAAACTTCTAGCTCAGAAATCTCAATCCTATTTTAACTACTTGAACTGCCATATCCCATCTAAGTTTCCTCTTAAGCAGCTTGAAAGTGAGTTAACTTACTAAAACTGTTTGTATTTTTCACTGATATGTCTTTTACAGTACTGTGGATTATTGGTGTTAAAGATGTCTGTTCTCAACTAATTGTGTGGAAAAGTAAAAGTAACTAAAGATTTTTCCACGCTGTTAAAAACAATGTATTTTTCACAAATGACTGGGTTGTATTTGCAAACTTTTATACACATTTATCTGTAATTCAGTCTGACGCATTTGGTATCTTTTGCAAACTTTGGGAACATGAGTAGAATTTTTAAAGTTCTCTGGGTTCGAAAAGTGCTTTTCCACACAATTTGAGTTGGTACTTGTGGAGCCACCCATCAAGACTGAATGAAAAGTCATCAAAATGCAGGAATCAACTGTTCTCATCTCAATTTGGTTTTATTGGTGCAACGGCTGGGCTTCTGTGGGAACAGAGGTGCAAAAGCCTCAGCCAGTGAAGAAAGAGCACACGGCCGAAAGAAGAACAGAGACAAGAAACGAGGCGGCTACTGCGAGTGCTGTATGATCAAATATGAGAACGTCACAAAGGTAAGTTATCAAATTTGTACAAGTGAAAACTGTCAATACAATACAATGACTAGGGGTGTGGTAGGGTATCTCAGAGGGGAAGCTTCAGTCTCACAACAGCAGAGATATGTAGGGAATAATAAAAAAAAATAAAATAAAAAAGTCTTGAAGTGCTCCTTCAAACACCTCGGTAGGATGAGACGGTTACTGAAGGTGCTTCTTAGGCCGGTCCTCTCCTCATGAAGGGGATGAGATGCGTTCTCCAGTATCTTCCTTATTAAGACAACATGGAGGAGGCATTTTTAAACTATCCCAATAATTGGAGTTAACCACAATTTATATTTGGGTCACAGCGTATGCGTCACGCTAATTTATATACACAGGTCTGAAACATTTTCAAAGTATAGATGTGTTTAGACATTATTTTGCGGTTATTTGATAATGCGTTATGAAATAATATTAAATGACCAACTCAGCAGCTGGTAAACTTTCAAACAGTATTAAGTTCTAGCTTTAAACTGACTGATGCTAGTTAGTCAGTAATTCACCAGGAACAGAGTGACATGTACAGTGTATGGCGAATTAAAAAATTCCAGATAAGTAGTCTTATATTAATACATGTTTATATGGTCTAGCGTTTTAGTAAATAAAACGCCAGGCTTGTCAGTAATTTCCATCAGTTCCACACAATAATAAGAGGAAGTGTGGAAGTGGCAGGAGCAACTCCAGGAAGTGTTTGTTTTTTTTATACTTAGTTGCTTTTACAATAGAGGTAATTGTGTGATCGGTAGCCTCCACTGGACAGCTGTAATGATCATTTATTTAATTGTTTTGTTCAGCATCTTCAGAGTGACCGTCACAAGGCTTTCTCCAAGAGCGATGAATACTTGGTGGTGGACAAACTGGTTTCAACTCTGCACTGCAACTTCATCCACATCAGAACTCAAGTTAAAAGGTAATTTGTCCACATTCCTTTAAAACATCAACATTCTCATCTATGTTTATCAGTGTTCCCAAGAAAATAATTACATATAAATGTAACTCACTTTGTACATTTATTTTTGACATATGCAGATGATTTGTCTTTGTTTTCCAATCATTTCATCTTTTTCTTTGATTCTTATCAGACCAAAGTGTAGCGTTTCCTCTGTTCTGATTGCTCCTGGACCATGTGGGAAAACTAAGCTAAGGCACAAGGGAGATCTCAATACTACAGAGATTATTAAAGAAGAGCAGCACCGGACTGTCAATGGGCACGAGGGATCTTATTCAGGACACACTTTACAAATCGAATCAGTTCCTTGTTCTGCTCCTCTGATTCACAAAAAGAGGGACAGGAGGAGCTATTACACTCTCTCAGACAGATCCAAGCACAAATCTCCTGCACATAAATGGCCGTGCAGACAGAATCCCTTGACTTCTTGCACTCAAAAAGCTGTGCGGCCTCAAATTCCTCAGTCCAAGATGGAAACAGCTCCCTCTACAGGTGAATGTCTTGCCTCTATTCCATCCAGAAATACTCGGGACGACCTGGTGGACAAAATAATAGCTCAAGACATGAACAGCTCAACCTCTCACTTCCATAATATGAACGTACAGAATAATGTTTCTTCAAAAAGCCTTAATGTAATAACAAATCAACAAGAGGCGTCTGATAAGAAACAGGATTCCTCAGCGTTTGAGGCTGTTCAGGACGGAAACCTATTGCCCGACAAAATGACTGGAAACAACCTCTCAGAAAAGGAAGAATCAATCCTTCCTACACTGAGCTTCTCTCCAGTGCGAAAAATACAGCGGAGGATCCGAGTTTATAACCACAAACGACGGAAAGTGGACTCACACATTGAACATGTCAAGGACAACTTCACAGTGACACTTTGGGATCTTTTCCAGTCAAGTGATGACATGGACGTGGAATTTCTGGGGTTTTACGACTAGGAAGGGAAAGCATGAACTGAAGGGGATAAACTGGATTGTTATTTCCTTTTCAATACTAGAACCGTAACACATTCTGTGTCAAGGACAATGCAAGCCACCAGATGTTTTTCTTGTCTTCAGAAATACGGCAGAATGATCTACAGTGGCTTATTTTGTTTCAGGGGTGAAAAAAATGCCTAATTCTTTCCTGTTATTTTGTTTTTATATCAGATGAAAGGCAGCTGCATTGTAAAAGATATACAACCTGAAAGATAAACCAGCATACAATAACATTTATAATTTTCTTTACTGTGGCTGATTTTTTTGCACATTTTCTTGTGCCATAAAAACTGGTAGAAAATACACTTATTTGACATTTAGATTCTAAACTCAACATAAACAACTGTCAAAGTGGACTGGAAACTGAAGAGATGCATTCAAAACTATAATATTCGCTTGACATCTTGATATTGAGTTGCAGCCCTTTTAGCACAATCAACTTCTTAGTTGTATCAAGGTTAAATTATATTTCTGGAATAAATGATATATATAATATATCTCCATCGTGATGGGTGTACATTTAGTAAGGGAAATCAATAATTGCTTTTACCTGGATTACTGCTGTAATTTAAATCAGAAATAGGAACAAATGCAGAGCAAGTTCAACTCTCAGCAATTTATGCATACTAGTCTTATGTGGACAAAGTTCTTCAAGGCACCATGAGCTGGAATACTGTCACCTAAAGATGACACTGTTTAGCAGAAGAAAACACCCAACACTTTAATGTCCCATCACAAAGTATTAACGGGACATTTGTATGGCTCTTAATCCAGACATTACCAAACAAATGTATTTTTAACCATTTCACCAGTTTGATACCTTTTTTTTATTTTTTATTGCCACTTGAAAATCTATGAAATATTACTGTGAATTAATGTTTACAGAAAGGGTTTATTTATGAGTTTACCTTCTCTGCATGCAGTCTTTACCACTGAACACTGACTGTGAGGAGCATCACATGGGGGGAGGGAAAGGCAGCTTTAGTCACAATATTTTACACAGTAGTCTGGCGAAAGATGACATGAAACTTCCCAGACATGGGGAACTGATTGTATATGTGTATAAAATACATAGTGGTTGCAAATGTATTTGAAAGTGAATGACCTGCAGGTTGGATGTGTGGTACTTGACATTATATATATGACATTTTAGGATTCTTCCTAAGTGCACTTTTATTGACCTCCCTTCATGTGCTTTTTTTCTGATGCATTAGCTCAGCTTCTCTCTTTTCCCTGCGTTTTGTGCATTAGCATAGTGCCCTTGTTCTCCCTCGCTGCTCTCAAATGGATGCACTGGGTCAAATGGGAGTCTCTGTGCCACCGGCATAAGAAAAGGACATGCGCATAATACTGCAAATAAAAAAGACAAAGGCAACACTGAATGCAGATCTTACTGTCATTTTTGCCCACACAAGTCTTTAAACTGGTGAGAGAAATCATGCAGACAGAGAACATGCAAACATAAAGGCCCTCACCCAGAAATTAAACTTCTGAAACTTTTTATGTGTTAGTTTATTTTCCTTCTGTTATTATCTCTAATAAGGTGTTTTGAAAAACAGGGCAAAGTGAGAGCTCCGAATGTTCTGGCTGTTTTCAACCCATTTTAAACATTTACTGGCTTGAAGATTGTGTTGAACTCTTGCAACCTCAGAGCCACATCAGCTCCTGGAGTAAACATTCCTTCTCATCAGCTCATTAACTCTGTAAGATTTGCTGTGTGGCCCTGGGCCAAGTCCAGCACCAGGTTAAGCATCTGGTGTGTACATAGCCTACATAAATACTGGCGTATAAAAGATATGAATGAAGCCCCCCCCCCCACACACACACACACAAACAGGCCCTATAGGAATTCATTAATGTCTGATTATAACTTGGCTTTTTGGAGCCCTGGCAGATGACGGAGTGACTCATGGTGATAATAACAGGCAGAATTGGGCAGGAATGGCGCTCCTGCAGCACTTGAACATGGAGGGACGTGGAGGAGGCGGTGCGTTGATTTCATCCACTCGGCCCGCAGCTTTTCTCCATCCCGTCTCCACCGCGCGCTCATATTTATGCATTAGGCGTTTCTGCAGTGAGCCGCTGGATATTGATGTGTTTTAAGGAGGTGTCCCCAGTCCCCTCCTCCCCTCCATCCACCCATCCCTCCTCCCACCTTCTCCCTCTCTCTCCCCCCTGCCTCTTCCGTGTTGCTGATCCGCGGGATCTCGGTGCGCTCAGACGCGCTCGGCGTTCAGACTCGTAAGGACCCCGATGGCCCCCAACCAGAGGGACTGCGCTAACCAGACGACCAGCCCCGGCTTCAAGCTCCCCTAGCGAAGGCAGGACCCCGAGAGCCCGATCCTGGAATACCGCATTGTTTTATAATCCCCAACAAGAGAGAGAAAGGTGACGGTGCCTATGATGCGCCCGCGATGGTGGATTTCCCTTTTGTGCGTTTGTGGATTGATGCACGTCGGTCACCAGAGCAGCCCTAATGCCCAAAATGGTAACTGATGTTATTTCAGATATGATATGAATTATTATCGCGCAATAAAAGCGTTAAATTATCATTAATAGGCCTGTGTTTATTTTTACTTTTTCATCATAGCTTCGGCTTCCGCATGATCTCCATCTATAATATGCATGCAGTCTGAAGCTGTTTCATGTTACCAGAGGAGAATAGGACCGATCGACATTTCACATGGCGGTGTTTGTGATGTATGTGTCTGCGTCGCTTCCCGCACGGGGGGCAGGCGGGTAACCACTCGGTGTTTCCCTCTCTGTGCAGGAGACGCCTTGTCGAGCTTGAAGGCTCTTCGTGATGCGGGCAGGTTTGTCGGGAAGGAGGACACGGTGCCTCTCCGCCTGCTCTACAGCAGGCACAGCCACCGCCAGATCACGGAGGATGAGCTCAGCACCAGGGTTAAAGCCAGCTCCGGCTCCGCACAGGTACACTGTGGTTTCAGCGTTGTCAGGGTGGAGAGAGAGACGCGCAGGCTGGGTGCTCTCTGTTGCCTGCGTGTTTATGTTTGCGTTGATTCATCTCCTCCTCTGCCTTTTGTCCTCTGAGGGGAAATTAATAATTAGTTAATTACAAGCAAAACAGAAGAAAAATGTAGGCAGGAACTGGCCGCACTAATTAGACTGTCTGCAGGTGCTACAAATGGGTCATTATCGCCTTCATGATGCAAGAAGAAGCCCACTCTGGCTTTGAATTGATATCAAATATTCAGTTTACTGATTGGTCTTCAATCGTCACGTTTACTGTGTCCACACTGTAGCCTACATGTAGGAAATCATCAGCTATAGTCCCCTGGCCAACCAGGATAATTAATAGTGTGTCAGGCTGAGTTGCTGTCCCAGCAGCTGCCTCACCTGTACCGGCTCATATCTCATGTCCCATAAAGCAGCATTTTTCACTTTGTTTATGAATGAAAGTGACCAGAGGTTAGCTGTTAGAGCCTGATTGATATATCTGAGTGGATGACATAGTCGGCAGATTTAATCTTATCCAAGATGCATTGGGGCTTATCTACCAAGAAGGTGCAATAATAGACAGATGCTAAAGATACACGATGTAATTTAGAAACTGTGTCGCCATTACATAGTTTGTCCACCAGAGGGCACTGACAAGTTTATTCTTCAGCCGTTGAATGTCCCGCTCTGGTATATAGGGTCACGCGTCTTTAATAACCAAATTTGAGGACTCCTCAAAAATGTTTGTTTATGTTAAGTTAAAAAAACCTCACTATCAGATTCTTTTAGCTCTCAAATATCAATATCCGAATGTGCCAATCCAGCATCTTTTAGGGTCTACTAGCTGAATATCTGAATATTTACTGTGATAATCTGCAGGAAATGTGTTCTGAAGAGGGACTGATTCCCAAGATAATTCAAACATTTAAATAAGGATATAAAAGTATACATACATTTACAGTTTTCTTTTTTGAAGCCTTTTTTTATTGGGTTTTGAAGGATTATACATTTGTATCGAAGACAAATACAATGGCCTTATTAAATTTTCCATCAAGGAACAAAGACATGTCTTTTTATAAAGAAGTGGGCACCGAACCTGCTAGACCTGGAACAATAACACACATCACGAACATAGCAACAGGGAAACAAGCAAACTGGAAACACATAATGATGAGGATGTTCAACAGCACATTAATGTTATACCTCTACTTATTAAAACCAAAAAATTACCACAATTACGCCTCCACAATTAATTTATTCGGTCAGAATATCTGTAAACCTTGTATTTTTATTGTACTCGAGAAATGTTCACAGTTTTCTAACATTATTTTGTACTGCAGCCAGTGTTTGGATGACCGCACCTTCATGTAGCCAAGCAAAACACTGTAGGCTAGCAGGTAGAGTAGGCTATGCATGCGTTAAACTTTATTTAGCAGTATGTTTGGATATGACCACCCACTAAATCTATCATATAACAAAATTCTGCAGAAATATGTTTGTAGTTATCGAAAACCGATGGGCACAGCAATATTGTTAGACAAGAAAACCTACCAGAACCCTTTGGCCTTGTCTGTAATAACCGATACGGTGCAGTAATAATCCTAATCACTGTAACTGTGTTCACTGACTCAGTTCAGTGAGGCAGCCTGTCTGCTGGGTTAATTTCAAGAGATGAGTCAATTAGCATTGTGCAAACCTGTCATGCGTTTTTAATTTGTGCGGCTTAGGCTTGTGTAGGCTAGCCTATTCAGGGCTCGGAGAGTGGAGAGGACTACAGATGGTAGCATTGAAGGGAGGTGCTAACCCTTTGTCTCTCTCACACCTCAGACAGAGCTGCAGCTCGATGGGTAAACAAGCTAACAGGAACCATCTGCCATCAGATATCATTTTAATATTTTCCTTTTGAAGCTGATAATCTCCATCACAGGTTTGTCACTTAACATAGCGTTTCTGTGAACTGGATTTTAAAGCCAGGAGAGGTATTTCTGCAGAGCAAGGGAAAATGTTTTACTTTCTACACCGATTCTACACCAAAGATTTGCTCAAACCATGTCATATCGTGCCTTAAACCTCATATATTCATGAGTCATTTCTGTGTAATTCCTGAGTTTACAGATCAGGAGCTGTGTTTGTTTTACTCTGTCTGAAAAATGTATCAGCAATGGTCTCAAAGTTCTAATTAAGCTATAAAATATACATTGCAAGTGCGAACAGATCCAGGGAAGGAGGAGACAGACGACGGAGTCTTTGATTTGATTTCTGAGTCTCTTGTTCTCCAGAGACTTGAATCTGGTGTGCAATCAGTCATAATGTCACTTGCACAAAGTTTGATCAGTTATTGGCTGTTTTTAGATCAACAGCCTAAAAACAAATCTGTCTTATAGTTCTGAAAATGTGTGACACATGGGAAGTTATTTATAGACTTCTGTTGCATTGCCTATTTTCAGTATCAGACACAAACAGCTGCACCACTGAATGAGAAGTGGGGAGTTCAGCAAAGTGCTCGTGTTGTTTTGTTGGAAACACGTACGCTTCAAGTGGACCCAGTCTGAGCATGTGTGTGTTGGTTTGTATGTTTGCCTTCCTGCCTCTGTGTGTGTGTGTGTGTGTGTGTGTGTGTGTGTAGTGGATTGATAGCACTTACAGTCATACTTCGACAGTCATGAGTGGAAAATCAGGCTAGATAGAACTCAGAAATCAATGTAAGAAGAGTCAGTGGTGGCTTCAGAATATTGGTCCGGCTCAGTCAACCTGGCATGGGCTTTCATTAAGCACAATTACTGGTACCTCCTCCCATTGTGGATCCAATCTGCCAGATTAGATTTCATCACAAGTGTGCCATGGAAAGGGATTGCCCTTTGTACGTGCTTACACACACACAGACACACACACACCCACACACCTTCTTTCCCGCTCATATATGCATTGACCACGCACAGACACACGCCTACAAACAATAGAGTCTGTGGCCAATGGGGACCTCATGGGCTAAGGTCACCCTTGGGTGAGCACAGGGGTAGCCTACCTCCTCAAACAGAAACAAAAAAACCCCCACACTCCTCCCCCCGTTGTCATGCGGTGTCCAGTCTGTAATGAAGGTAGCCCGTGAGCAGAGTCTGGGGGAGGGTGACCTGCACCGGAATGATTGTGGGGGGGTTCTCATTGACGCGAGGGTCTGTAATGAAACCTGTACCATATGTGCCCAAAGCTGGGAACGAATCAGACCCTCGTCCAGCCAAATCAATCACACACGTAGTACATGCAGTTAGAGAAGAAAGAGTGTGCACTTCTGTGTTTGTGTTCATATCATTGCTGCCAGACAAAACTATGGTTCAGTATGGGTTTAGGAATGTCAATGAGTCCTTGGCTTTGTGAAACTGTTACAAAACCATTCTGCTAAACGTCGAGATGAACAGTTATCAAGGTAAAATAATAGTACATTATGGTGTCCACGTGCATGTTAAGTGTGTTTATGTGTTTGAGAGTGGCAGAGCTCAAGTGTTGCATTAGATCGTTTGCAAACAATTAAAATTCAGAAGACAGAGCTTGCTGGCTGAATGAAAACAGTTTTATTCTTACTGCTGATTGGCGCTGACAATGACAAAGCAGACCTCCATCAATGTGGATGAGAATTGATCCTCGAATATGATCATGAATATGATAATGTCTGCCTTTAGGAATAGTAAGCAACCTGTCTTCTCTGCCCTTTTAGGTGAACCATGTGGCCCAAGCAAGCTTTCAAGTCGACGCTTTTGGCAGAAAATTCATCTTGGATGTGGAACTGAATCAGTGAGTATTACATTATTAAGTCTGTCTGGCAGGTCATCTGTCTCTCTGGCTAGCTATCTAGTTATTTGTCTGTGTGTCTGTCAGTCTGGCTATCTGTTTGTCTGGGTAGCTAGCTCTAGCTAATAGCAACAGTATCTGCTCTGTCTGGCTAACTGGGAGCAAACTGTCTGTCCTCCTGGCTATCGGTTTGTCTAGCCAGCTAGCTAATAGCTATCTGTCTGGCTATCAAACTATTTGTCTGTAGGTTGATGTCTTCATTGCCGCTGTTAGTAGCTATTTCTCCACTTGCTTTTTAATGTTTTTAAGCTATGGCTTGGCTAATGTTCATGAAATGACTTCTATATTAAAACTTGCTTGTTGAAATAATCCCAGCAGGAGTCATATATTAACAGCTTTGAGTAGAAATTCACATTATGTTCTTGTTTAGTGTAAATCCCCAAGCTCATATTGCACATTAATCTAGTGCTGATGCCAGTATTTTAGCTGAAGTTGGTCATTGTGGTACTGCTGTCATATTTTCTTGCTCTGTTAATGCTGTTTATTGCCTGTTTTTGGGAATGCACTCTTAGGACATCAATACCATATGTGGGTGTGTGCTGATGTGGGGCATTGTATGAATGAATGTGTATGTATCTATGTGTGTATGTGTGTGTGTGTGAATGTTTGTTGCGTGTCAGTTATTGTGTGTATGTGATTTAGAGGTTCCATAATAATAGGAAGTGATTTACGGTAAAGGCTGGAGCACTGCCCTGTCAGACACTGATATTGATCACAGCACTGCTGATGGAAAGTGAGCCACTCTCTCTTCCTATTTTCTCTCTTCTTACTCTGTCTTTCCCTCTCTTTTTGCCTCGACCTCCCCATGCCACATACTCATCACCCTTTTTGGCATCTTCCTCTCTAAACCCTTCCCTGTTCGTCTGTTTAGTTTCTGTTTCCTTCGGTAACTCTCTGAGACCACGGCTTGTTTGTCTCATTTAGCCCCAAAACAGAAGAGCCTGTGAACTTGGCAGACACACAAGGTGAGGCTGCCCGCTCATCACAGCGGAAGTCACTCCCTTACATTACATCACAGGAATTCCCAGGTTTAGAGGGTATGTTTGAAGCTTGCAGGTCGCTGCGTGACACATCAAACAGTATTAATGTGTCGTCTGTGCATACACAGATGCACACACACACACACACACGCTTATATGTTTGCACAAGCTTGACACACATGCACATATACTTTCATCAGCACCTGGTGTGATGCAGTCATTATTCAACTGGGTGACATTGTGTGCTTACAGCGTCCTGTTCCATCATTTCTTAACTGCATGTGGTGCAAAAGGTCCGTCAGTATATCGGCTGAAAGGAATCACTTAAGTGAAATCCTGTTTTTAGCTTACCAGAGAGGGGATTAGCCTCCACCCAGACAGCTCTGGGCAACAGTTTGACATGTGTGGCTCTGAATAAGAATGAGAGTGAGATCAGTGCAATGGAGCATTGTACTGTGTGACGTTTATCTGTTTTCTCTAAAAATCCCTTATACTATTTGTAGGGCTGAAACATCAGTTGTTAATTAGCCAATACAAAGAAAAAGAATTGCCAAATATTTTGATAATTGTCAATTATGTAATTTATCAAGCAAAAAGGCCAAAATATTTGGTGATTCCAGCGTCTCAAATGTGAGGATTCACCGGTTTTCTTTGTTTTTTATTAAATTGAATATCTTGGAGTTTTGGACTGTTGTCGGACAAAACAAGACATTTTGGGCTCTGAGAATTTGTGATGGGCATTTGTCACTATTTTGTGGTATTTAAGTGACGAAATTATAAACTGATTAATCAAAAAAGAAAAACAACTGTTGAATCCATAATGAAAATAATCATTAGTTGGAGCCCTGTCTGTATGGTTATTGGTATTTTGGAAATTGTGGTAATGTTTTGTTTTGACTTGTCACTCTGCTTGTGGCTGCATTTGTCATGGTTTTGGGTTAAGGTTTGTTAGTTCCTGTTTTATTTTGAAATGTCCTCCTTCCCTCGTGTTCTAGTTTTGCTTCCTGCCTTTGAGTGCCCTGATTGTTTCCACCTGTGTTGATTTGGTTCACCTGTGTCTTGTTATCCTGCCCTACCTGCGTGTATTTAAGTTGAGGTTTTTGCCTTTGTTCATTTGTCATCATTACTGTGTTGGATCTGTCTGCCTGTTCACTTTGGATTTATGCCTGCCTACACTCAATCTTCCTGCCCGTACCTGTTTGCCCCGTCTACCTGCCTGTAAGTCAGTTAATAAACATTCTTGTCATCATCCTTGGAGAACTGTCTGCGTTTGGCTCCTTTTCCCTGTTGCCAACACTCATTCTGACAGCATGCTTCTCTTCGTCCCAGTTGTCGGTCCCTCACGGGGGGGTCTCAAGTTTCCCTCTGTGTCTGAATGAGTTACATCTCAGATTCCTCCACCTGCTGTCCTCCTCTCTCCTCTCTCCTCATCACCGCCCTCTACCATACTCCGTGACCTGATCCCCTGCTTGACAGCCACACTGACTTTGTTTACAGATAGCTTTCATGCCAGACAGAATAAATCCAGTTGGTGTGTGAGTGGGTGCAGGAGTGGGAGGTCTTTTTGCTGAATGGGACAACATTGTTTTTTGGCTCCCAGTAACAAAACCTAGATCTCTCCTTTTAATCAACGAGGCACTCTGCTGCTGTGTATTTTTTTTATATATATATATTTTGTGTTTAATTGTTGCCATGAGCAAACAAAGGTGTTGTCGGCTGTGTCTCTAATGTAGTCTACAGTACTTATCGTATTCTTTGAGCAGCCTTCTTGGACTCTTTGCCTCGAGTTAATGTTTTGCCGTAGACTGAATAATAGGAGTGTAGGCATTTTGTTATAAAGTCATATGTCTTGTGAATTGGAAGCACATGTGCTTTCTGGACACATGTTGGTCGTTCAGATGTGAACATTTTACTGTAATACTCACACTGTAATATCTAATTAACTATTAAATTGCAGTGAACGTTTGTACAGACATTCATGGTTTCTGGAGGATGAATTTGAACCAGGCTTAAGATGATGAATATGGCAAACATTTTGCCTGCCTAGCATGAGCATGCTGGCTAGCATGACTGCAGACTCACTGTTATATTTTTACCTGCCACTATTTGACCGTATTTGTTTTATAAAAAATTTCACTTTGACATTTTTAAGTGTTTACTTTTGTGCGTATGTTTTCTTTTTTAAGATATGACTTCTTTTGTATGTTTGTCTACTTTTTTTTTAAGACCATCTATCCAGTCAGTTAATATATAATCAGTTAATAGTATTAATGTGTGTGCCGTAGTCGTTAGCTCTTTTATTAGTAACATGACACGAGCCACCCATCTGAAGTGTGACAATATAAAGAGGAAGTCAGGAGGGGGTTGGTGGGTCATGGGGTCTTTATTCCCCCTCGCTGTCTTTGTCTTCCTCTTACTCCATCTCAGCGGCCGGCTACAATTTACCATTCACTAGAGTGAGCTGAAAATGTGCACGGGATGGGGGGTTGCCTCTCTTTTATATCATCCTCAATCCCAACACACAAACACGTCTCCACCCTTGATTCCCCTCCCTCCCTCCCTCCACACCCACTCTCCATTCAGCTTTGCCCCTACTACTCCTTTACCCTGCCCCTCCCACCTGCTCTCGCTGAATAATAGATAGTGCTGTAAGTTTAAAGAGGAGTGTGCACACATAAGTGTAATGGTTTCCGGCTTGTCCATCGTGCGGTGAAACATCCAGACAGTGAAGCTTTAAACTGTCTGCTGTATATTGACGTGATAAGTTTGTTTGCTTATTCAGCAGAAGTTATACCATGTGTAGGGTGGGGTGGTACAGTACAATCAATATCTTTATAGTGATATATTATACAATGTATGAATCCTATACAAAATAATGAAGCTGATTTGAGCTGATGATTATTTAATTTATTAGTAGAATGGCGAAAGAGCACAACAGATGCAGTATTTGCTTTGAGGATGCTGATGGAGAAGTACAGAGAAGGTCAAAGGGAGTTGCATTGTGTCTTTGTAGATTTAGAGAAAGCGTATGACAGGGTGCTGAGAGAGGAGCTGTGGTATCATATGAGGAAGTCTGGAGTGGCAGAGAAGTATGTTAGAGTGGTGCAGGACATGTATGAGAGCTGTAAGACCGTGGTGAGGTGTGCTGTAGGTGCGACAGAGGAGTTCAAGGTGGAGGTGGGTCTGCATCAAGGATCGGCTCTGAGCCCCTTC
>CM022486.1:13731430-13780112 GCA_011952105.1 Coreoperca whiteheadi | reverse complement strand
TAGTGAGAGCAGGGAGCAGGTGGAGGAGAACCTAGAGAGATGGAGGTCTGCTCTGGAAAACAGAGGAATGAAGCTTAGCCGCAGTAAGACAGAATACATGTGTGTCAATGAGAGGGACCCAGGTGGAACGGTGAGGTTACAGGGAGCAGAGGTGAAGAAGGTGCAGGACTTTAAGTACTTACGGTCAACGGTTCAGGGCAATGGAGACTGTGGAAAAGAGGTGAAGAGGCGAGTGCAAGCAGGTTGGAACGGGTGGAGAAAAGTGTCAGGTGTGTTGTGTGATAAAAGAGTATCAGCAAGAATGAAAGGAAAGGTGTTCAAGACGGTGGTGAGACCAGCGATGTTGTACAGCTTAGAGACAGTGGCACTGAAGAAAAGACAAGAGGCAGAGCTGGAGGTGGCAGAGCTTAAGATGTTGAGGTTCTCTTTGGGAGTGACGAGGATGGACAGGATCAGGAACGAGTCCATCAGAGGGACAGCTCATGTTAGATGTTTCGGAGATAAAGCCAGAGAGGCCAGACTGAGGTGGTTTGGACACGTTCAGAGGAGAGACTGTGAATATATTGGTAGAAGGATGCTGAGGTTGGAGCTGCCAGGCAGGAGGTCTAGAGGAAGACCAAAGAGGAGATTTATGGATGTAGTGAGAGAGGACATGAAGTTGATTGGTGTGAGTGAAGAGGATGCAGAGGACAGGGTTAGATGGAGGCACATGATTCGCTGTGGCGACCCCTGAAAGGGAGCAGCCGAAAGGAAAAGAAGTAGAATGGCGAAAAATGTCCATGTCAGGACTTTAAGGTGCTTCTGATGACTTATAAAAGTGTAAATGGACTCATCCCTCTTCTCTCTGATTTAATTTAACCTTATGTCCTTTCAATCATTCAAGTCATTTTACAAGCAAAGATGCCAACATTTTTCATATTCAAGCTTCTTAAATACGAAGATTTTGCTGTTTCCTTTCTATTATAGTAAACTGAATATCTTTGGGTTTTGGACAGTTGATATGATTAAAATAAGCAAATTGAATACATCTAATTGATCAATATAATGAATCGCGTCCCCCAAAATTATTCAACAACCTTTTTTTTAAAATTACAACTTGCTGGGAATCACTAATTTGTCATACTTTTTTAACAAGCAACATATTATCATATCATGACGATACAATTCCACTGAAAGTTAATTAAATTATATTTATTTATTGCCCATCCCTAACTCATTCTTTTACAAAACATTGACCAGGCTAGTTTATAACAGCTACCATTCATCATATTTTCATCACATTAATTAGAAAATCCTATAATTTATTTATATTATAGTTTATGTGCGTGTGTGTAGGTATATATATTTAAAAAAATCAATATATCCCTGTCTTCATGTGCGATGTTGCCACTGACAGACACTATGTGTAGTATTATTTCTACTACTGCGTCGTGTCAGCTTTCCCTGCATGCACACAAATACTTTATGCTAATGCTCAGGGTCAATTACAGGCAATGCTAAATGCATTATTCATCTCTGTGGAGGGAGGGGGTGTGTGCACCAGGGATGACAGTGTTAGTGGGGAGGGGGTTGGAGGGAATAGAGCACCGATATAGCTATGGGGTCCCTTCGATGTTAGGCAAGAAGCTAACCAAACATCCCATGGTTCAGTGGTTTGATGAATGTGTGTTGGTCTGTCTGTGCATGGGCAGGAATGTGTGTGTGTGAAGACAGGAGGGTTATTCCTACAATCGCAGTCGTCAATATGACGTGAACCCCTGAAAAGCTGCTGCAGAGGCTTTGTCGTTTTGTTGATCCTCAGGTGCAGAAGAGGCACGTAAAGTGTTGTCTTAATTAGAGATAACAAGACTGGATTTAAAAGAAATGAGGCACAGATGGAAAAGGGGAGGATCAATATTAAGAGGAGGGGGAAAAAGAAGAGAATTGGGCAAAGGGAGGCATGTTATTTCCTGCTTTCTCTAGTTACTCTTGTTGGTGACTTAAGTTGAGTTTTGGATCACCTTTAAAGTGCACTAACTTGCACCTTTTTGCCTTAATTCTTTGCATCTTCATTTTCATCACTCTTGATAACTGTAGGTGTATCCTCAATGTCACACTATTTGCCATCAACTGTTGTTGTTGTAACTGGGTCATGATTTCTGGAAAGATACATTACTGTTGAGTTTTTCAAATGTATTTTTTGGCACTTTGAGCATCACAAGCCATATAGTCTCATTATAATCAAGAAATGCAGACATCTCCACGGCAGATATCTTAAACTCAGGAACTCCCACCAAAACATTCTAGATGGATAAATAGCACTACAGGTAAGAGGAGAAATATGTATTTTGGAATTTGGGGTGAACTGTCCATTTTTAATCTGAGTATATGTTTAGGTTTCTAAAAACAATCTCTAGTGTTTGCATTGCAAGCAGCAGAATTTTAAGTTCTGTGATTGGATTCTATGCGCAAGGCTCCTTGGGAGTAATAGATGACTTCTCTTTGTTTTTTCATTTTTGTTTTTATGTACACAGGAAGCAAAGAACCAGATATTTTCTAACTTATTGCTCATTGTTTGTAGTCATGATTCAACTGGGTGAGTTTCTTGGTCATCCAAGCCTTGGAAGTGCTCTAAATGCCAGTGTCTTTGTGCAAAATGAGTGTTTTCTTTGTTTGTTTTTTTTCCTTCTGGAACCTTGGATGACCAGAATATCTCCTCCTACTTGTGTTTGAGCAGTATCATGGGAGGAGTCGCTAGTTCTTAAAGTATTTTGCACCCAACAATAATCTCTTGTTCACTTGCAGGACAAGTAAGTGTTGACCTCACGACTTTGTCTGACTTTGAGTTGACTTAGTGATTTGATCCCTAAAATGTGTGTAGGCATCCGGCGGCCTTGGACAATGAAAGGTACTGATGCTGTGGTTTTATTAGTGCGTGTCCCTGTGCTGTGTGTACTCGTGTATGTGTATATTTATGTGTGCGGGCATGCAGCCTTACACCTCCACATGTATGATTTCACTCTCTCATGTCCCATTCCATGATAATTTATCATCCACCCGTGTCGCACTCCCTGCATCTTGACATTGCTACAACCCAACTCCACTCTTCTCCATTTCAGCCTCCATCTGTGTCTCTCCTCCTCCGTTCCCAGGTCTGTAATTTATTGCAGAGAGGCGTGATCTGATTTACTGCGGACTTAATGAGAAACACACGGGGGGAGAGGTGGAGAGAGAAAGAAGTAGTTAAGGATGAAGAGGACAGAGCAATGTGTGGATGTCCTTCATGCATCCTTGAGTCTTGGTGGGTGGGTTGAGTAAGTGCAGGCAATAGGGAGAGTGTGTGAAGTGTGTGTGTGCATGCTCGAGGGCGGTAAGCACTTGAAAGGAGTACCCTAAAAAGAATTGTCCCTGCCTCTCCTCTCTCCATCTCCTACTTTCTTCTCTTGCCTCAGGCAGGGCTTCTCTCTCTGATCTGTGTGTTGTCTGATCACACACGTGCACGCACTTTAGCTATCACATTGGGAATTATGTTTGAGTATGTATCTGTGAGCAAATGCAGTGCTCACAAACAGTACATTACAGATTGTTTGCTAAGTGGCTCAGCATCACATCCAGGATGGTGTATATACAGTATGTCCTGGTATATAAGGGAGTGAGTGCATGTTTGTGTGTATCTGAGTGTGCTTTGCAGTGTTTATGGTGTGTGTGTCAGGAAGGTGGATACAGATTAATTTTATGGAGGTGAGCAGGGTTAATGTAGAAGAACAAATAACAGCATGGATGGTAGCAGTAACTGTGTGATAAAGACATATTTAGGCATTTTTTAAGACAGATAAACAAGTTAATTGGATTTTGGATGGGGAATTTTGTCCCCCATCACTTCACTTCAGGGCCAGTGTGACCTGGAGGAAAAACAATAGCAACCAAAAACTTGTTGTTAATATACAAATGGACATGTGAGTACTGTTAGACTTAAAACAAGACTAAGAGTCTTCAGCCATGCTAGCAGCTCTGTGAGGCTGTAATTAGACATAGCAGTGCTTTGCACTAAATGCTAACATGCTCACGACGTGTTTAGCAGGTATAACGTAACCATGTTCACCATCTAAGTTCAGCGTGTTAGCTTGCCAACATTTGCTAATTTGCACTAGACAGTGCAGCCGAGGCTGATGTGAATGTCATTAGTTGAATTGAGATTTGGACCCGACGATGGCGCTAGATACAAAAATGTATCACCAAAGTTACAGTTCATTGTGAGGGGAACATGAATGCCTGCTCAAAATTTCATGGCAATCCATACAATGGTTGTTAGGATATTTCAGTTTGAAACAGCATTGCCATCATTAGAGACATGCCACTTGTGTGGACCTATCCTTTAAGGACAGGGTTGTGTTTTCAGACTTTGCAGGATGTCAAGCATTAAATTATCACCTTCCCTTCTTAGGCTCTATCATTCTTTCTCCCCATCTCCTTATATTCCTCTATTCCCCCCCTTCTGTCGAGCTCTCAACTCAGTATGGAGGATTAGCGGAGACAAAGAGATCCAGGACCGACTCTCACTGAAGACGGGGACAGAAGGAAACACTGTTCTCGCAGCAGGAAAATATATTAATGCCTCAAAGACTATTGTCTCTCAAAGATTACTCTTTTATCGGTCATGCTGAATAAAAGTCAATCTAAAGTAAGGTTTACTGTCAGGAGATTAACTATTTAACAAAATTTACCACTGCACAAAATCTGAGTCTGTGGATGGATGGCCAGCAAATGTACCCACAAACACACACACAATGATGCAAGTACGGCAATAAAATAGAATAATCTCATTAGAGGAACATAAAACGTAAACAGTCATGATTACTTGGTCCTAAGTGTACAGGGCTCCAAAAGTCTGTCTCTGACACTATTTACATGAGGTGGAGTTCACTAACAATCCACATGTTGGCAGATACTGATCTGCACGAGATCCCTGGCTACTGCATAATTCAGTAGTCACCTCCAATTTGGCCTGTATGTTGCGTGCCATAGACCCAACTGCATAATGGAGCCAAGACTATAGGAATATAAGCTTTCTGTTTGCTTCTTCCTTTAGCATCAATATTTCTTGATTGTGAGCGTCAGTATTCCCTGTGCAATAAGACGAGGGATCCCTGTGAGTATGCTGGTGGAATTGCATGTCTGATAAGTGATTGGAGAGTGAATGAATTATAGCCTGGGGACCTTTTAATGAGGCCTCAGTGGGAGGGTGAGGCTAGAGAAGGGGGTGGTGGGCAGGTGAAAGCAGCTTTCCTCATATAGAACCCCCCCCCCCCTCCCCCCTTCTCTCCTTTTCACATCTTTATTTCTCTTATCCACCTTTCCATCTTGCTGCACCACCCCCATGTTTTCTCTTGTGCATTTATCCCTTTTCCTCAGCACTCCCCCATCCTCATTACAGGCACCTGACACAGCACATGTTTTTATTACAGGGTTAAATAGCAAAAATCCATATATGGAGCAGAAGTCCATGTGGACTACAGTGCTTGTGTGCAGATACGTATGGATGCATCTGATTAAATTTATTTTTTTAATGTGTGCTTATGATTGTGTTTTTTGGGATGTTGGGTGTATTAAGAGTCTTTTGAAAGCGGCTAGATTGGCCTTCGTGAAAGCAATGAAAAGCCTGCTACCCCGACAATAGTGCCAGTCCGCTCACACACAAACATTAGTCCTGCCAATCTTCCCTTTTTTGTGCTGTTTTTCATCCCAGTGCCACGGCGGTGCCAGGCGACACAGAGCGTGAGAGGAATTTTATACCGCATGGAAACTTGGTTTATGTGTGTGTGCGCGCATGATTCACTTCAGGAGATTGAACTGGGTTGCCATAGCAGATGTCTTCGCCCAGAGCAACTCACAACAAAATGCTTTAAAGTGAAGATGAAGTTTGATGTGACTGACAGCCAGATGGACTCGGTGCACTCACTGCTTCTCAGTTTTTACCTCCTCAAGACCTACTTAATAAAGTTGAATAAGTCTTTTCAGAGCAACATTTTCCCCGCTGAAGCATCAGTGCTCTTAGGTTGACGTGTGTGTGTGGGGGGTGGGCTGACTAACATTAAAGTGTAGAGAAAGCGAGCGAGGGATGTGATTACTATGTAAATGGCTGCTCTAGGTTGAAATCTTGTAGGCTGAAAGTAAGCGTGTCTGTGGATCCACTTCTGAAAACTCCTCCAGGCCTGATTGACAGATGGACGCCAGCTCTCAAACAGATGTTGCCGTGGCGACCGAGCCAAGAAAACGCTCTCTTCCAGTATGGTGGAGGATGAGCATTTAAAAAAGCAATGGTCTGAGAGAATGAGTAACAGATGTGGGTGCTGTTGGCTTTGCCTCGGTTTCAGCCACACATCTGGTCTGCACAGACACCTTTAGGTGCCAGATGCCACACAAATGTCTGACATGAGACTTAAAGCTCTTCAATGCTGTGATAATTTATTACGTTTATGAACATAATTGCTACTATTTGTTTTCCCTCATCCCTTTTTTTTCTGTCCTCAGCTTTGTTTTCCAAACCGTCTCCCTCTGATCATCATTTATGTTGAAAGTTTACATCATTTATGTCCAGAGAGCTATATCAGTCTGTTTCTATTTGTCATTTTTTGGGGGGTTTTCAAATCAGTGAAGCTACAAAGAGGTCGCTCAGTTATACATAAGTGTACACGTGTTAACAGAAAGAGGGGGGACTGTGTGTTGGTGGGGAGATCTCTACATTTGTGTGTATGTTTGGGGGATGGAGTCAAGGCTGAGTTTGCGTCTTTGTCTGTCAGATAAATTATTTAAATCCCCCAACAATTAAAGCTGAAATCTGTTATCAGCGTCCTCCATTAGAGGCCGTGTGTCTGCCTTGCTGCCTCAGTATGCTCCTCGCTTGTCTCCCCCCCCCGTCTGGGCTCAGCGTGAGGCTGGATAAAGATCACAAGCTCTGAATCTTAAACACACACCCCAGCAGAACAAAGGCCAACAGTGCACGCCTATGACCCAGGGACTCGTGTACACCGAACGTCTTCATCGCAGGAGTGTATGAATATTTTGAGGCCGGTTCTTTTTGATGCCTAATGTTGCTAGAACGTTACTCGTTTCTCCAGCGTCATGGAGTGTTTAATATCCACGATGTTGTAAGTCTGAGGTGATGTGTGACCTGAGGTTGGATGGTGTGAAGTGTGTACAAACGGGGGTTGCCTGTTTTACACATACAGTAGTCACAGGTTTTTAAGGAGAGCTTCATGGCAGTGCGTGATGGGATATCTATTAGGGCTCTGAACTCTGTATTCACATCTTGTTCCTCCCTCACTTTAACTTTCACTGCCTCTTTCCTGTCCTCTGTCTCATTATTCCTCCCTTGATGGTCATTCTCTCCCTCTTTCCATTTTACCCCTCTCTCTCTCTCCTCTTTCCCTGCATACATTTTTATCGCTGTAGCAAAATGCCCATTAGTCACCTTTTAGAAAGCAGCCTCCTTCCCCTGTGCGTGTCTGTGCACGCTGATGTCAGGGGTTTTGTTCAAATAATATATGGTATATCATCTTTGGAAAACTTTTACTCCCTGCTTTATTATGCCTCATTAAGGTAACTGATTTTTCTTTGCTTTCAAAAGTCTGTCCCAACAGATCACTGTGGGTTTTTTGTTTTTTTTTAAATGGTGGACATAAATAATACCTAGAACTGGTCCATGACAAAATAGACTAAAATTGGACATAGATCTTTAAACAGCATTATCAAAATTGTACTAAAATCAGCATTTTGGGAAATACCATAATTAGCTTTCTTGCTGAGAGTCCAATGAGAAGATTGATACATACCGCTGTCATATCTGTACTCCAAATATGAAGCCACAGTGGGCAGACAGCTTAGTTTAGCATACATTATGGAAACCTGGGGGAGCAGCAAGCCTGACTCTGTCCAAAGGTAACAATCTGCCCACCAGCTTCTCTAAAGCTCACAAACATGTTATTTCTCAATAGTTTAATCTGTACAAAAACCAGAGTATATAAATGACATGGGTTTTTCTATAGTTATTTGCTATTTCTTGCATAAAACACAATGACTTCTCGGAGTCTTGTTGTCCCCTTGAGGTTGAAGTAACATAATCCAAAGTGTTAAACCACAATGTGTCATTTTTACACTGATTTATTTGTACCTTTTGGACAGAGCCAGGCTAACGGTTCCCCCTGTTTCAGTCTTTAAGATAAGCTAAGCTAACCGGCTGCTGGCTATAACTTTTATATTTACCATGGAAAAGTGAGTGGTATCGATCTTCTCATCTAACTCCGAAAAAACCCATCTCCTTAGGAGATTACATCAAATGTCTTGTTTTGTTCAACAGTCCAAAACTAAAATATTCAGTTTATAGTAATGTAAGCATTAAGAGCCTGGAACCATCAAATGTTTAGTATGTGTGCTTTAATCGTTTGTCATTTTTCAAGCACGGTCAAAATATTTGCAGATTCATTTTCTGTTAAACTAAGTGATTGTGCAGCTCTATATTTTTGATTGTGTGAAATGTGTTCCTAAATTTCTCAACTTCTTTCCTTTTCATCTGTGAATCCTGTCAACACAACAAAGATTTAAGATGTCATGTCAAAGTATTTTTTACTGTAAATAGGAGGTTATTGAAAATGAGGACTATAATGTTAACACTAAACACTGCTACTTTCTTCTCTTTCCAATTATTTATTAGCTTTATGGCTATTATCTATATAATAATCTTTGAATATTTTTCTCCAATTGAAACTTTCTAATATATCTTAATGCAGTGGCCTGATAATTATTGTCATTTAGTGTCCAATGTATACCATTTGCATTGTTCTGGAAAAACAATGCAGATCTCTTTATACTTTCACCCACATTTTCCATCCGTCGCAGTACGCTCAAACTGTTTGTGACACTGAAAAAGAGGCTGGTTTGAGTGAACAAGATTAAAATTCATCCCACCTATTTGTCTCTTGTCCATGTCTGGATGTTGACAGAAGGTTTGGAGTTGATTGATGGCTCACTGGTTCATTGTGGCGAGTGTTCAGATACCGTTATGTTACTGCTTCGGTTGCACATTTTTGTGTCAATTCCTGTACTCTGATAAATACAGCAGTCTTGCCAGTGATTGATTTATTTATTTATTTTTAGAAAGTATTTCAAGGCCCCTGATTCAGCAAAACTAAACTCTGCTTAATCTGATATAAATGAGCTTGTTATGCTGATTGTACTGTTAGATTTTTATACTGTTCTCTTCTGGCGCAAAGTTGGCTTGGATTTGTTCTTAGCATTAGCATTGTGTGTTTTTGTGTATACACGCCTCAGATTACTGTTAGCTCTTGCACTGCTCACTGTGTGTTTGTGTGTGTGTGTGTGTGTGTGTGTGTGTAATAAAAGCCGGCTCTGCCTTGTGTTTAAGTATACGTGAAGGTGTTTGTCCATGTTCAGGTAACCTAATTGTAAGTTAAGAGGCTAAAACTTTTAACTGTATATTTGGAAATCGGTTGAAGGGACAAATCCCCATTCATATTCCGCATTCCTGTGTGTGTGGCTTTGTGTGCACTATAGCTCATACATCTCTGTCTCGGATTGGGCCTGCAGTGTGTATCTCCATTGGGATTCTTGGGTCCAGCTCTGCTGAGAAGGCACACAGACTGATTTCCTCTTATTTATGCCAGTCGTTCTCTTTCTCTCAATTTATTTCCTGCCTACCTCCCATTCTGCCTGTGTCACTTCTTTTACTCCTTGCTGACCTTCACTTGTCCTTCATTCCTTGGATATACACACCAGACATTTGCTAGAAGGCTGGATTTGTGTAATTGTGTTTGAGAGTTTGTGTGCTGGAAATAGCCTCGTCCCTGTACGCTGGTCATAATTAGCTGGGCTGATGCTCTGAAGCCCTGTGCTGCCAAGACTGAATACAATCATTCTATAAAACACAAGCACACTCGTATAACTGAGTGACAGTTGAATGAAAATCACAAATGTTCTAACTTGAATTCTCATGTCCTTTTTCTCTGTTCCCAGTGATCTGCTGTCTTCAGGGTACGTGGAGAGGCATTTGTCTGAAAAGGGGAGGACTGCCGTCACCAATGTAAGATTCTGCAAGCAGTGTCTCCTCATGCTCACTCATGCTTTCACCATTAGCAGTTAGAATGGAAGCTACAGTGTTTTTTGTTGTTTTTTTTGGCATTAGGACCCCTTTTACCCCTGGTATTACCATGCAATCTGTATCTCGTTATGAGGCTAGGGATAAAAGGATGTTATCGCAAGGTGTAAATGCATGCAGAATGCATTACATTCAAAATACTACGGTCTCAGCCGAAACACATGGAGGTGGTCTGGTTTGAATTGTGGTCAGATCTTAGCCAGGGTCAAATACAATCTATACAGTCTGAACACATAATTTAAGCTGATGGGGGTGTTCATGAGTCGGTTTGCTAGTTGCCGGTGAACACAAAACGAACCGGGAAACCCCCATTCCCCCTGATTATATAAATAAAAAATAAATTAACAATTCACCTACTGCACATAGGGTTAGTGGAGACCAAAAACAGAGCTGAAAGAGTGAACATTGGGCAGAAGCACAACTCTCAATTAATGCTAATGTTGCTCCATATCTGCTGGATGTGGAAATAGACGACTGTTTGCTAACAGATTCGGCCCAACAATAAGGAAACAATATGTCATTGTTGTTTACAGCTTGTTGTGCAGCTCCTAAGTGGACATAGAAACTATGAATGCTGGTTTAATTCAAACATCTCTGCAACAAGTTGAAAGGTCACCTGCTGCAGTCTCAAGAAAGAAGTTATAGAAAACCTCCGTAGCGTTTTGGGAAGGTAAAATAAGTAGCATAACTACAGCAGTATCGCTTCCCTTGACCTGTGATGTGTCCACCAGCTCTGCCTGCCTAATTTGCGTATTGCGATTTAATCACAGAATTGAGAAAACAAGAACCCTTAATAATACCAGGTGTAAATGTAAAGGTCTGTCAGATGTCCTTATCAAGATAGCGTATCCAGATACAGATCACATGTTAGTACACTTGCAATTTCCTGTAGACCCTACAGGTTCTTCTTCCTCCCTGAGCCTTTTATTGGTTAATCAATGTGCTACTTTGCACACACAGAGAAATCACAGCCCATCCAGTCTCTGTTCAGCTTAGATTTCAGAGCACCAAAGTGGAACTGAAGCTGTGGCCTAAACCTTCAGTTAACATGAAATTAAGATTGCTGTGATAATCCTCTGAAATCTGGATCTCAGTTACAGGACACCCACTGAAGCATCGTGTTACATCACATAAGTGAGGGGGTTGGGGGGGGATTATAATGGTCTGGATTTACTCAGCTAAGCAGTAGATTAGTGAGATATTAGATACTTTACAGAGATGATCCCCAAATGATTATACCACATATTGTATGATATAGTCACTTGGTAATTATGGAACTTATTATAAAGCTATCTTTCTTTGAATTATTTCACCTTGTAGATGAATATCCCAAATGTACTGTCTACAAATTCTGGTGTCATGCTTTTCTTTTTAAACAGTGGAAAGAATAAGAGGTACCTTGCCTCTTTATTAATGGCTGCTGTTCAGGAAGGTTAATATGAGACAAGCTCCTGTTTGTTACTCTGCTCACAGAGGTCAAAATGTCAGCCATTGTAACACAGCTGCTGCTGTCAGGTCTACCTCTGAATCCCCTCTGTTTATGTAGTACATAGGTAGCAGTTCTAGTTTTCTGTCCACAGTTTATTGCAATGAATGTAGGACAAATCCTCGTGTAGCACAGAAACACATGATGCTACAGCTGTCTATAAACGAGTATTTGACTAATTATTGTAAAAATTATTTGTTTTTATTGCTACGATAACCCAGAATGAACAACTAAAATGAACAATGATTGTTAAAACTTTCCGGTTACACTTTACTTGGATAGTCTGCCTAAAGATAGTGTAGAGCATTTCTAACATTTCAACAGCTTATTGGTTGAGATTCAGCAATTCAACTGTTTCACAAATTAAGGTTTTGTTAGGTTAGGCACAAAACAATCGTTTAGGGTATGTTCATGAATTGTCACATACTTTATTGATCTGTTAAACAGCTACAGACAACAGCGAAACATGAAATATTACAGATTACAGATAACCTATCTGTAGGCAGACAATCCAAGTAAAGTGTCACCAACTTTCCTACATCATTTGGGTAGGAGGTATGAATCCTCACTGTATAGGTTTTATATTGTCAGATCAATATGTCATGCTATAGACACACAGTGTATTCTGGAAAATCAACTGAAATACTGTTTTCATAAATAACCAGACAGGAATGTCGATTCAAATCAAATTCCTGAGAGTAGTTCATCACATTGATGCAATGATTTTGTTTATTTGCCTGGTACAATGCACATTAATCAGCACCAACATTTAAAAACTGTCTATGTAAATGTGCGGGGTTTAGCATAAAAGCTAATTTGGACACGTAGTCCCAACAGATGAAAAACATACATAATACAGTAAAGTTGCAATTCAAATATAAATAAAATGGAATTTACTCACAATAGCCTGATGGGGATAGACTGATTTAATTAAAGTGGTACATCAAACACTTTTTGTTGTGAATAGTAAAATATGATATATATTTCTGTAATGTCCTTATTCCTATTCATTGTCTAATTGCTGTGCTCAAACTTTAACTGAAATTCAGAGGGCAGAGTGTCCTACTTGTTTACCAACTGTCTGACCCTTTTCATTGTGCATTGTGATGTCCAGATGAGTAGATTAATTATAGGTCTAAGGAGATCACAGATCAGACCAATTTAGCAACACACACACTGAGGATGTACCCCACATCGCAGGATTTTGGGTGTTTCTTGCTTTGAGAAGTAGAGCAGAAGGTTCAGGGCGACAGTGGGAGGAGAGACGCTAGGATAGTAGAGCACAGCGCCACTTAAAAATAGCCCTCTCTGTCTCTTCATTTCACACTTCCTCTACGTCTCTTTCCCCAACCTCTCTCTTCATCTGTAGCTCCATTTAGGTTTATCTGCCTGGCATGTACAACTTCTTCGGTTGCACCCCACTCATATGTTTCATCTTCCTGTCAGTATAGTGCACTGCTTTGTGTGATTTGGCCATCTTGGATGGGATATTGTGGAAATAAGAGTTAGAGAGTCGGTGTTAGTCTGATACATGCCTCTAGCTCGTAGCTTGTTTCCGTCATCCTATAAGAATCAGACTCAGAAGTAATAGCTAGGAGTGACATAAGTGGGACTGAGAGGGAGAAAGTGAGAGCAGAGAACCATCAAACTTAACAACAAAAGGCCCAAATCAAACTCAGCATGGCTGACACAATTTCTTGTTATAAGTCAGAGAACAATTTATGCTGATGAGTTTATCACACACACATTTGTATTGCTATATATTTGAGGACCCATCTTCACTACATAAGCAATGCCTATCCACTTAATTTTGTGTAATTGTGGTTTGTTTGTCATGGTTTGAGCTCAGCCCCTTTAAAGGATTGTGCCTTCACGTATTCTTTCTTGCTGAGAGTAAATATGAAGCCACGGAGACGGTTAGCTTATCTTAGCATAAAGACTAGAAACAGGGGGAAACAGCTGACCAAAAGTAACAAAGGTTCACTAGTTAGTGAACACATATCTCCCTTTGTTTAATCCGTTTAGAAAACAAAGTGTAAATACAGTCAGAGATGTTCTGGCGTTTCCACTTGTTGTCTAACAACTTCTTGGTGACAAGACTTTAGAGGTGCTGGTAGGTGCATTTTGTTACCTTTGGACAAACCCAGGTTAACCAATTTCCAGTATTTCTGATAAGCAAACCATTGCTACCTCCAGCTCCATATTTAACAAAGACATGAAAGTTGTATCGTGTATTTAAAAATAAATCCCCCCCCCATCTAACTCTCGGCAAGAAAGTGATTAAGCCCAATCATTTTTATAATTCCTATAAGGGAAATCTTAATGCTACAACATACAATGATATTTAGACACTTTGTTGCCATGAAGTTGGAAGAACAGTTTGGGGAAGGGGTTTCCTGTTTCAACATGACAATATCCCTGCGAAAATGCCAGGTCTACAAAGAAATAGTTTTGAGTTTAGAGCAGAATAATTTGGCTGGCCTGCACAGAGCCCTGCTCTCAAATTCAACCAACGCTGAATGATGACCTGAAAGGCCCCTAATCAGGCCTCGACCTCACTGATACTCGTGTGGCTGAATGGGTTTTCACATACATGCACTTAACAACAAACCCATAAGACAGACGTGGATTGGGATGAAGTCCACAGAGCGAGAGAACTGGAGGCAGAAGTGGACGAAGCAGTGTGTTGCTGTGCACAGCATCAGACTGAGCAGAAATTGATCCTCTGATAAAAGCTGCGTTTCCTCAGGGAGACCGGCTTCCTGCCTAATGGCTGTTAGGCAGCAAGAAATGGACCAGGAAGAGATGGTCTGCACAGCACTTAGATATCATACACGTCTATAGAAAATAAATGTGTTTACCCTCGCAGAGAGGGGAGGAAACGCACACCGCGCACATATAGAGAGTATGAGTGGTTGACAGCGAGTCGTAACAGATATGGAAAAAACTTTAGGAGTCACAGATGCTGTGGCCTCCTATTGTGTGTAGAAGTTGGGAAGGAGGAAAGAGAAGTCACAGAAGAGCTAACAGAGATGGTAGGATGTGAATGGGTTAAGCGCAAAGTACCAAACAAACTCATAAGCAAATATTACATGGACACACACATCTACACCAGATCACACTTGCGTGTATTTGCAAATGAATTCTGTGTGGTTTATCACTCTGAACAGATTTCCTGGTGGAATATGGTAATATATTTTGCTCTGTTTGAGTGTGTGAGACATTTTAGGAGGAAACCATGTGTATAATCTTAATCTGTGGGTGTTTGTGTTTTGCTCACAGGGTGGAGAGCACTGCTACTATCAGGGGAAGGTCAGAGACATTCCTCACTCCTTTGTGGCTCTCTCGACCTGTCATGGATTGCAGTAAGTACAAATATTATGTGTATGTTTTTCAGCTAACATTGCTGCCTCTGTGTCTCCAGGTCCTGGGCCTTGCTCCCATTTATCCATTAGGTCAATGTAATTAGTTTTAGCCAGCCCTTCTCAGTCGCTCTGCATTTTTCGTTACACAGATTATCATTCACACAGACAGGTGCTGCTCAGACGTCTTGTCGTCTTTTCGCTTCTCTTCCTGGCATGGGTATTTTTAGAGTTTGTGCTCTAAAGCAGCGCTCTGTTGAAGAGATGGTTCAGAAACAAGGCCTGCTAGGAGGAATGCATGTACAGTGTATATGCATCTTGTGAGTTAGCGTATGTGCATACTGCATTTATGAATAGAAGCGAGAGAGGCGCCATCCTGAAGGGCAAAAATGTATTGTGTGGTACTGAATGTCATTGTGTGCCGACAATACTACACTTGCAAAAAAAGGCACCTGTGAATAATTAGATATAACACATGTGCATGTATTACAGTTTTTCACAGTTGCTTACACACATTTTCTGAAAGGAAACCGTATTTTCCTGAAACTGTGAACATAAGATGAACAAACCTACTTCTTTTAACACACTACACAGTATATTTTACACTTGATGTTTCTTACATTAATTATTTAGGTGTTTTTTAAAAGTAGTTGCAAAAAATAAAGAAAGCAGTTTATAGCACTATCTGTAACAAAAAAAGGATGAAAAACGGTGCTAGAAGAAGCTCCTTGTCAGTCTGATCTGCTGCTCATTCATTAACTGTAATCCTTATATTCATGGTGTGATTCATCAGGCTTGTTAGTTTTTGGACCTTGAAGACAGTTCACTTTTAGTTGTAATGAATGGACATTTTTTTATATTGACTAACATGGATTTCTCTTGGAAAACAGGTGTGTGTGTGGTCGGTAGAACAGTTTTGTAATTGTCTTCACACCTCAACCCTTAAAGACTGAGATCTAAGTCCAAGTCTTTTGCTATAACAGAGTATATAACAACATTCACGTCCGCACATTGACAGTAAACACTACTTAGTCTAATTATCCCTTTCAGTTGTTTCTGAAAGCATTATTAACTATAGCTCCATTACGCCTTAAACATAATGTCAGGCTGAATAAACCTAATCAGTGGAGTGAAGTAAATTCAGCTAATCAGGTTTATACTTGCTGAATAAACTAAACTAAGCGCAGGCTTTTAATAACGTTTGCATATTTCATGTGATTGTGGCAACATGTTTGTCAACACAGCAAATTATGTAACTGCACACACTAATGAAGTAGGTCATGAATTAGTCAAACCCAAATGCTTAATGTGTGCCTACTAATTAGTAGTCTAACATGTTGTAATACTCCTGTTAGGCTTATTTTATTATTTGTTTTAGTAATATTATTAATATAAATAGTATTTCTTTGATTAAAATCTCAGGTTTTGGGGTTTTCATTCTGGATTGACACACCCATAGTGTGTGTGTGTGTGTGTGTGAGAGGGAGGGAGTTAAGGGAGTGCATGGTGTCGGGGGGGGGGGGGGTTAGACATTAAAGGGAGAGTATTTCCCTTATGCAGAGTCAGGTATTTACCATAATATACATTATGTCTCTGTATACAGTTAATACTTTATTGCATTTTCAGGGTCAAGTTTCTCTCTCTGTCTCCTTTGACAGACTGAGGATAGTGCACTCAGCTGCATTCATCACACGATGTAGACAGTTAAGCATTGACTCAGTGTTCCTGTTTTAGCAAATCATCATACTGATTAAGAAATTACCAGCCTGAACACATTGTCTTATTTTCCAGAATGCATGTGTTCAAATGGTGCTTTTGATTCAGATCCACAATGGACTTCATCTGGGACACTTTGGATTCCGCCACTATTATGTGGTGTAGCTTTAAAGCCCCGCAAAACTTGTTTTTAAATCTGCAATAACAGATTTATTTTTTGGCCACCTGGGGGCAGTAGAAACAAGTTGTAAACACACCACTGACATATCGCCTTTTAGGTTGAATGGCAAACTTAGCAAACAGTTGCTGCTTTACACGTCTGAAAGATACTGAGCAACATTATCAGTCATTTGGTGTTGTGTTTTGGGCCACCTAGCGAATGGAAGTCCAATATTTTGTCTCTACCAACTCCCTAGGGAAATATCTGGCTCTTAAGATGCTAAATGCTCACCTTTGTTCACTGGCTAGTCAGTAACTGAATCTGTCTGCAGTTTGGTGTTGAGTAGGTAGTGTACAGTGGGTTTTAGCTGAAAACAGCTGCCTGCTGTGGCTGAGAACGACACTGAGTGAGGCCGGACAGTTAAACAATGAGCAGAAACTCACTTTAAAGTATAACAGAATTGGTTGGCTTGTTTTTATCTGCATCTGAAATTAGCAAAAATCAAACCAGTTGTGGGGGAAAATAATCTGCACTGCGAAATCCAAAAGTTTGAGATTCGGTAAGGATAGGCTCACAGAGATAACTTGATTTTAATTTGATATGACACGGGAATTATTCGTGTTTGGTCTGAGAAGACCTTTAGTGTCATTAATGAGGAGTTTGTCAGTCAAAGGACATTAAAGGTGTGGTTTGATCAGATTTGTTTGACAATGGTACATTACAGGTCTCTTATTTGATATTTCCTTTATTTGCATCGGAAGTTGTTCTGGTCCTCCATCTTGCAGGCTGTCCCAAAGCTCTTATTTCTGCTCCGTGGAGGTGCTCTCTGAGGAGCCATAATCGAGGATACAAGAGCAGCCTTCAAGGAAGTCTTTTTTCTTTTTACTGGTCGATACACCCCCTTCTTGGATATCAGCTATTGACTGGACTGCTGCAGCTGATTGGACTTATCTGATATATCACAACATCACTGGAGTTTCATACTGGAGGGAAGACTGATAACAGATTAAACTCAAGTTTTATATTTGATTTTGTTTTCTGATTCACCATCTAGTTAAAAATCTGCTAAATGTAGGTCTGAACAGCAAAAAGACCTCAAACAACTTCATTTGTTTCGTTTTTATGATCTATTTCCCCTGTTTTATTATGGATACAATTAAAGTTGGAGAGTCTGTCCGCAAGAAATATTTTTTACATCATTGTCATTTCCTGAGCATCGGGTTTGATAGGAGTTACATCATTTAAATTTTCCCTGAACCTTTTAGCCTAATAACTAATTTCCAGTGTTACAAAGACACCATAATCATATTCTGGGTTATTCAATAATGAATTCACAATCAGAATATCAAGAGATATAGATGCAAATAATGAATAACTAATATAAACACTTTCTGTAAGTAGAAATGATTCCTGTGTCTCTGAGCAGTTACATCCATGGATAAGGCGGGCCGTGTCATAAAAATTAACATTCTGATTAATAGCAGATGCGGGCGGGTGGGTGAAATAGGGTGAAACGTCTCCCCATTAGGAGACCCTGTGCGCATTTCCGCACGAGGTACAATAGCGTAACTTCACTGATTATTTAAATCTCCCGACACGCTGACAGGATTGGTCAGAATCTAATGTTAATTAATGTTCTGAGTTCTTCTACACATCCAAAAGGTCACGCACACAGTCCAGGTTCATGCAGTGGAACAGTTTGGAGTAAAACAGCGGCCCTCCTGAAAAATCCTCGGCTCCATCACAGCGGTCTACTAAATGTATTTCAGAGAAGCTAAACGTTTAATTCTGTTTCCTCTGACCTGTCAAGTTTCTAACTACAGTTTTTAGTTTTGCTGCTTAATTATCCCACGAAATTTGCTGAGACTTTACTGCGTGCATGGAAACATTTAAACTGACTGACAGCAGCCTCTCTAATCAGTAAAGTAAATTGTTAAAGAAAACACTCAGACATTCACACAACACAATAAAGAAATCACCTGGAAACCTCGCGCTGCTCGACATAATTTAAAAGGCAATATAGCCTACAGGGACTGGTAGTGGTGGAGAGAAATGTCCATGCAGATTCAGTAAAAACAATTAGTTCGCCTGGATGATTTATGCCTATAGGTCTACATGTGGATTCAGATCACAGAGCCATCTGTGCATTAGCCTACTAGTAGCCCACACTGTATAAATACAGAATGCAGGTTGCTATTCATGTGCAGGTGTTTGTTAAACAGGTAACAGGCTACAGAGAGAAAACACCTCTGCTCTGGCAGTGATAAGTGTGTGTCTATATTAGTATGAGCACAATACAGTCACAAACTCCATCAAAAGTCTCTACAGCTGTTAAAGCCAACTGACAGCTGATCCAGTTGTGATCAGCTGCCGGCGTCATCAGAAATGGATGTTGCTTTACGTGAAGCTCAAAGAAAAGGACGTTGCATTTCTCTTCAAAACCACTTTTCTTGTTTCCTCTCCTCACAGAAAAAAGACGCAAGTGAGGGGAAACGATGCAATTATGATTATGGCGATGTACCCAATGGCCCCTTCAATAACTGTCATCCGCTTTACATTCCAAACGTTTGTTAAATCCTGACATCACTTACTTCTTGCCTACTTCAAACCAGTGAGACTTAAACACAAATACCCAAGTGTCTCATGTGAAGGGTTTACATGTTACATTCTGCTCCATACTGATGTAACAAAATACAGACCTAATAAAACAGTAAGTAGCACACAAACTGAACAAAAAGACTGAAAGCTATCTACACTTTGCCCTGTGTTTTCTTTCTCTTTTGTGTGTGTGTAGTCTGCTGTAAGTGCAATGTGGGATCAGGATAAAGAGTATGCTGAAGGTGAATTCTGTGTTTTGAAGGCCAGAAAGAAAAAGCAGAGACAGTTGGAAGAGAGAGACAGATGTGTGCGTGTATTTGCCTTGTTTACCTTCCTGACTTCAGTTTGACCTGAGCAATCTCCTAAAAGCTTCAGATAAAGTTAATTAACAGATGATGTCTGTTTTTGTGCAGAGACAAGGAGGCCTTCACCCAGCTGCTAAATGTAACCTTAATCTCTGACTTTTTAAAATCATTGCTTGGTCAAAATGGTTTGTCTTTGTGTGTGTGTGGCATTACACAATTCAATTAATGTTAGAGGATCATCAGAATATGAACTGATTTTCTGCTAAAATGCAACCCTTTCAAAGATGTCTTATTCATTGAAATGTGTGGTCAACCAGTTCAAACTCTTAGTCATTGTTCCAGAGATAAAATCCTTAGGTGACCTTTAAGTTATGCTGTGTGGGGGGAAGCACTCAGATGATTGGATGACCTTTTGTTTCACATTACCCTCCACCCCTCCTAAGCCGTACATATGCCAAATACCGCAGTCAGGACAGCAGAGGATTTTGTCCACAACTGCACCTTGTAGGAGTGCATTACAGTTATTATTATTGTCAGTTATTCTGACAAATGCTCCAATAATACAATAAACCCCCTTAGGCAAGCATTGAAATAGCTAATCTATCACACTGATAAGGAGGAGTTGAATACAGACGCGTTATTCCTTTTAGTGATGAATAAAACAACAGCAACTGTCACTGATATGTGCTCTCCTCTCTCCCCTCCTCGCCTCTGTCTCTTCTTCAGTGGGATGTTTTTCGATGGCAATCACACCTACATGATTGAACCTGGAGGACAGGGCAGCAGCGACGTAAGTACTCTACATGAAAATGCTTTGCAGGTGCTGGTGATGGCTCCTAAATTTCAATTCTGCATAATGAGTACTTTTTCTTTTGGTAATTGAAATATATTCGAATCCTTATACTTTTGTACTTAAATAAAATTTTGATTTGCCAAAGTCCTCTTGATGCTAATTTCTTATCCGATTTGTGTATTTTGTTTTCCTTCTAAACACAAATACTTAGCTATATTTCTTACCAAATCATGATTGCTACTTTTTCAAATTAGCTGAGCTACTCCACACTCTGCAAGAACTGCAGAAGTACCCCTTGGCTGGACTGTCCCACAGGACTGTGTGCAGCAGATAAGTGAAAATAGTTTTTGCTGTATAACAGGATTCATACAGGGGTCAGTTATTGTCCTCAGTGGAGGTTAAGACAAAACCAGAATCAGTTACAGATCACACACCAGTCGTTGCGACTAATGAACCCTGAGTACAGCGCACAGGTCTCAGGACAGAGAGATTTGCTGGGTTACAAAGCCTGCAGACAGCAGAAAAGCCCTCAGCCAATTAGATAATAACAATTACAGGCATTATGGTTGGAACGAAAGGACAGATCTGAGATTGTCTAAAGGCGCCTTGAGCATGAGAGTGAAAGAACAAGCTGCTGATACTGTGTGTGTGTGTCTCCTTTCTGCTCTAATTAAAACGTCCAGAAGAAGTGTGTGCCTGGTGTTAATCAGTAAGGGACGAAAGGAGACAAGATAAGAGAGGTCACGGATTTGTGTCTCTGTTTGTGTATGTGTTCTGTGAAAGTGCACTCAAGGATGTTGGTAGTGGCGGCCTGGCACACAGAGCTACTTAAGATTCATTCCCATATGACAGCTTTAGTGCCAACGGTGTTCAAAGAGCGGATAGGAGAGGAAATAGAGGATGGACAGTAGGGTAGGGCTGAAAAAAAGGAATGTTAACTGAAAAAACAGGATGAGAGGGAGGCAGGGACACAGATGGAGGTGGAGCTGAGCAAAAAACACAATCCTTGGTAATTTACATGTAATCTGATTGTCATTGTATCTTCTCCAGAGAAACTGTAAAACAAGACGAACTAATTTGTTTGTAATGGCAGTTGCAATATCAGTTATACAATAATGAAAGTGAAGAGGAAATTTGAAGTTAATGGAAGCAATAGTGTTTTCTGAATGTGAAACATTGATGAAAGAATGGAGAAAGAAGACGATGCTTCAAGCCCACTAGGTTTATTTAAAATATGTCACAGCTCTCTCCTCCCTTTCACTACTTCTTCATTCCCTCCTTTTCTGGCCTCTCTTCTTCGTCTCCCATCAGCCTCCATCATTCTGAATACTGAATTATTCAAGCGAAGCGAAGAGAGAGAGAGATCTTAACTCAGAATATTGCTGCAGCACTCATCTTCAGAGATACAGTATCTTGGCAGCCTTTCTTTGGTCATTCACACAGACACAGTGACGTAAAATGCACAAACATTGGAAGAGATTCTCTACTAGTGTAGTTCTTATATTTTCGTGTCATGCCAAATATATGGCCAAAACACTGCTGCATATCTAATGTTAAAAACACAGCAAGACATCTTGTGGGAACATGTATACAAAGCCAAAAGAGAGACTTAAATCATAACGTTGTATACAGATTAACATATGCTTATGTAAAACATTTCAAATTAAATGCAACAAATAGAAGAAATTATTTTAATACTACAAGCCAATATTTTTGCCTGAGGGCTTTTTTCCTCATTTTCAAATAACTGGCTAAATTAAATGTTTCATGTGTAAATAGACAACTCAGTTTTTGCATTTAAAAAAATACTTAATATTTTGCGTGGTTCCCACTAAAACGGACCAGATAAAAAACTGAAATGAACTTTCAGTAGCATTGAGATGGCAGAGGTACTACTGTAAGAACATTTAATCCAGTATTTGGAAATGTTGAGGTGAAGTACAATGTTGTACTTCCATTTTATGCTACTTTATTATTCATATCTGACAGCTTTAGTTAATTTGCAATTGCAAATTTTACATACAAGCCAAACCAAATGCTTTATTATAGATTAAACTACCCAACTGAATACAAGTCACTTAAACTTAGTGCCACCTCAGTTAGCTACAACGCTAAAATTCTACTTACACATTAATGCATTATTAATAATAGTCCAACTATAACGTATACAATTGTATAACACTCACATGTGCCATTTTTCTACCTAATGAGTATTTACTTTTCATCCGTTGGTAGATTTTTCTGATAACACTGTATACTTTTACTTAAGCAATATTTTGAATGCAGGACTTTAACTTGTAGTTGAGTATTTTTACGTTTTGCTATTACAGCTTTTGCTGAAGTAAAGGATCTAAATACATGTTCGATCACTGCATTGGACGCATTTTCTCTTCCAGTGTAACGTAAGTAAGCAAAGCTTTACTTATATAGTACCTTTTAAAACACACAATTACAAAGTGCCACACGCACGAATATAAAGAAATTAAGATATAAAACTAAAACGAACCAAAACATAAGACGGGGATGGAGATCTATGAAAAGGGTTGCCTTTAAACATGGGTTTTAGATGCTACTGAAAGCAGTCGAAAGATTCAGCAAATCTTATAGTTTGGGGAAGATGATTACAGAGGGGAGGGGCAAAGGCGCGATCACCTTTTGTTTTTCAGTTGACCCATACAGTTTCACCATTTAGTTGTAAAATACTGGGCTCAAAGATTTAAGCTTCTTAGATACTGTAAATTATATAAACATAATTGTCTATACCAAAGCATAAGTACTGATGATGTTTTTGGAAAATATTTGGCGTGTAGCTCCACTGGCAGCGTTGATTTTGGCTTGTTAGGTGGAGGAATCCTGTCTGCATGACAATGCCGGGGACAGCACTGCCCTCGAGCCTGGCGGTGGCTGTCACTTTGTCAGAGCTGAGCTGTGGATGTCTGCTCCCCACGGGCGATGGTCCACCCTGACTGTCTCCCCCCTCCCGCATCTCTGGGTTCCTCTCGGTGTATTGCTTTCTGTTTCACACTCAGTCTATGTATCTTTGTCTCTTTGACAGTCTGCTTGGTCTGCAAGTCGTCCTCACATTTTTGTCACACAGACGTCTGCTGCAAAACCCTAAGTGCTCTTCATGTATCCTGTGTATCAACACAGAAACACACACTCATAGAAAAGAGAGTGCCTTTGAGTTAATTTTAGAGGTCTCTCTCTTTGTAAAAGGTTGTACGCTCAGTCATGTTCTTGTTAAAGCCTGAAACAGCCACATATTACTCTTTATCAATTAGTATCAGTATTAAATGCAGAGGCTTTGTGTCCTGTGACGCACCATAAATTCTGGCTGTTATGATCTAGTTGAAAGTGATGGGAGTGGGGGGGGCATGGCGGGATGTGTGTTGAAAGAGAGTCGGCATGGTTCCTGTTGACCATATGGTAAATCCATCTGCCCTTTTTCCACCAAGGCAGAAAAAGTTATGCAGGACATTAGCTAATTGCGTCCTGAACAAGCTGATCTTGTCACCTTCTGCAACTGAACTGGTTTCAAAGTGTCTTATCGTGTTATGTAAATAGGCTTGTGAACAAGAAGACTACAGTTGTGAGCAATACAGCACACCAAAATTACAGTTCACAAACTAAGAACGTGATGTACCTGGGCCCTACGTGGCTGATAAGTCTTGTAGTGTGTAAAAGTCTGCATGAGTGTGAGGATGTGTGATGCTGACTTGCATATCCAGAAAACACCATATGTTTAGCCCTGTTGTTTTTTTGGACACCTTTCCAACCCCACCTGCACCTCAGGGCCTCTGCGGCTACAACCCGACAGCTCCTTCCATAGTTTTTCAGTGAGGACTCAGACAAAGTATAGCGCTGTGTTTTGTTGATGGTGCAGTGACCATGAATTCAGTATTGCAGCACATGTCAACTCTGAAAGCCAAAAAAACTAAGCCCAAGTGGTTGACATGTATCAAGCAGCAAGTCTAACAGCGTGTCCCAAGTCTATAGGCTTCTACACACTAATTCTAAGCAGGATGTCAGCATGTAGTGTGTTCACACTGGAAAAGTGACAAAATGAAGTATACTCAAACCAGACAGTTTGCTATTAAATACAGTCGATTTGTGACTGTGCTGTTGGCGGACACTATTCTCCTACAATGCAATGCCCAAAGGAAATGGAGGAGCTGTTCACAGCTGGAAAAATTTAAAATAAATAAACCTATATACTTGTAAATAAATTGTGGATGGTGGTAAAAGATATTGGAAAATGAAAATAAAACTAAGTAATAAACCTTAAGAAACACATTTTGCTTTGTTTGTGAAGTTTAATTTTCAGGTTTTTGTATACTAGCTGCTAAAACAGTATACTATGATGATTGGTATATAGTGCACACTGTACAGATTTAGTATGTAGTAGGATTTGGGACACAGTAAGAGTTTACAGCCATGCTAGCAGCTCTGTGAAGCTTCACACTAAATGCTAACGTGCTCACCCTGACAATGCCAAAATGCTCATGTTAAGCAGGCATAATGTTTACCATGTTTACCATCTTAGTTTAGCATTTTATCATGCTAACATTAGCTAATTAGCACTAAACACGAAATACAGCGGTCGGCTGACGTATTGGACACAGTGAAAGTTTTAACCTGATCACTTTTGTGCTAAATTAAATATTAAGGGATCATCAAAGTTATTACAATCCATCCTCTTGGGACCATGAATGTCTGTACAACATTTCATCTAAATCTTTCAAATAGATGTTGAGAGATTTCAGTCTGGAATGAAGTGGTGGACAGGCCACCATTGCCCTTCTCGTGGATATAAATGACATTCTCCGATTCCAGCTTCTCAAATGTGAGGATTTGAGGCAAGTAAAATTGAATATCTTTCTATTTTAGACTGTTACCATCTCTGTAAAATGTTCCCAACCCTCCCGTGTTGTGATGTTCTTATCTGGTCTGTGTTTTTACTGCTGCAGTCGTCAGATCCTGTGTGGCGATATGACCTGCAGTTACAGGATGAGAGGTTGGGGGAATAACTGTGGAAGAGGGGGTGGGGTGTGTAAGGGTGAAGGAAGGGGTGTATTCATGGGGGTGGTGGCAGGTATTAGGGTGGGGGTGTTTGCATTAAGTGCCAAGAGGAGGATTTTTATTATTTTGCTGGGTTTAACCGGCACAAGCTGGAAATGAAGCTTGGTGTGAGTTGGAGCTGATGGGATTTAAAAAAAAAAGGGGGGGGGGGGGTGTCTCCCTGTGGCCTCAAGCCAACTTCATGTTACTAAACCTGGACCAGTTTATTCACACATGCTGAGAGAGAGCGAGAATGAAATGCATGTTACCCCTCCCTGCTTTATATTCATGAGCCAGCAGTCTGTGTCTGAGGTACCATCTCCCTTGGCAACCCAGGCTCCGCCCCATCTCTTTGTAGCACAACATATTAAGGCCATCTGTGTGTAGACCCTAAATCTCCATGCTACACACTCCCTGCAGAGTCTTTATGCTGTGTGTGTGTATTCTTTAACTATGACGATTGGCTGGGAGTGATGATGATCTGGGGAACAAAGAAGTTAATTCAGGAGTAACTGCTTCGATAGTGATGGATTGTGCTGTGTATGTGCTACAAATAATACCAAAGCAGCTATGTCATAGACATCTTTTAATTATGGTCTTATTAATCATCAACCACTAAACTCTCAGTCAACATCAAAGTGTCACATCAAAGGAGGAGTTGGCTCCAATTATGAGTGCTGCAATTTAGGCTGGTGGCTGTTAATTCAGACGCTCGGTCCACTAGGACTACATCAAAGATAAGACAAAACACTGACGTGCTAAAAGAGTCATTTTAATAGAGTGCTCACTGTTCTTAATTGGCTCTGGTTTCCCTCTAGAGCCTACGATGTGATAACTTAAATATTTACCCGCAGAGCAGATCATAGTTCAGGGCAAATGTCGATGAGTTTATATTCTCAGAGTTGCTTTTAAAGTGCTCTGTTCAGCACATTTCAACCATGACGGCTAAAAATAATCTTGCTTGCAAGCCAAACAAAGGCAAAGCAGTGGTGGTGTTGCATTTTGCTTTGTCATATATTACAGTGCATAAATGATTAGTTGATATTGATAACCGATTAATCAATTAAGTCATTTGCCGATTTCACTATCTGGTTCCAGCTTTTCCCATTTAATGTTTGGGGCTTTTCATCATTGTAAATTGAATACATTTGGGTTTTGGATTGTTGATGGGGAAAAACACACCTTTCTGAAGGCTCCACCATGGGCTGTTGGCTATTATTATTATTATTATTGTATGTTTTTAATACAACTATGTAGCCCAGACTACCTAGAAAGCAGTATTTATACTAAGTAGATTATCCTGGTGAAATAAAGTTTAAAAAAAAAAAAAACAATTTTCGGCAGAGGATTCGATAATGAAAGTAATAGTTGGTTGCGTAACTGGATGCTGCATGTACAGGGAGAAGATGAACACCTGTACAAAATAATTCAACCTTTATGAATCTTCTACTGTAAGCCACAGTCCATGATGGTGAAGACTGGCATATGGACATCTTTAATATCCCTCAATGAATCAAGTCATCATGAAGGGATTACAGAAGGAACTATAACATTTTAGGATGAGGAAACCGGAACCTCACAAGCGATTGATTCTCTCAAACAATTTATTAAACTGTAAATGTGGAGACATAACCAGCTGAAACCATCACTGGAGGAGAGATGAGCTGATTCTCTTTCCCAGTTTGTAATTCAGTCCAGCTGAAATGTTGCTCAGTTTCCCCTCTTAAGTTTTTTTTCGCTGAGGATGGACAAATTCCTCACATCAATTCTTTCAGTATAAATTAGTGATCGTCTATTTTTGTTGCTATGATGCATATTACAGACTTTATAGCAGTTAGTAAACTGGATTTGCTATTGTTACCCAAGCACACAAACATGAATGCAGATACATTGTGATTTGTTTTAATAAAAACAAATAAAGATGACAGTTTTAGAAAAACATTGACCTCAACATTGTAGAATAACATGACTAACACATCAGACTTTGAATCAGTGCTCATTATGCAAAACATAAAAGGCAAAATTCGACTTGAAATTACATTTGGCTTAAATCACGATTACCACCAGTGAACAACCTTCATGATATTACACTTCCAGTTAAATTGGCAGAAGGTTTAGACATCTGAACAGCTCTCATTCCTGTTTGTTTTTAACATTAGTTCACAATTATGTAATGATAATGTAATTCCACACAGTAATCAAAATCTGCATTTGTACATTTAACACAGCTAACAAATTTCTTAGTGCCATCTTTTTGACACTTAGGAAATGCACACATTACAATAAATGATTAAGTAATATGTTAGAAAATATTCGAGTAACGTCGGTGAACAAAGGCAATGTAAACTGACACAGTATTCACATAATTAGTGCATTAGAAAATGTTAACAGCTGCTCTTCCCAGGGCACTGTGACATTACAACAATATAATAATTCATGAAACACAACAGACACGAATGATACAAACAGGTGAGTCAGTAGTTGTCCATTCAGAACTACAGAATTGAAAGTTGATAGTCTGTTGTGTTCAGTAGTGATAACAGAAGACCTCCATACTGTGAGCGTTGCAAAAGGGACAAGTCATTTGAGTATGAATGCAATGTGTCCAACATGCACAAATGTAACAGAAAAATATAATTTTGCTGACTAGCTGTCACTAGCTTTTTGGTAGCCAGCATAAATGCTTCTTTAATCTAAAGTCAAGAGTGGGAACTTATATTAAGACATACCAAATGCTAGTAACTATGTGCTTGTAGATAGTAAATTGGTCCATTGGCCACTTAAGCAAGTTAGGAGCTATTGTTTAGTGTTCCTACTCTGCTGGTAGTGAAAGCTAGTTGGTTGAGGTGTCCTTCAGTATTTGTGGCTGCAAATAACTTTCTTCCCTTTCTACAATACTAAGTTAAATACAGTGTTTACATTAATGCTTTAGTGATCATCGTTTTAAATAAAATCTCATCCTTCATGAAATAACCTTCAGGGTTCTTTTGACTGGGTCGTATCTTCTATAATCAGCAATTTATAGACCTGGACTGACAACTATTTATTTATGGGCTGTAAATAGTTCTCATTAACTTTCATCTATCATACGATTAGTTTTATCAGTGGTGACAGAAGCCTTCAATGTTCTGACGTTACCAGCCTCTATTCTCCTACTGTCACTGTGTCAGCACGGGAATGTCGATCTCTATGGCAGACATCCGTGAGCGGGAGGAGTAGTGGTGGCCTGTGTAGCTGGATCCATAGCTCTGCGAGGGCGCGTAGCTCTGCGAGGGCGCGTAGCTCTGCGAGGGCGCGTAGCTCTGCGAGGGCGCGTAGCTCTGCGAGGGCGCGTAGCTGTAGGCCTGGGTCCCTCCCACCTCTGAACCATACCCATCTGGAGAAGAAACTTGAGACATGTACACCTGTGGCTGTACAGGGGCGGCCACACTTTGCGTGTAGCCCTGGGAAGGCGCATACTGCTGGGTGTCGATCACTGTGGGAGGATAGGTCTGTGGTGGGAAAGGCTGAGGACCATAAACTGGGGAAGGAGGATATCCGTTGGCGGTGAGAGGCTGAGTGGACAGAGAGGTAGGCATGGAGGGCAGGGGCAACCAGAAGGGTGAAGGCAACTTTTTACACATACAGTACCACATGAACATTAACAGGGAAGCTAGCATTAGTCCTCCAGAGCAGCCTATAGATACATAGACCGCAAAGCCATCAGAGAAAATGTTGTCATATCTGATGTTCATTGCCTTGGTGCAGAACAGGAACCACACTGAGGGTGCGATGGCAATCGCTCCGCCCAGGAACAAGAACATCCCAGCCACCAGGTGGCAGCCTGCAGTGTTGACCAGGAATCTGATGGTCTTAATGTCCGGTTCAGGCTTGTCTGAGCAGCAGCAGGTCTTACACATTCCTGCCATGCAAAGCAGCAAGGCGAGAGAGCCGAACAGCAGGCCTGTAGGCAGACAGAACTGCAGGAGCCGCAGATCCAGCTGGTCCACTTTAGAGTACCACTGAAAAACGTGACATGACATGATTTCTGTTAGGGCGATTTAGGACAAAAGAAATACAGCAAAAGCAGAGGAGAAATTTCTCAAAGTAATACCTCTGAATCATAGTAGTAACATCCAGAATAGCCATCCTGTTTCACGCATTTAGCCCACAGCCCATCATACACGCTGATATTCTTGGCATTACGATTGAAGGTGACGAGTTTTGTTACACGCCACTGTGGGATAAACGTTGCCACAGCAATCCCTCCTAAAGACACGAAGGCAATGATGAATGCAAAAGCGTTGGTGGCGTGGATGTCCCGGCACGACATGGTGGGTGCTGACAGGAAGACACGAGAAGAGTTCCTGTTTTAACAGATGAAGAGAGGAAGTTGCTGGTTAGTGCAGTGGAAAGCGATGGGGCCATAATGTGACTATAGTAGTAATTTTTCTGTACAAAATCATAGGAAAAAAGGGCATGGTTATACATTTTTCTCCAAATGGCCCCAATACTATTGACATAAGCTAACTGTGCCACAGACTGACCTAGCTAAGGGCAGCACCCTGTATTTCTATTCACCACAGCGTAGTTGACCCAATATCTGCTGTCCCTGAGAAACAATGCTCTCATTTCATTAGCAAATAAAGTGGGAAGAGTCTCTATACCACAGTGCAATGCATAGACTGTACAGCTAAACAATGAGCAATTGAATTAGATGCTTGAGGTTTCTTTATGTGGCTGTGTGGAAACTTTAACTTGAGAAACTCCTAAATCTTTTTATATCATCACAATTAGATATTTACATTTCGTTATATTCAGACTTAACACTCATCAGCAGTCAGTTTAAGTGGATTTAAAATAAACTGTTTAAAGCACTTCATGGGCTGTCTACTAGCTCTTTTTTATGAATTGCTGCTCCCATACAAACTAGATTGCAGCCTCAGTTCTTTGCTTAATAATAAATCCTGGCTCAAAACTAAAGGTGAACAGACTCTTGCAGTTAGAGCCCTTCATGTCTGGGGATCGGAGGTTTGGTGAGTTTGCAACAATTAAAATAAATAAATCCTCATCAAAATGTTTTTTTCTAAAGCCCTTTATAAATGCTTGACCCAAGTTTTATTTGTCCAGTTGTGATATGTATTATGTTTGTCACTTCTCTCACATTTAATTTGTTTTATTCCGTTTTATTTTTTGTGTTTAGCTGCCTAATTTTATTGTAGTCTCTGAATGTGTCCATCTTGATTTTCTCATGTAAAGCAACTTGTTTTGATTTCATCATGGTAACAAGTGACTAAAACACAGAAGTCAATGGTGCCTCCATCATCCCAATAAAGCTAACGTTATCTGATAACACCCCGAGTAAGGCCATGGCAATATAACTATACAGACACCCGATACTATTTTCAAATCCAATTTTGTGTGTACGTTTACACCATAACCGAGTAATAACATGTATTTGGGAAGCCATTATTACATTCAACTGCTTGCCAAATAACGTTAGCCCTGTTCGAGGAGTTTCACCAGCTAACTTAGCTAACTTACAATAGCTTTAGGTTAGCGCGTTTAGCCCGTTGACACCTTACGTTGGACAACCTAACGTTCATTAATAGTTGAATATATCGAGCATTTTGTTCGCTAAAATCTACCTCCAAACTATGAAACCATTAACCAGAAGTGTGTGGTAATAATGGGCTGATTAACCAGCGTTTAACGTTAGTTTAGCTCGCTCCATTAGCTAGCTGATGGCTAAACAGTTAGCATTACAGCTAACAGTTACCTGTTGCGCCCCAAATCGCTCAACATGAGGCTCAAACACAGCAACTGCATTAGACATAGAGTACAATACCTTATATTTCCAGCAGTGAAATGGTATTTAGATCGAAGGCGGTGGCATTTCAGCCTGGTACTCCTTTACACCCTTGGACCCAACCCAAAGCCTTTTCAGTGAAACATAGTAACTTAGATGGGAGCGTAAACAGGATGTGGTCTCAAAATAAAGGCCGTGTTTCCGCCCTCACCGTTGTCTCACAGGTGGTTCCGCATGCGTAGGCGACATCCTTGTTCACCAACATCAGTTAGTGTTTTCCTGAAATTATTCCCTATACACACACACACACACAGACAGGGCATTACAATCACAGGGATGATAAAATTAGACCCAGGGCAAATGAGGTAAGCAAAAATAGCACAATTGTCCAAAAATAGATCAAATATTAAAATTGACCCCTAAACTGTCAATTTCAAAACATAAGTTCCAATATTAAGTCCAAACCCTCTTTTAAGGTTTGTTTTCATAGAAACCCTAGGACATTACCTACATGTTTCTGTCCAATAATTTGTCTGATTCTCTCAGCTGCTCCGTTTCATCTCACTGAGTTTGAAAAATGTGAATACAGCTTCGAAGGGGGCGTGTGTGCGAGTGCAATATTAACAAAATTGACAGTCAGCCCAATCAACATGCAGGTCATCAATACAGATTAGACTGAATCTGGATTTATCTTGATTTGGTTGCTGATCAAACATAGCAGCATGGACATAAAGTATAATTTTTACCTCAGGTGAATTTGAACACAGCTGCTTGACTCCCATCTGCGTATGAGATACTTGGCTGTGATTGAATTTCTTCAATTTTTCTTTCAGGGAGATGTCCACATTCACATGATCTATAAGTCTGCAGGGCAAGAGAGATTAAATGATCTCTTCAATGGTAAGATGACTGGAGGCATGAGGAGGAATTTGATGTATTGATTGATATTCATAAAGATGTAGTAAAAGAAATGTTCACTTATTCATGTTAAACATAAAAGGTGTGTCTGACTGTGTTGGATACTGAATATGAATATTGATAGCAATGCATGTTTCTGTTACCTAGGTGATCTTCCAGAGCCACCTTTTCCCAGCCCTCCGTTTCCCGGCTCAAAAGTTGTTCACAGGAGAAAAAAGAGACAAGTATGTTCCCTCTGCAGGCATATCTTTTTGGAAAATCATTATCGTTAGCAAATGGGATGCTGATGGACTCATGTTGACTTCACTTTATAAAGCGCACGAGTATGTTTGTTTGTGTGAGCGCAAGAAAGAGAATTATGCTCTGGATGCTGTTTTTCCAAACCTGATTATGCTGTTTTCTGCCTGTATGTTAAATTAATTCACAAAGCTGAAGAGAGAGCACGGTTTCCTCGGTCTCCTCCCACACAACAGCTCTCCACCCTTCTCTCTTCTTCTACTCTTCTTCTTCTTCTTCTTTTTCATGAAATATTCACCATGCGAGTAGAGGCTGCTTCCAGCCTCGTCTTTTCTCAGACAGTAAGATGTCTGCAGCTGTCGGTCTCTCACCCCTCAGAGCTGCTTCTCATCTTTATTTGGAATTTGAAAAACTGACAAACCTGGTTTAGCTTTGCAAAGTTCATCCGTATTGTCTTTTCATTTCGTTTCTTGTCTTGGTGACGCATGAGACATGAGTTGACCTTTGTGTGTGCTGAAATTGATGTTGTTGATGTTGAAAAGTCCCGGTCGAGGAAAACTGAAAAAAGTGTCTGACTGTTTTGATGATAAAACTGGCAAACTGTGTTGTTCCTTTTCAGGCTCCACATGTGTCACGAAGTTTAGAGGATGAGACCAAATACATTGAGATGATGGTGATCAATGACCATCTCATGGTAAGCTTTTATGGTATGGATGTACAATCATGATAGACTATGTATACTGTAAAATTACAAAATTGTAACCGTATAATATATTTATTACTCTGAAGTCTTCTGCCCCAAAAATCACTATTAAAATTATCAGTGTTGACAAAGATGTATGGCTACAACTGTGCATTTGCACAAACATTTCCTGTCATGTTAAGATTCACCATATTTCATGATTTTATATGACAGTGTTGCATTGCCCTGTGTACAGTGACTTAAGGAATCATCTGTCTGAAAGTCTGTTAAAGAATCCTGATTTGTTTTGACAAAGAAGACACAGAACATTGTATCCCTCATAATAGCACATGTTTGTTGTCTAAATTCAGTTTTTAAAAATGTGTACTTTGTGATTTGTCAGGCAGCCATTCTGGTTGTTGTTGCTATCTCTTGTAAGCCCATATAGGCTGGGCGCCAGTTGGCGCAGGACACGCAAACAAATCAATTATATTACACATCTACAGTTAAAGTATGAGGCTGGAATAATTCAATGTTTTTCAGCCACAGGCCCATTCGTTCCTACCGAAGACGTAGATATTTAAAAACAGGTCACAAATATATCATTGGTTTTTTTAAAGGCTAAAAAATGTCCTACAAGACAGAGCTAGCTATATCATCCTTGGTAGTAAGATCAACAGAGTTTTCTCTTTGGTCTTTTCATGGGATATGTTAACAGTAAAAAAAAAAAAAATCTAGAATATCACCATACTTATCTTTTACATTTCCCAGAGCTTAATACAGGATGCTGGGGGGTTGAGAATCGACACTATAAATGAAGTACTTGCACTCTTGAGGCTCTCAAAATACGACCTTCGTTGCACATAAAACAGACAGTTTTGATCTAAATGGGTCTGACTTAAATCCAATGAGACTGAAATTGTTTTATACACTAGCGGTGATATTTGGAGCGAATCGAATGAGCGGACGCTGGCTCCTTTTTATACATTTAAATGGCTTAAAATGAATTTATTCCAGATTGTAAATCTAACTTTTATTTATTTCCTCTGCATCCCTCGGTGTCTCTCTCTCTCTCTCTCTCTCTCTCTCTGTCTCTCTCTTCAGTATAAGAAGCATCGGCTTTCTGTTGGGCACACGAATAACTATGCTAAGTCAGTGGTCAATATGGCTGACATGGTAAGAATTGTATTGATCCTCTTCTTGGAAAGCTTGCCACAAGCACTCCCAGGTATTGGAGCTGAGAGCACATTGCACTGGTTTCTTATTTAACCAACCTCACGCTCTACATTTAAAACCTCTCCTGGCCCATAATATGTTGTGAGCAGCCATTAACCAGCCAGTCATGGGTTTTTAGGTTTCAGAGGACTGAAACAGCAGTGTTTCAACGTTTCATTATTTGTAACCATGTCTGTGTGCTGTGCTACTGAAATCTGACCTGCTTCAGGGTCACGTCTGTAAGCTGATAGGCTGGTGAAGCTAGAGAAAGGTCACGCTTTTTGTCATGCCCTTGTAGAGGATCATATGAAGCAGACTCTATTTGGGAAGTACACATTGATTTCCATGTACGAGTATAGTTGCCTTTTTCCCCGAGTGTATGCCGTGCTGCCACAGCACTGAGGCCACAATCACAGTGGCATCAGAATGATAAATATTACAGCAATTGATTACATGTTACACTACATATAAATATACAGATATATCTTTTCATCCAGATGGTTAGTCTTTAAGGATTCTGGACAGTGACTTTCTGACAAAGATCACAGGTTATTTCTTTTTCTGAAAATCGAATGCTTAGCTCTGTAACTCGATTGTATAGAGACACAAACTAGCGCTAGGACAGCTCTTAATGTGCACAAACCGAGATGGAGCAGATAGGGTGAGGTTGTAGGGGCCGGATTTGGTATTGAACTATGCACATACTGACAACTTCCTCTCTGTCAGCTTTGTTTTGAGACTATTGGCATTCAGTTTAAACAAAGATGCTTTGCTCTAGTCCTCTTCTCCGGTGTTTGTCTGGCCCGGTGCCCCAATAGATTTCCATCTTATGAAAGCAAACATTATTTGCCATTCAGTTTGCTCCCTCTATGTCCTTCAGACTGTTACCCTTGTTGACTCCGTCCAGCCGCCTGTAATGTGCTGCTGTCTGGTGGGAGGATGATATTGATCACACTGACTGTTTGACTGACTGAACGAACAGCTGGAGATCTTGAGGACTATGAAGCATGCCAGTCAGTTTCAGTATCGATTAGGACATGTCATTTGGTATATTTTGCCACTTTGTCACACAAGGACTTTGAACTTGAAGCTTTATGACTTTTTAAAAGATAACTTTAACTGATGTTAGATTTACATTTAATTTTCCAGATTTTCAAGGAACAGCTTAATACCCGGATTGTGCTAGTTGCCATGGAAACATGGTCAGCCGACAACAAGTTCAACATCGACGACGACCCCATGGTGACACTGAGGGAGTTCATGAAGTATCGAAAAGACTTCATCAAGGAGAAATGCGACTCTGTTCATCTCTTCTCGTAAGTCTGAATATTTAAAAAGATGTTCTTGTGTTCTCGGCGCTCCAGAATCTTTTTTTATTGAACCCATAACCTTCTTTTCTTATCAGAGGGAATCGTTTTCACAGCAGCTGGGGAGGAGCTTCCTATATGGGAGGAGTTTGCTCCCTGAATAAAGGAGGGGGAGTCAATGAGGTGGGTCTTTAAGCACAAATGAATGACTGCAGTTTTCCAGAAAACGATTTCTCTTATTAAATGAGGCATATTTAGATGTCAAATCTGTGCATCTATTTCTGTTATATTCTGTAGTTCTAGTTGTATAACCATTTAGTTTCTGTTATTCCACTTAATGAATTAATCCAATGATTTTTTTGTTCTCACTTTGTAGGGGAGAAAAAAATCCCCTGTTACAAATCCCCTTGGTAACACCATTTCTTTTCCTCAAACTGATATTCTGTTTATTTTCTGTCTTCTGCTGTCTGTCTGTCTCTTCATCAGTATGGGAAAACCGATGAGATGGCCATAACCCTCGCTCAGTCTCTTGGACAAAACATTGGCATCTTCTCTGACAAGAAGAGGATCCTTAATGGTACACAGTTAAACCTTAATTAGTCATTTCTTGCTTACTTTCGCACTCAATCATTTTTTAAGCCTCCTTTTCACACGATGGGAACATGCCCATTTAGTTTTTGTTTGTCTCGCCCACCCCAGGCGAGTGCAAGTGTGATGATCGTTGGTCGGGCTGTATCATGGATGATGTTGGGTAAGTTACTTTTACAATACATTTCCTCATCAAGTCATAACCTTAAAGCCACAACATCAGAGTTGGATAGAATTGCTGTACTTTGGCTTTAAGACTAACATCACACTTAACTGAAAAAAATATTGCACATTTATTTGCTCTTGTTAAATGGTTGGTTTTCTGAAATTAATTGAAATCTGACATAAAGGTAGTTAGAAGTCTTGATTGTTGACAATTTTTGTTTATAATTTGAACTAGAATTTTTTTTCCTATGTATCTCGAAGCAGTTAAAAATATTGTATGATCTTTATAAATGGAGTAACCAAAATCTTTACATGCAGCAGATTTATTTTTGTATTTGCAACTCAAAACGATTAATCGATTATCAAAATAATTGGCGATTAATTTAAGAGTTAACTAATTGATTAATCGACTAATCGTTGCAGCTCTAACACACACATTTATGTTAGACAAGTTCTCTGGGTCTCTAAAATGTTATCAAAATCATCTCTTCATCAGTGTAAATATGCTGATATCAATATTTCCATCCACTGGAGTGTTAGTGTAGTTTGATAATTCACCACTAGGTGTCAGCCGATGGTTATTTCCATATGGCTTGTTTATTGGGCTTCTTTCAGCAGTAATGTGTTATATAATCTGTTGCTTGCTAAGATTAGAAAAGAGGTGATAACCAGTCTGTGTATATTTTGTGTTTGTCAGTTTCATGCAGAAACCATGAGTCTTTAGTTTTAAAATGTGTTTGTGTACATCTGCAGGGCATATACTGTGCAAGCTTGGCATCGTGCCACTGTGAGCACACGGATGTGACTGTGTGTTGTGTATGCGATGTGTGTATGTGTGTATACCCCTCTTCTTAAATACTTCTCGCGTTCCCCCTCTATCCCGAATGGGACAGCAGGTGAGCAGAAGCTTGGCTAGAACGTTGCCTGTGCTGTTTTGAACCAACTGGCTGCCTCGGAGGGGTTGTCAGTCATCACAACCTTTCCCATTTCATCCAACAGCACTACAGCCGCTGTGGCCCCCAGCTTCACTTTTTATTCAAATGATATGAACAAATACAGTTTGATGTCCTTTTATTACACACTGGCTGTATTTTTCATAGTCATTTTGGACAATTTCACGTGTACTTGATGTGTATTCTTCAGTTTTTGGCCGATATCACCGGTTGATCAACCACGAAAATGTCATTAATTGGATTGTTCTAATTATTTATAGGCCACTTCTCCCTCCTGCCCTGTGAAAGTCAGGACTTTTCATCAGTTATTTTTGTCCATATCTAACCGATTGATACAGTCTGCAATGTCATTCTCATCTCAGGCCAATATTTGTCTACATCAGTTCCCTGTAATAACAGTACACTCCTCCTGTAACACTCCCTGTCCACATTCTGCTCTATTGGGTTTCCATAATAAACCTGCTTTAATGTCATGTGCTCACATGACAGAGGACAGATGACTTTGCGGTCTTAGGAGACTCTCAATCTGTTAATGGACCTGGCCCAGATCTGTATTCTCTAAAATAAAGGCAATGGTATTTCAGACGCTTGTATTCAATGAGCAAACCTCAGTCATGTCCATTGACGGACTTTTATTTTTTTATCCCTCAGCACCTGCATGTCTGATCAACCTAACCTGACTACTACTATTTTCACAGGGGTGTGTGTGTGTGTGTGTGTGTGTTTGTGTGTGTGTGTGTGTGTGTGTGTGTGTGTGTGTGTGTGTGTGTGTGTGTGTGTGTGTGTGTGTGTGTGTGTGTGTGTGTGTGTGTGTGTGTGTGTGTATTTTGTTTCTTCATATATGTTTTATTTCTCTGCTGTGTGTGTGTGAGAGTTTGCCATCTTAAATTTAAACCTAGTATGGATATAGCAGATGGACCAGTCCTTAGGGAAAAGAAATGCACAATTGTTTGAATATGCATTACATTAGAGTTTTGATTTAGAACTGTTTTATATTTATTTTATGGTTAATGTTTTTACTGTTATTCCCTTTGTTTTCTTCTAATGAAAGAATGGATTTTTGCCATGAACAAACCAGGACAAAATATGACAAATATTATAATTATATTCTAATATCTTATCTAATGAATTCAAATAGTCATTCATACTGTAACAAGGACATACAAAGACATTAGTTCACCTGCGCAATTTAGCAGTAATGCAGAGACAAGTAAATGATTGCGGTACCAGATACTGCCATACCTACTAACTGCCACTAGGGGGTGGCCACTACATTGGCAAATATTGTACTTTTTACAACGCTACATATTTATTATACGTTATTTATTTGACAGCTGTAGTTGCTAGTTACTTGATAGATTTTGATTATTATTAAAAAACATATAATTCAACTAGTTAATGATGACCTATTATTATAGGTTAACCTAATTAGCACTATATTAAGTAATAAAAATTACTCCTACCTTTACCAGCTGCACGTGGTGATCACATTAATGCATCAGTAATTTTAATCCAGTATTATAATATACATTATTCTGAAATGGGCCATTCTGCATAGAGTACTTTTACTTTTGGTACTTTAATATATTTTGATGCTAATATTTTTGTACTTTTACTTAAGATTTCTAATGAATGACTTTTACTTGAAACAAAGTATTTTTACACTGTAGAATTGCTACTTTTAATCAAGTAAAATATCTTAATACTTCAACCACTGTTAGATCCCAGGATTTTATGTGCTGTAAAATGTAAAGTCTTTAATGTGGCTGAATAATATTAGTCCACACGATTGTACTTCTTCTCGTGACCAGTGAATCATTCAAGCACATTTCATCTTTGTTTCACCCGTTATTTCTGTTTTAAAAGGGGATCAACACTACAAGATTTTGACCAGATTAAGCACTGGCGCAAATTTAGAAATCAAAGATGCAAATCCCACGTGATAGTCGGGACTATCTCGAATCTATCTGAAATATTGTAGTGTACTTCATCCTTCATCCAAGCGTCATAACCGGCTCCTTATACAACCATTATCACTATAGGTGGCTTTATTTAGTCACGTTTCATATCAAATAATGATAACCTCTCACAGCCCCTGGCTCACTTGCTCTCACCGACTCTGTCTGTTATTGCATTGTTTCCTTTGCCAGTCCTGAGGAGCCACTCTACCAGAGGCACTCTAGTTAAACATATGCCAGCAACATAATCAGCAGAAGATAATAACATTTAAGTGCTGCTCAGGTTTGAGTCGATGTCGTTAAGAGTATCAGAATGAACACAGGATATTTAATTGTAATAGATTTATACGTCAGATACTTCAGACGTTGATTGGGCTCCAGGTGAATGTATCATCAAGCTGTGTTTTTATATTTTTACTTGAAGCAAATCGAAGCAATCACATGGAGCATGTAAGAGTTGATGATGCCATCATCAACGTAGAGCTTGATTTCTGTTCTGAGTATATCCTGTATATGTGTTAAACATTGATGTGATTATTTTTGTGACACAGGATCACATGATAATGCAATAACTGTTTAAAATTTAATCATCCACAATATTCAAGTTCATTTTCAGGACAAATTCATGAATGCGTCTTAAAATCCATTTCCATTTCCTACACATATTTCCATATGATCCTCACAGTTATAGCTTTACTGTATATCTACCTCCACGTTATAGTAAGGATCTCCCCTGAACTGTGAGTATGGTAAACCTGTGATAAAACCAGAAATATTCATGGTATGTAAGAAATAAAAACTTTATTAAATATTCATACCTGCTGTGGCTGTAGCACTGAAATTAAATGTGTGTGAGGTATGAAAAGTCAGTTTGTGTGGGTAAAAAATGTTTAAAACTGTATTTTGTCCAGTTCACCAGTTTTTGTCCTGTAATGTGTTTTTGATTGTGTTTTTTTTATCTGAGGATGCTGTCTGTACTGTATCCACGGTAACGGCATAATATGCTGCGGTTGTGTTGAACAGTTTCTACCTGCCCAAGAGGTTCTCTGACTGCAACGTGGAGGAGTACCATAACTTTCTAAACAGTGGTGGAGGAGCCTGTCTGTTCAACAAACCTCTGAAGGTATGTCTCTCTCACATACACACACACACACACACATACAGTGTATATACGTCACCTTAGTAGTTTGGATGTTAATTCTGCCCTTTCTCTCCTCAGCTGTTGGACCCTCCGGTGTGTGGAAATGGCTTCGTGGAGCCAGGAGAGGAGTGTGACTGTGGCAGCCCAGTGGTAAGTTACAGAACTGTAGATGAGACTGGATGGATGCTAATAGGTATGTAATGTACTATCCTAAAGGGTTGACTTGATAATCATCCAAGGCAAAAGTGATGGGCTAATTACCTGATAACAAAATCGTCTGCAATGTCAGACTTTGTCTAATAAGATTTTATTTAAAGTAATAAGGTCATTTTCATTGGAGAAATCTGCATACACCGTGATAAGTTATTGCATGATCATAGAATTTGTCCAGAGAGACTTCTGTTTAAATGGATGATACTGTCTGAGATATCATGTAAGACAGAAACAACATGCATCAAATCAAATTGAGAGCAGTTTCTGTTTGTCTTTTAGGAGTGTGCCAGAGAGGGGGAGGCCTGCTGTAACAAGTGCACCCTGACCCAAGGCTCCAAGTGTAGCGATGGACTCTGCTGCAAAAACTGCCAGGTACAGAGCAGGCCAAAAGCTACACCTTTCATCCTCTGCTGTGTCGTGAGGTACTGACAACTCATGGCACCAAGCTGAAAAAGATTGAGGAGCCATTTCCACCTGGTTTTACTTTAATCTTAAACTTCCCTGGTTTTCATAATCACATTAGAGATGCTGCTGTAAAATCTGAGACCAACTGGAACAAGTGACAATACGTTTCAGCCACTTTATCCCTGAACATACGAAACCAGAAATGTCCTCTTCCATCTTTCCTTTCACCTGACTGCTAGTGAGATGACAGCCTTTTAACACTTCTCAAATATCTCAAAGTTAATGAATAAATGAATGTTGTTGAGTTGTGGATGGGTACACAGACTTGTCATAGATGGACTAATGGCAGTTTGGGATGTCAAGAGGAAAGGAAGAGGGTGCCTGGGGTCACCAACTGTGCAGGTTGATTCTTCTGTCACAAAATCTTAATTACAAACTGTTTGATCTGAATTGTATGCTGCTACAGATGGAGTTCATGGGAGTCGTGTGCAGAGATGCAGTGAATGACTGTGACATCCCAGAAAACTGCACAGGCAACTCCAGCCAGGTGAGCATGAGCTTCCCTCACACACTGGAGCTATAAACGTAATATTGGCTCATGCAGTACATCCCAGTATCTCTGAGGTTTTCTTTGTTTTTCTCAGTGTCCACCAAATGTGCACAAGATGGATGGCTACACGTGTGAAAAGGACCAGGTGAGACGTTTGACAAATGGTTATTGGGTCTTACTGCATTTTGCATTTAAGAAATATAATAAATAAGAAATGAAAGCCTTTACTTCTGCACAGGTGACGTTTGTTGACAATATATTTCTCTCTACAGGGTCGCTGCTTCAATGGAAGGTGCAAAACCAAAGACAGACAGTGCAAGTACATTTGGGGAGAGAGTAAGTGTAATATTCCTATGTGCAAATCAAGTTTGTACTGTCAAATCTGAAATCTCTATAATAACACATTTTCCAGGGTTAAACACCTTTTGGTAGCGATAAACTCCTTAATTAAACTGTAGGTCTAATTGTTCGTTGTGTCTCCCTCAGAGGCAACAGCAGCCGACAAGTTCTGTTACGAGAAGTTAAACATTGAAGGGACGGAGAAAGGCAACTGTGGGAAGGACAAGGACACCTGGATCCAGTGTAACAAACAGTGAGCCAATCTTTTCTGTGACTGAACCCTTTGCAGTATCATCTTATTTCACTCTCCGTGATCGGCGGTTTTATCATCTTTGTATTTCAGGGATGTTCATTGTGGGTACCTGCTGTGCTCCAACATCTCACCTGCCCCGCGACTGGGAGAGCTGCAGGGAGGGCTGAGCTCTTTCTCAGTAGCCCAGCACAGTGCTTCTCTTGACTGCAGGTACACAAAAAAGAGGAAAAAGACTTCCTGATATACTTACAGCCCTAAAAAAGACTAGTCTAGTTTTGTTCTGTGGTTCCAGCAGTTCGAAATACTGTGCACAGCTGGGCAACATTTACTGTTCAACTATAATTAATTTTGAATAGATGCATTGTTTTCTGCACAGGTGTCTATTGTCCTAGGAAAACACATATATAAATGACAAATATAAGACATGCATGAGTTCTTATGTATTCTACTGTATTAACAGATGGCCGCATGTCTTTTATTCCAACATTTATGTGAATTCAACTCAACCTTTCTCATGTTAAGTGCTGTTTGAGTGACTCATGCATGTTTGTTGTTCAGTGGTGCTCATGTGCTGATCGATGGAGACACGGACCTGGGATACGTCGAGGACGGGACGGCCTGCGGGACAGACCGCATCTGTTTCAATCACAAATGTCTCCCCATCCAACAATTCAACTTCAGCACCTGCCCCGGAACCACCGACAAGACCATCTGCTCTGGACACGGGGTACACACATATGCAGTGAACACGCACACATTAACATACAAGTGTACATCCATTTTTGCCATTCAGCTGAAACTGTTACCATGGTTAGATCAGGGTTATATTGGCACTCTGATGTATCGACCTGGTATTACCATAATATCAGATGCTCTCATGGCCGACCTCACCAGTGATTCACCTCTTTTATTAAGATTTTTTTTTTTAGGCAAGTTGGCCAATTGAATGATCGTGAACAAAAGGGAAACTATCTTGGGCTAACCTTGAGTTTAAACTTCAAATATTAGAGGAAAACTCCGAAATCCTTTCAGTAATTCAATAACCTTGTCAATTAAGTCTTGACGAGGTTTAATAACTTTTTTAGGTCCCAAAACAGTCTTGACCCCCGAGTGTTGTTGTGTTAAGTTGGGTAGTCTTTTGTACTTTATTATCCAGTGTTAAGAAGCTCCAAATGTCTTTACTTTAGTTTTATGGCATATCAATCAGTCCCACAAGAGGTCCTTACCATAAGGTTGAGAAACAATCATTTGTTCAGGTATGGACATAATTTAAGATCTTACTTATTAAGATGTTACTTATTAAATATATAGGCTACACAGTTTAAACATTAGCATTATTACCTAAAACCTCAAACTAGGTCTTTTGATTCATATATTTAGTAGAAGCACATTTATTTCTTGATAGGAATTGTTACAATTTTTATTTTACATTTGCAAAATAATTGAATTTTTTAGTATCAGCATACAATTTTTCCTGTGAAAAGTTTTAGTTAAAAAAGATATCCTCACAGTTGTGGGACAGTGCCAAAATAATATAACTCTTCTGTTTTTGTTGTTGCTGTAGGTGTGCAGTAGTGAGCTGAAGTGTGTGTGTTACCTGGGCTGGGCAGGAGAGGACTGTAACTCCACATCACCTCTCAGTTATCTTGTGGTGGGACCCACTGCCTCAGTTTCAGGTAGAGATGTTAACGCTCTCAATATTAGTTGCCTCTATCCATACCTCTCTTCAACTCACATTTTCTAGACCTCCTTCTCCGCTCATTCTTCTCTGCTTTCCATCCCACCTCATCTCTTTCAGTTCTTCTTTTAAAATCCCTCCCTTTCACTAATCCCATTCACAAATGTTTTGTTGAAAATTCAAAGCTTTTTATTTGCTTTTTTGTTGATTGTTCGTTGCACTTCTTTTTATTTTAGGTTTATGTCTGCTCATTAAAACCAGCTGCATTTGTATTCACTGAACCATGCATGCCATTCTTTTGTTTGTCATTATTTTCACACTCATTCTTTGTCGACAGGCTGATGTCTTTGACGGAGTGACTTGAGGTCAGATTTGAGTTCCTTTTCATTGTATTTGTCCTGTCTTTGATGTCATTTCCTGGTCCTCTTCCTCTCTCACCCCAACTTCAGCTCACCTCAGTCGGTTAATTCTGACCATTATTGAGTTAAAAAATAAGCAGTTTTTAATGTTATCCTGAATGGGAACCTACTGCACATGTAAGTTCCTCTCAGAGTAGTGCTGAAGGGTGACAGCAGTTTGGTTGTTCTCCCCTGTTCTCCTTTTACACTTTTCCTGCTAAATGTACCGTGCTTTTGTGTTCTGCGGCACTGTTTTGTGGTTTGTGTATCCCCCTGTGTCCACATGATTCTGGAAACAAGAGGCACACATTCAATTAACACACATTCGACTCCCCACTCTCCTCTCTTCCTCTGTCTCAGGTATCACCAGCACCAACATCATCATCGGGGCCATCGTAGGCTCCATCCTCTTCCTCGCCCTCATACTGGCTATTACAGCCTTGTGTTACAAGTGAGTGTCCCTGTAGCCCGCATGTATGATATTTTATATCCGAGGGCTCATGACTCGTGAGATGATTAACAGGATAGGAAAGAGAGCATATTTCTGTGACACACAATTGTCTGTTTTTTCCAGACTTTCCTCTTGCCTTTTTTTCTTCTTGTGAATTACGCAATCATTTTAGACCTTAGGTCTTCTAAAAATCATTCAAACAAAGCAAGAAAAAAAAAAACATCTTTGGTTGAAGTGGTCACAATCAACATGCAAATAATGACAAGGGGGCACAAGAAGTCAACAAGGCCGGAAATGCTTTATATTTTCCAATACATTTGACTAAATTATTGTTGGACTGAGGATCCTCGTACTTCTCTTCACAGGAGCTACAAGCAGAGATGCTACGCGGAGTCTGAGGTTCATCGAAGATTCTGCCGGTTTGCTCACTTTAACTCAATTGGTTGCAAAGTTGATTTTACGTGACTGAGCTGTGGTGTGTGAGAAATATGTTTTAAGTTAGTTTTTATCTCAGTAATATTTTTTGCCACAGTAGTTTTTATTTTTGCATAAAACTAGTATAAAAAGTATTTAACTGCAACATACCTTCTTCTCTTAAATTACAAATCCGCTGTGCCAACAAAATATCCACATCGTCCTGCAAAAAGGCCAATGGTGGTAGAAGTACTCAAATCCTTACTCAAGTAAAAATATAAATTCCACAGTGTTAATTTCCTGTTACAATTTTACATAAGTAAAAGTACATAAGTATTATCATCTAAATGTACTTAAAGTATCAAACCTGAAAGTATGCATTATGAAAATGGCCCTCGCCAGTGTTATACTTTTATTTATATATAACAAATCATATTTTAGAAGTTTTGTACACAAATTCTAAAACTGAAAAGTAACCAGTAACTAAAGCTGTCAGATAGATGTAGTGGAATAAAAAGTACAATATTTCCCTCTGAAATGTAGTGGAGTAGAAGAATAAAGTTGCATTAAGTACCTCAAATTTGTGCTTAATTACAGTACTTGAGTACTGTACATAGTTACTTTCCACCACTGAGAGACACTGGACTGTTGGTACAGCTGTTCAACTGTAGTGAGAAAAATACTTCACAAAAGAGAGAGAAATGCATGTTTTTTTCCCCTCACTAATAGGAGGTTCTACAGATTTAAATGCAATACAGCCACAAGATATATTGCATGTTGAGTACTCACAGCTCAGGGCAACAACTGAACATCTGCTTTTGGCGAGTTGTAAAAAGTCTTCCTGGAACAGCAATCTCTGAAGTAGACATGCATAACAGGTTCAAGGAGTTTCAACAAATTAAGTAACATACAGCACAGTCTCCAAGTAAGAACAAAAATAGTCTTTTTTTTTTTTTGTGTCATTTCTGCTCCTTCCTATCTAAAAGGATTCTTCTGTATTTCCAGGCAAATGCCCCCAGGTGACTATGTAACAAAGCCTGGGGATGCAGATTCATTTTACAGTGACATGCCTCCGGGTGTCAGCACAAACTCCGGCTGCAGCTCCAAGAAGAGGTCAGCCTGCCTGTCGCACCTGCAGATTTGCACCCTGTCCTTCACTCCCTCCATCCCATCCATTTCTCAGAACATCTCACTGTTTGGCTTCAGGTGTGCGATCTCATCATCACTCATTCATTTGCTGGCAAATTGTGTGTGTGTGTGTGTGTTGCGTTCTCTAAATCACTGGTGAGTTTTTGTGTGTTCATGTCATTCTTTGTTATTATCATGGCTTTCATTATGCGTCTCTTTCTGTGAACATTTTGAACTTGAACCAAAACATTCAAAATGATGAACATTTTAGACAGTGGAGAATTGAGTAGAAAATACCTCACTACTACATTTCTCATATCATGTCACAATCAGCTGTCATGATATTGTTTCACAGCTCATAACGTTGCCATCTGCTGCGATGGTTTATGTCAGCCTCTCCCTCGTCTCCACTAACGCAACAGTAGCAGAACAGCATTTAGTGATAGTGTAGCAGCTTAGAAGGACGATGTTGTGCTGATAATATTCTGTCCATGCCGGCTGTGTGTGTAGATCTAATGGCCTATCCCACTCATGGAGTGAGAGAATCCCAGATGCCAAACACATCTCTGACATCTGTGAAAATGGGCGACCGAGGAGCAACTCATGGCAAGGTAACGTACAAATCCCCACTCACACAAAGGAGGAAAAAGTAGTCCTTCTCCTGCACTTAATTTCACTTGCGTGCAGGGAAAAGGCAGCACACCTGTGGTAAAACAAAAGAAATCCCCTCATTTCTTGTTCATTAGTGATTTTTATCGAGAAGTAATGGAGAATGTAGCATGAAGCCTTTGTCAGCGCCAAAATAAGTGCCTTTCTTTTGCCTGAATTTGTTTTGGGGAAACGAACACATTGCAGCCCTACTAATACATGTTCTCTCCTGCGTTAAACATCGCCCCACAGTAAATGTTTTGCATGTTATTGTATATGCGTGTATTTAAAGTGTGTGTTTATGTTCTGTTTGTCTCCAGGAAATCTGAGCGGTAATCGTAAGAAACTGAAAGGAAAGAAGTTCCGTGCTCGCTCTAACTCCACAGAGTAAGTTGGTGACATTGTGATGTCCATGAACATTGTACATGGGATATGCAGATGAGGAGAAGCTGTAGTGGAAAAGAGACTTATTGGTGATCTTATTTATTCTTTTAAAGGATAAAGCTGGCATTATTCTTTTTTATATTTTTTATGTCAACAAATCCTTGAAAATACCAAAACAAACCATCTTTTACGAACATTCCTCACTTTTCTGTGGCACTCAGACCCAACCCCGTTGGTTCCTACTGCAAATGTAAATCAGTAACAAATGTATAGTTTTATTATTTTTTTAAATATGTTTCGTGCGCTAGAGAGTATTTACATAATTGACAAGAATAGACTCAAAATAAATGACAATGCCTGTTCATTTGTGTTTTTAATAGTGTTTGAACAACAATGAAAGTCAATGGCACAGAGGAATAACTAATAAATAATAAGAGATGAGGCTTTGGCTAAACAAACTCTACGTTCTAGAGGCTCAATTTATTGTTGGTGTTGGTCACTTCATTAGATTTGTTGGAACTAAGAAAATAAAGAATATTACCTTATCCTTTAGGTTTAGCGTAGCTATAAAAAACAGAACTATGGAAGAAATGTTTTCCTCAAATTTAGTATTGGAGATAGAGGTATAAAGAGCATGTTGCACTGAGCCTCGCAAGCTGGTTGAGTCACAAGACAGTGAGATCACGTTGTCTTCTTGCAGTGTGAACTCTCAGCTCCTGTCTGGCTTGTGAGGCTGCGCTACACCTCTAAGTCTCTTAAACTTTACAAAGTATTTGCATATATGCCTGTTGACTGTGAATGGACAGTGTGCATCGGCTGCCTCCCAGCCTGGCGTGTTGGTTTGTGAGTTTGAAGGTCTTGGCATTTGAAATAGTCTGCAGTGCACCTGTTCTCGGTACAAGCATGAGACTGACTGAGCGGCGGGAAGCTTGGAATGATGCAACATGTAAGCAATGTGCAACTGAGCCTGTAACACACGACACAGTTGTTTGTGATTTCCATGGTGCTGTTTTCATCCGAAACCACACACAGGCCTGTCCACCATCTTCTCATCATTTTCTCAATTGCATCTTGGTGTTTGTTCAGGATATCTTTGCTCTGCTCTGCTTTCCTAAAATATTTCCTCTTCCTCTCTCCCCCCCAACACTTGCTTATTTGTGGAGATTTTGTTATTTTCCTTCCTTCCTTTTCTCTCTTCCCCCCCCCCCCTTATTTTTCTTTATATTCCATTTAATTGGCTA
>CM022486.1:13681840-13731355 GCA_011952105.1 Coreoperca whiteheadi | reverse complement strand
CCTCCCCCTCCCCCTCCCACAGGTATTTAACCCCTCGCTTCAAAGCAGAGGTTTATGATGTAACTAAATGGGTAGAAGATGTGAATAGAAACACTCAAGGACCTTATCTTAGGTATTACACCAGACCATGTCCTGTACCCCACACGCTTCTCTAAAAACCCTCACTTTTGGTTTGATTTGTGCCTTCGTCAAGGAAAGTAACAATTTGCTCGAATCTGGTCTTTTCTGTGGACGTTTAAAAGTAATATCTGAAACCATGTTATTGACAGTTGGCATGTTGAGACTTGGAGTTCCTAAAAGGGGTTACTGCTGAGCAGTAAAAAAAAAAGATTTTTCTGCTTTACATTATAATAAATCCTATTTTGTCATTCGTCCTTTTAGTTCGAGTGAAGACATTCATTTATTTTTGATCAGCTGCACTTTACTTTGCTAAATCTTTCAGCTGTATTGTATTGTTGCAAAAAAAGTCTCTTACTGCCTGTGCTAGTGTTACAATTATAATAGTCATGTTATTCCTAATTTCTCCTTATTCCCTTCTTTGCTTCTGCCCCGCAGCATCTTTCCTCTGCATGTTGTGTTGATCTGTTAGTAGTGTCTGTGTTGGCCCCACCTCGCTCCCCAGTGACCTCACACGCCTTCGCATCAGTGTGATGTCACTGCCGAGCCAAACATTTTGGGTGCTGCGCTGACATCACTGTGCTGCTGTGACAAGCTGTAGGCCACCACTCTGATCGTGTCCAAGGTCTATAGATAATCACAAACGCAAGCCACAAGGTTTCCTTGACAACAACAAGGAAGCTCATGGGTACCCTGGCTCTGTAGAGTGCTGGTCCCATGTCAACACACTGGCTGTTTCTTCATTTCTACCGCTAAACGTCACCAGTCAATCAGCACTGTAATCTATAGACCTTCACTGTGTCCAGGAGCACATTCCTGCCCCCCCCTTCCATTATTACATCTACTGAAGGACAGAAACAGTCCAAAAGAGCTCAGAGATGTGGAGGTTGCACCAGGGAGCCCTGTTTCCACAACTAAAACTACAGACACATTTTTCTTACTGGCAATGTTACATAACGGACTGATTATTTCCAGATTAAATCGCTACAAAGCGCTTCTCATTAAATTGTCTGTACAAGAAAGTAGCTGCTGCTTTTAAAAGAAAATCTATAATTAATCCAAAAGGTCACAGGTACTGTACAAGACTGGGTACAAACCACTTAACAAGACTGCGGTGTTAGCCAATCAGCAAGCTTACAATTCTGTTGCAAATGGCACCAGTTATAATAGAATTTTATAACATGCAGCAAATGTCAAAACCTAAAAAGCAGTAATCTGTCTTGTTTCGTGGAGTTTTCTTGTCCGAAACAAGGGACTGAGGATAGAGGGTGTTGCATGTTGTAAAGACTGTACAGCCCTCTGAGGCAAATTTAGGATTTTGGCCTATATAAGAAAAATTCACTTTTCCAGACTAAGCTCATAGGTACTGTAGTATTCTGAACCATTAACATACTAATCGAATAACAAGACCAAGAGTTTACAGCCACAGTAGCTCTGTGAAGGTGTACTTAGGCACAGTGGTGCTTTGAGCTAAATGCTAATGTCAGGATACTTGCAACGATGATGCTAACATGTTGATGTTTAGCAGGTACAATGGTTCCCATGGTTCACCATCTTATATTAGCATGCTAACATTTGCTAATCAGGACTAAACACACAGTACAGCTGAGATCGATGACCCTGTCATTAGTTTTGAAGTTATTTGGTCACATTGTAATTTCAACCTGATGATGGCACCAGATGAGTTAAGGGTTCGCCAAAATTATTACAATTAATCCTGAGGTGGATGAATTTTTGTACCACATGTCATGGCAACCCATCCAAAAATCATCCCACTCAAACCACAAAGGTGAACCCCATGTCGGCGCAAAAGTCTAGGGATCACCAAATTCAGTAGGATTCATCCTCTGGGGACCAAGAATGTCTGTATAAAATTTCATCTTAATTCATCCAGTACGTTGAGATGTTTCAGAGTGGACCAAAGTGGTGGGCTGCCATCCATAGAACCACAAAAAATGATTAGCCAAAACATTTCACTTAATTATAAAAGTTAAAAATAAACGTTAATATGGGAATTAATTGTGATTTAAAAAATAGTTCTGGAACCAGTGCTCCACCCGCTTCCCCACTCCCTCCACTACTTTGACCAATTCAGGTATTTCTGCTCACCACACAACAGTGGTGTAAACAAGCTACTACTGTACATAGGGCAGGCTCTCTCTTGCTGGACTTGTCCTCTCCCTTTGATTCTCTCAGTCTCTTGTTCTCACCCAGCTCCGGTCTGGTCTGCCGTCCCAGTCACCTCATCACACTCACTTTTCCCAGCATTCCTAATTTATACACACACACACACACACACACACACACACGGTGGTCGAACCTTTCAGGACTACACACCGGCTCAGCTGACAGCAGAAGTTACCTTTTAGCAGCATGCTTTTTTTAACAGTGGCTGAAGGTGAATTTCTGCAAACTCTGGCTGTTAGTGTGTCAGTGCCCGCTGAGTGTGAGTTGCAGGAAAATATGACTATGCCCACACCGCCTGCTGTGTACTGCTGCGTACAGAGGCACATACAGCATACAGAGGTTGCCCCTAAAAGCTGACCTATGGTCACACTTGTTTATCTTTTAACAGATTACATGATGTGTCGGTCTCTGTGCTTTTGGTGAACAGCAGTGAGAGCTTTTACGATCAACCTCTCTCTGTAGGAAGGTGAATCATTAGTGCAGCTCAAGGAGGATGTTGCCCAAAGTCACAGATCTAACATTAGCTCACCTTCCTGAATCTCACCTCATTTATCCATCTGTGCCTTTGGCCAACTTAATCCTACCAGGACAAACCAGGACATAAGAGGCAATATTTTAATAATGTCACTTGTGCTTCTCCTCAGGACGCTATCCCCTGCCAAGTCTCCCACTTCCTCTACAGGATCTATTGCATCCAGCAGGAGATACCCGTACCCCATGCCCCCTCTCCCCGACGACCAGAGGAAAGCCAACAGGCAGAGTGCCAGGGCAAGTATCACTCAGGAACACATTACATAATTTAAAGCCAAATTACAACACTAATTTGGTCATGATGACTGACTTTCACCACAGTGGAGATTCTGCACAAAATACGGCAGTTAGAATATCTTAATGTACAAAGTGGTTAGGGATGAAATCTTTTGTCCCAGACTCAGCGTCTGGCTGTTGGTGCTACAGAGAGTGCCACGATATTTATAGCGCAATCTTCTTACTTGTTTAGTGTAGTGTTTTCATGGCTTTACAAAGACAAAACTATGAACACTGAAAGTTACTAAAACATAACTAAAGAGGATGATTTTTGTCATCATATTAAAATAAGACCAGCCTGTTTAAGTACAAAGAATGAACAAAATTCATGTAAATAGGAAGTGAAGTGATCATGGCAAATGTTGAAATGTCTTTTCTTTCACTTTCCCATCCCTTTCTCTTTTCTGTGCTTTCCCCTTCTTCTTGTCTTCTCAGCTGTGGGAGACTTCAATATAACCGCCATCTTGCCCACACTGCAAAAGACCTTAAGGAACTACACTTGTCTCTCCTTTTCTATGAATGAAAAACAAAAAAAGGAAACCAAATTGACTCTAAGCAAATAAAGCAAGAGAGAGAGAGCCCCCCACTGGAGTGGAAATAGGCGAAGGTGTGTTTGCGTGTGTGTGTGTGAGTGAGTGTGGAAAAGCATCTCCGAGGCAGTCTTGCCAGATGGCATCATTCAGTGGATCTCTACAAGGTGATGTGGAGAAACCAGCTCCACATCCACTCCAGACCAGCTGGAGCTCAGACTGAGCTGTTCCTGTCTGCTCAGGCCTCATCTATGGGACTGGATACCCCACCACTCCGACCCTCCCTACCTGTCCTAAAACCTCGACACATCCCCCTTAGCTCTGCTCTCGTCATAGCCCCTCCTCAAAAAACAAGCAGTGGAGCCAGGAGCATCATATCACACTGCATCGCTGGATTTGTTGGATCATTTTGACGCACGTGAATCACTGTAGAAACTCCAACACTGTATGCATGAGACAACCCTGTTTATCAGCGACCTCCTCCTACTGAGAAGACGAGAAGAACAGTTGTCTGATCTGAAAGGAAAGCATGTGAGGGGGCAGTGATTTTAAAACCTTCTGTAGGCTTAGGCGCTTTCTCTCCACTATAGGTAACCCATATTGTATCACCAGTTAAAGTCCATAACACGGACCCAACCTGACTCCGCCCTGCAACTCCTCTTCTTCCTCCCCTCGCTTTGTCTGCGTAAATATGTACAGTAAAATACAGAGTATGTTTCTGCTTTTATTTTGAAAGAGAGGGGACGTCTCTTCTCTCCTCTTCCTGTTGTGTTGTAGACAGAAGTGGATTTTTGTAGATAAGTGTAGAGACCCCGCACTCGTTCTTTTGTTTCTTTTTCCGGCCTCATTTGTTTTTACTCCCCCTGGCCTTTCCCCCCCCCCCCCGTGTGACTGTGACATATATAGCTTTCTCCATCCACTGCAGAATGTAAAAGTGTTTTTATATTAACTTGACACTGGCTTCATCCACCTCTGGGAGAAATGCAGACATCCAGTACTGACTGAGGAAGTATTGATAAAGATGTTAATTGTGGCGCATGAAGAATGTTGCTGAAGCAGCTGTTGAGTATTACTTAGGAAAACTTAAATAGTTTTATGTGCCATTTCCGAGTGAAATGAATGGGATGTGTTTGTAGTTATAGAGGTGCCCCTGTTCACTCACGTGTTTTTTGGAAATTTCCCATTGATAATATTAAGATGTATTTAGTTTCCCCTGATCCTACATTTGGATGTTTGAGACCAGTGTGCTCCCGTTTTAATAATGGGGACCATATGAAGTCGCTCAGATGGATGTGAGAATAAGAAGTCGCTAACACGAGTGTGGTTGATGACCTGACTGGGCGAGGAATCTGGAAACATGCATTTTGGATTTAGCTGTGATTTGTTTGAGATATTTAGCCATGTAAATGATTAACTCTGCTGTACAGTGCTTGCTGTTTGAGCTTGTGACGACCAACAGCATGACAGTTCTATATCAAATTAAGTTATTTCTCTGGTAGGCTATTTGTGAGACCATAACAGGAAACAAGCATGATACTGGAACTTTCCCCCCTCATTGCCTATTTGCTGTTGTCTAAATGGGTTTGTATACCACAGACTACAGTTCTGGTCAGCGAAGTCAGGACAATTAATGGCGGGAAGCCACAGGGTTTAAAAATGATTGAGAATAGAGTATTTGTGCTTTGACTGATGCCAGTGTAGCTATTTAAGGTGGGTTTATTTGGAAACTTATCCCTTATCGCTCCCCAAAAGCAACTTCTCTGTACAGTTAGAACTCATTGCTCTACCTTGTGTACAAATTGTTGTCTTAAGGACTCCTGTTTGTCATTTTACTGTTTTATTTTTGTTCCAGCTCATTTTTCATTCATGTATGCATTAGGACTGTATAGGTAATATGATCTTCACAATATTGGACTAATATTGTTACTATTATCTTTTTTATTAAGTACCTTTGTAATGTTCACTTTTTTCTCAGCATTATGTACAGCAATGATTCAAACAGTAATTAAGTGCATTATTGTAATTAAGTGTGTTGATCAGTTTGAATGGAGACATTTTTTTTTAAACCCATTTGCCCCATGGCCAATAGAAGCGGTCATCCCTTTGGCATGTGCTAATCTGTATCCTATAAAGTTTGGACACACATAATGTTGTAAAGGAGATCTGTATCGGTCATGATTTGCCTTCTACCAGAGCTTTCTTCTTTGCTCTGGTCTTCTTAAAGTATTGGTCAGTGTCTAGTGGCCCAGCCATCTTCCTGGGCTACCCAAGGCTGTGGAGAGCATTAATTTAGAGCTCTTGTTTAATATTTTTAACATCATAATACTGTGCTGCAGAGGGACACGTGTCCTGGTGTCATGGACGTTGCACTGTACTACATTTCGAAGGACTTTCCGCTAAGGATGGGACCATGCAGGCGGCAGTGATAGTACAGCTGTCCATCTTCCAAACATATCTGCTGCATCTGCCTGCACACACGGTTGGACTGACAGAGCCTTACAGGACGACTCTGGCAAAAACGACCCCCACGGATGAGCTGTCTGTCTCTGTCTGGCCAGAGACTTGAATGTATTCGTGTACTGGAGCCCAACAACCACCCAGTCCCTCAACTATGTGGTCCCATCCTGCCAGACACATCAGCACGGTGCTGCAGGAACCCTGAAAACCCCAGATGTTGCTCGTTCAGTGTAAGTACTGCAGTTGCTATCATTTTTTTTTTTTCCTTTTGCCTATATGCTGTACAGACTGATGCAAAAATCAATCCCCATATTTTTCCCCCCTCTTAATCATTCAGTATTGTAATATATTTAATATAAAATAAAACTTTCATCAACACATCTGCCTATGTTGACATTTCTAATAACTTCTGATTTTGCTCTAACTTGTAGAGGAACAGGAACACTACAGGTATACTGGGAAATGGACTCCATTTATTGTTATGTATTACAATTCAGTTAATGGGCAACACACTTGAGATGCACTGATCCAATATTGACCTTATTTAGAGGAACGGTATCAGCCAGACGTGACCGATCGAACAGTTTGTCAATTTCATTCAATTCAGTGTTTCCACTATCACGACAGGCTGCAGCCACAGTAATCCCTGGCCTCATCATCACAATCACTGCTATGACTTCTACACAGCAAGATATATAGATGTTAAACTTGTGGAAAAAGAGCTTTGCTATCGGATCTTTACTCTGTATTGGAAGATGACTAGAGTTGAGGTATCATTCGGTACCAGGGAAGAACAAGATGGATCAGTGCATCCCTACAACACACAAAATAAAAATAAACAATCTTATTCTTCATGAGCAATCGAATGAAACAAAGGACTGGTTGTTACAAATGCACCTTTCCTCTTTCAAGGGTGCTAAGTACATTCGTTATAATTTAATGTATCTGGCACTAAAAACCGATGCTTGACCAACCATTCTCACGTGGGTAAGCATATAAATTTTGGCGTTTTCGGTCTTTTTACAATGTATAATTTCTGAGTAAAGGTTTTGATAACAACCTCTGACCAAACGCGCGTCTATTGGGAGCGCAGTTCAGCTCGTGCTGAACTCGTCGAGCCTCGTCACACTGGATGTTTAGGCTGCGACAGTCATGCTCTGTCACTTCCATGGACAGGTCTGCACCGAAACTGCACAGTTCCTGTTGCCACAGACATTTCTCAGTGGATGTTTACCTGCCATTAGTTTGACCTTGTTTTTGGCAGACTGAATAAGACTCCTCTGTCATCGTACACTGTAGGTCCCACTGAAATGTGCGACGTGCTGTCCGTGTTTATCACAAATGCTCCTGTGACTGGTACCTCAGTGCCTGCAGTCTTTCTTGATGGATGATCTTGGTTGCCATTTCTGCATCCTCATCAAGCGATTCTCGGATGCAAGTTTTCAAATGCTCAATGCCAAACCCAGTGGAGGCAGAGACAGGAACCACGTGTCTGAAGGTCATACAGTTCTTCGGTATCATGTCATCAGGCAACAGATCAGAGAACTCTGCAGGAAGGAATATATATTTGTGATGGGATTTTCCTTAGAGGGCCCTAATGTCGGTGTCAGGCGAGTTAGAGGTCATGCTTGGGGTCACTTGCAAACCTAGAAATGAAACTACCTCCGAGTGTCTACCATTAGTTAATTTTGCCGTCTCCTGCAGTAGATCCATAACGACAGCTGTGTCGATAAGATCCGTTGATTAGACACAAGGACGGTAGACTGCGTTCCCTGTCTCAGACGTAGATGTAACCATCTCCCCTTAAAATGTAACACATGTGACCTAATTCCAACATGACTTAGGTAAGCATTAGAATTCACATATTTAGGCTAGAAAAGCATAAACTTGTAGGGAGAACATGTTAGACTCTATAGGGCTAGTAAGGGATAAATATTATGGACCAGTAAGAAATCTTCACACTTGGTTTTTGCACTGCATTGGGCTTCACCTTGTACTGCTGATATCACGTTCTCCTCGGGCCGAGCTTCATTAAACATTGCTGTGTGAGACATCCTGAGTTTCCTGAAGCCTTCAGAGTTGACTAGCTCGCAAAGAATTGCCTTCACAGGATTATTGTCCTGTTAACATGTTATAGGCAACACAAATGGTTGTGATTGTTTGTTTCTTGGTTTATCAGTCAGTCAATACGCATGTTGAATGCTGCATCTTTTTGGGTTATTGTCCTATGTCTATTAATCCTTTTATTATTGCCATTGGTCCCAATTGTAACTCTTTTAGTCTGTCTTCATAAACTGCTACAAGCCTAACTGCTCTCTGACTCCAACTTTGTATCACTCACGTACATCAAACAGGGGCAGCTTAAAAATTCTTATTCAGATGCATTAGTAAAGTAAAAAAATGCCAATTTCGTAATGCAAAAATAAAATATTGAGATGGGATAGCATTTAGCATGTAAGCTTTTGATAAAATGTTTCTAATACAATTTTTTTGTCTTTAAGTAGATTAGTCATAAGTCAAGGGAATTTGTGAGGTTTAGAGATGCTATAGTGCAAAAGCGAACCTTTTTTAAAAGGTTCTGTATACGGGATTTTGAACATTAATATAACAGCTAACACCTATTTGCTATGTAAATATATATAGTGGAGTAATGGCATCCTGAGCAGAGGATGACTTCACGCTCCCGCTGTGTGGAGTTATCTGAGCATCTCTGCTTTGTTTTGGTAGCTGCTCCAGTCGCGCATGCATGTTAGTGAACGAGTTCCTCCCTGTGAAACTGTTGGCTTTGAGGCGAGCGATAGAACGGCTGGTTCTTTTCTAATCGCGCTGAATTGAAAGCTTTATTTCGACCAAACCAGAGTTGGTGATTGTTGAAACAGTGGAAAGACTAACAAAGACATTTTTTTTTCATGATGATCTGCGAGGTACAGTTATTCTTTTAAATCATTTGAATCTGGGGCGATATAATGGCTGTTTGGTTAAACAAAAGTAAAAAAAAATCCATCAAATGTACCGTCTGGGTTTTGTAGTTGCTCCTTCAGCTCTGCTAGTTTGTCCGCAGCATCAGGCAGGTCCATCTTATTCACCACCAGTAAAGCCGGCTTCGATACAAGCTCCTCTTTGTACAACTCCAACTCCTTGAAGCCGTGGGGGGCAAGGAGGAGGAGGATGAAGAAGATGGAGTAGGTAAATAAATGGTGTGCATGAGGTGGATGTAGTAAGTGGAGTAAGGTCAAAGAGGAGAATGTAAGACGAAGAATTATGAAAAAGTCTCTCACCTTGGTGAGAAGTTGTACGGCTTCAAATGCTGACCTAAACAGCGTTTTGCTTGCCAGCTGGAAACCGCAAACATCTACCTGCAGCCAGACAAAGCAACACCAAACTAAACTTAGCAGCTGGTTATTCTGACCACGTACAAACATATGTAGGTGTCAGCTTATTTACTGTCTGTCACTTCCACTACACACCACAAACAGCAGCTGCTTGGTCCTCTCCACATGTTTTAGGAACTTGTGGCCCATGCCTTTGTTTAAGTGAGCTCCCTCAATGAGGCCTGGGAGATCAGCAACAGAAATCTACCAGAAAAGATAAATACGCCACTCAATGAGGGGAAACCTTTATAAAATAAACAAATTCAATGGGCAGATAAAGGACAAACTAATATGACTTCCCATACCTGCTTGTAATCTTTATACATCAGTTTGCCAATCTCTGGCTTCAAAGTTGTGACTGTGAAATTACAAAGATTTAAAAAATAAAAATCACAGCATATTGACCCGAAGAATTTTATCATCTCAGACAGAAGTAAAAATGCACAAATAAGACGAAAAACACAATTTTTACACGTGTGTAGTATTGTGTACTCACAAGCGTAGCTGGCAATCTGAGGTGTGGCATTAGACATGGCTGTCAGGAGAGAGGACTTTCCTGCATTTGGGAACCTGACGGTGAATCAACAAGAAAATCAAATATTTGTGCCAATTTGATTCTGAGCTGAAATGAACCAACATGTTCACGGGTGCTCTCACCCAACAAGGCCCAGGTCGGCGATGAGTTTGAGGTCCAGCCTTATGTGTTTGGCCTTGCCTTTACTGGGCTCAAATGCAGAGTAGAAGGAGCCCCCGGTTCCTCCTTTTGCCACAATCAGACGATCACCCTCCGTATTCAGGTCACCTTGGAGGAAGAATAGTTGGGGAAAAAAACTGTTTTAAATGCACATCAGATGGCTTGGCTGTTCCACTTCCATTTCATTGCTGATACGATACGTTTTATGCCACAAATGATGTACGTCATCCATCTTTTGCTTATATTTCAAATGAAACCTCCCTGTTGAGTTTGTGTTGACACAGATACAGTGCGATAAAAAGTAGATACAAATGTTTGACCAACAGCAAGTGCTGTTTCATGTTAGATACCAAGACTAAGTACAGATGTAGTTCACCAACCTACTCTCAGGGATCCACTGAAAAATGCAGCATGGTTTAAGTGCTCTATTATAAAATAAAACATGCATTTTACAAAATGGGGGAGGTATTACAAAAGACGTTTGACATACCAAGTATTGTGCCATCATCAGTGGTGACTGTGATCCCAACAGGAGCCAAGATCTCCTTGTCCTTCCCCCTCTCTCCTTTCAGTGCTCGGACACTGTCAAATAAAATTCACACACACTAAATACACAGAGCTCTTAGCATCTATTATATATTACATTTCTGAAAAATATAAATCATCAACTGATGCCAATGATGGCACTTGAAAGGAAAGCATGTATTTGTAGAAACAAACCTGCTGTTGGCTCCTTCTCCACCTACAAAACGTTTCTGGGGGTACTTGTCCTTGATCCTCTTTAGAGTCATGTTCTTTGTCGCCACCACCCAAACATCTCCCCCGTTCCCTCCCTGTCCCCCAAGACGGGGTAATCCCATGCCCCCACTGCCTCCACGGGCGTACAGGCGGAGGTTGTCCACAAAGTTTCCATACTGCAGGAGACAGAAAAGAGAAATAGCGGTGATTGTCTAAATGTATCCAAGTACCATTCGGGACAATGCCACTTATAATAAACAGGTGAGTCAAGTGTGGCGCAGCCTCACTGGCCCCAGAAGATAACCTAAACTAATGAAATGTTTTAATTTTGACAAACAACATCTATTGACTTGGGGCAGAAACTTGAGAAAGAGAACACTGGGAGAAAGAGAGAGGTTGACATTTCACAATGGTTTTTCTTTCTATCCATCCATGAAGAAAGCTAGATTGTTATTATTTGTATTTTTAATAACAGATCTCTTTGATGAAATTAGTCAGTTGTGTTGGGTTACAACGAAATTTCTAATGTTGGCAACAACAATTGCAACCGCTTTCGTGGTTACCTTTTTATTATAATTTAGGCATTTATCATATTGGTTTGTTAGTAAAAGCTATCTGATCACCTGCCCAGAGGGGTGTATTACGAAGCGAGATTAGTGGCTTAGCTATGGTGAGCTTAAAGCCAGAGTTTCAAAGCTATCAATAAACAGGAGGCGTTGAGAGACCACAGAGTGGTGTGTATATATATATATATTATATTTAAATTCACTCTCTGGCCTTGTTTGCTGCAACAGTTTTTATTGGCCTGATCTGCACAGCTCTTCACTATAACGACATGAGGGCTTGACTGAAGACAGAGTAACTAGGAGCATGGTGCTGGCAACTGAATAATACCACATCGTAGATCTAAATTTGGACAATGGGCTTTCTCCAGAAAGGGCTGTCACCTCTGGAACATAATAAATTAAACATGGAAATTATATTAATCCCAAATATAAAATCCTTTACAACAAGCCTGAGGAAGAAACCTGGGTTACCAAAGAAAGCTGATAACCACCGTTGTGATCCCAGTTCTCTCTCATTGAGAGTTTAGGGTTAACCCTAACCCTAGCCTGTCGAGCTTGCTTCATAGTTCACCCCTCTGGATATAATGCCCTCCTTCTTATTATGTCAAGTAATCGTATAAATATGATGCCTGACAAAAAAAAAAATCCCAGCTCAAGGTCCACTTATTAGCTTTTTCTGGAGCTTTCAATAGAATCGTGGGATTGTTTGGACAGGCTGCCATTTCCAAGCTCAAAACTGCTTCATGCTTAACTCTTGCACCAGCATGGGCAACAAGTCCTAAATGTTTAAAGTGGATTAAATCATAACATGTACTAACGTTGACTGTCCTCCTTGCATGTCAACAGATCCATCTCCATGACGGCTGAAAGCTCAGGAAAAACTCAGTAAGTAAGTGGACCGTGAGTTGGGATTGTTTTGTCAAACTACTAAGTTTCTCCCAAGACCAAGAGTGAGTTTCATGCTTATTAAAATATATCCTTGCTGTTAATGTATACTAAGTATTTAATAGCACATAAAGCTGTGAACACATCGTTAATCTAGCGTGCAGTTATTCAACATTAACGCTAGTTCGTTCTTGCACTGTTCAGTCACAGATGGCCAGGATCGTATTAAGATTAAACGCTGATAAAAAGAGACAATGTTGATGTTTGGACATGAGTTAGCCCGTCACACAGCAAGCTGGCAGTTAGCTTGGCAGTCAATGTCACCATTATAATTGTTAGTAAACAGTCACTGTTTAAAATTAAAATGTTTTCATGAGAGAAAAATTGGGTCAGCTATAGCACTTACCTTCCGGAAGCAGATTCTACTGAACTGGACCATCTTCTGCGGCGTTTATTGCCACTTTTCGTGTTGTTGACTGAGATATCGGCTAGCTTACATGTGTTTGTGTGACAGACCGGAAGTGGTTGTTTCTCCCAGCTCATTGGATCATGAGACAAAGAGGCGGGACTCCGCAGGGCTGAGTGACAGCAGTTGCGACCCTGGTGATCCAGTCCAAAACACATGCTGCTGGTGCGGATAGACCTTCCCCAGTTCATGAATACTTATGATGTTGAATCCCAAGGCATACTGCCCCTTCCCTTTACCTAATATTTGAAATATTTAGCTTACAATCTGCATAGCAGTTACTCAATCAGAATGAATTGCCCACCAGATAAAAACGCTTCAAAGTGAGATACCTAACAGTACCTGTCAGTTGTGAAATGTTAAAGTGGGCTACAGGTAGGTCATTTTGTCAGGTGGAAAACGTATCAAAATGTCTTGGTGCTTTCGTACCTGTGCAGTCCAGATGTGGACCTGCTAGTGAGTATCAGGCTCCTCTCTTGTGGAATCAGGTCCCGATTTGGGTTTGGGAGGCAGACACCATCTCCACATCTCCAGAGCAGGCTTAAGACTTTCCTCTTAAAGCTTATAGAGGTGAGCCCTGAACCATCCTAGTTATGCTGCTATAGGCTGCCTAGACTGCAGAGAGACCTCCCATGTTGCACTGAGCTCCTCTCCCTCTGTACGTATTCTTATCCCATTAATGCATGTTAATAACGTGACATCTTCTCTCCCGCGGAACTTTTGTGCTTCCTCGTCTCTCTCCTCTCTCCTTCTGTCGCTTTCAGCAGGTACTTCTGCCTCCGGAGCTCAACACTTGCTGGTACAATTACTATTATTAGTCTTATTATTGCTATCAGTATTATTTGTTATTAATATTTATATTATTATCACTATCATTACCACTATTAATTTACATCTCTATGTGGAACTTGCATTGTGCTCCTATACCCCCCCCACCCCCACCCCCTAACCGGCAACCTAACCAGCGGCGGCAGACGGCCGCCCACCTTTTTCCAATGATTTGGTGCTACTTAAGAACCACTTCTCCTGGCTCGGAGCTGGTGCTTTGTGGGTGGAAACACAAAGAACCGATTTGAAACTGGGCTCTGGCTCCGAACCAGCTCCAGCTCTGCCCTGGTGGAAAAGGGGTAGCTGAGTCTGCTTCTTCTCGAGGTTTCTGCCTCTCAAAAGGAAGTTTTTCCTTGCCACTGTTGTCAAGTAATTGATCATGGTGGGAATTGTTGGGTCTCAGTAAATAATTACTGGTCTGCTCTATGAAAAGTGACCTGAGATAACTTCTGTTATGAATTGGCGTTATATGGAAAATTACATGTGCCCCTAAATGGTTACATAGTTAATAGTTAAAACAATGATAATCTTAACCAGGGTTTGGAACTGTTTCACCATAAATGCATTACTGCAAGTTGGTTCCCCACTGCATGCAGCTGGTGCCCTTTTTTTTTGTTTGTTTTTTTCGCCCCTGCCCCTCAGACAGCCTGAGTCTACCACTGTTCATGCTGATGATGAATGAAATTCCAATTTGGATAGCCATTTCTCTAGCGCCAACCCTAGGACATTTTGGAAAACAGCAACATCACTAATATGTTGTTAATGCTGCATGGACAACGCTTTTATATTATGGGATGTAAAACACATCACAGCTTACTCATAGCAGGGTTTTATTTGGTTTCTTTCTCTATGGCCAGAAAACAACATAGAACGGCATTGGCTTGTCCTGAAAATTACTAACTCTCCTCTCTCAGGCCGCTCAGTGAACAGCAGAGTGTCGGCGACGCTGTGAGGATGCTGAGAGAGATGCTCTGATCTTCCGGATCTCTTCTTTCTCGGCGAACGCGCTCACGCCTGCAGAGCGACATGCGCATGTGACGACAAAAGCAAAAGCAGCACCCGGTTTCTCTCGCTCTCATACACATACACACACATATACAGACACACACACACACACACACACTCTGCATTCAAGACAGAGCGATCTACCTCCTCAGGCGACATTTACAGGCTGATCAGACCTGAATAAACCAGGTCTGCTCGGATTTAACTGCACGGAGGTAAGTGTGTGTGATGACGAGAGAGAGGTTGGCTTAATTATCTCATGCAAGGGTCCGGACAGTGTTATAGGTCCTCCCACCGGTGTCTGCCTATTTATACGGTTAGAAACGCTGCCTTGGGTCGTGATTAACGGGACGCGACTGGGAGATAGAGAGAGATACATCACAGCGCGGTAAGAGATCCAGTTCTTGGCCGAGCGTTGCGGATGCCCGTGAGTGTATTTGACCTAAATTGTGCAATGATGCTGACATAGACGCTGTCGCATGTGCTCTTTGTGCCTTATGGGATGCAGGCTGCAAGGACCGCTGCTCAGGAGTCAGGAGTGTAGTGGGAGGTTTGAGCCTGCGGGTCCATGAGGGTGATGTGCATGATGGTGTGACAGACAGCACCAGTCCTCAGTTCCTCCAGTAGCTTGCGCTGCAGCAACATCCACATACATATATATAGACAAAATCCAGTGCTTGGTTAAAATTGACCTAATTTTGTAACTGACCTCCAGGCTGCTCCGTGCAAATTAGCCCAAGTTGCATATATGAGGCTGTAGTTGTAGGCCTGTGAAAACCAAACGCACTTTTCAAACAGAGTCTGTAGGCTACTTAAAGAAAAAGGAGGATTCTTGATTGAAATTCAGTCAAATTTTCAGGCATGGTTTCGACCGATGACCCCACTCACCATTAAAAGTTCCATTTGTTTTCCATGTATAGCCCTCAATACTCTGTACACAATGTTCTAGAAAAGTATGGTCCATCCTCTCCACACATGCTGCAAAACGCGCACATGTAGGCTCACGAACAACAATGAGGTCAACTTTGTTATTTACATCACATTTCAGCTTGAAATGTAGTGTTTTTACTCTTAAGGGTTCCCTAAAATTTGAAATCTGCACTGTAACTGTTTACTTTGGTATTGAATGGAGTTTAATTCCATGTCAAAGATACAGTAAATAAAGAACATAGACTGATGCTTATTATTTACTCTTGCATTTATCACCATAATCCCAAAAATATAAAACTGTATTTAAAACAGCAAATTATGCAATGATGCATCACTAACTGATGTACTGTATATAATCCTACTCAGGCTGATAGATGAGAGCTGGAAGACTAAGTTTGCCTGTTCAGAGGACTGAATAACAACCTAACCATCCCGAACAGACTGAACAGACTACATACTGAGGTGTCATTAAATAATCTTGTTCCATTTGCTTGTTAAAATGCAGTTGAAAGCTTGAAATAAAAGCTAGTGATTGGACCTTTATGTTGAGATTGTTTTGTCATATTGTTCCCAATGTCTAGAATGTACTTCCTTACTGAACAACATACTTCTAATTTGTCAACTATATGGGGGGACTATTTTATTGGTGGAAAAAGTTGACAAATAACACTATAATCTTCAATTAAAATAGATTCTTGTGACTTAGATGCGATCCCCTGAAATCCACATACAGTAAGGGACTCATTTTGGTACGCACTGAGCTAAGAGTGTGCAAAGTGAAAGTTTTAGCAAAAAAAACAAACTAACTAACAAACAACTTATGTTGTGTGGTGTTTGTCAAATTGACCAGTGGCATGGAAATACCAGTATCAGCTTGCCAACTGGGGGCACGACATTCTCCAAACAGGGCAGGCAATGTGTGGAATCCCAGTGCTTTCAATGAAAAGGGTAAACAAGCTGACGACCAAAGACAACTGGTTGCCATACAGACACAGGTTAGACGGGGAGGGAGGGAGGGGTGGACGTGAAATGAGGCGAACTGTATTGGCAGCAGGGAGACATGGGAGTTTTAAGGGACGTGAGCCAGAGTTTTGGGATGTAAGACAAAGGCGGTGTGGGCAGTGTTTTGGTTAGCATGAAACTGGGGCAAGTGGGCACTGTTTGCTGTGGCCGGTGGGTAATGTTCTGGCGGGAGTGTGTGTGAGTATGTGGTGGTGGCGGCAGCAGTAGCTGGCTGGGGGGTGGGGGTATAAGAGGAGGAGGAGCTCTGATGGTTTGGTCTGTCAGCATGCCAGGACCACATTCTCACCCTGCTGCTGTAGAACTGGGCGGTAAAGACATAAACAGGCCCAGTGGGATTAGGGCCCCCTCGGAGGAGTGATCAGGGGGGATTTGCTGCCCAGCGCGCACACAATGGCACTGTCGCGTAACACGCAAACACACACTACACATGCTCAATGGCAACGTTTCACAACAGACCCAAGCCTACATAAATCTGATTAGAACTGCCTTTTGTTTGGGAAGCGGCACCGGGGTTAATAGAGGCTAGCCTCGCCGCGGGCCATGTTTGATAGGACAGGGGGTGTGTGGATGTTGGCGGGATGGCCAAGAAAAAAGATGGGATCACGTTGTGTTGTGGCGGGGTGTTTCCACGTGCGTGAAGCCCCAGACAGACAGGGAGGGTCATGGCTGTGTGTGGAAGCACAATAACAGGATGAATAAAGGGTTTTTTTCCCGTTCACTGTGTGTTTTTCTGAATCAGCTGATGATGGTGGATGGAGACAGGATCTATGCTAAAATGAGACAACAACAACATTGGCAGACACAAAGACAGCAAGCCGGTTTGAACCTGCTCAAATAATCTGAAATGAATACTGGGGAGGGTGGGGGGTGTTGGGGGCAAAGCACAAATGGGCCTCTGCTTTTAGTTGAATATCAAATGAACAGCTACAGAAATGTCTGAAACTTACTTTACATTTCTATAATTCCTCCTCAGTGCCGGCTCTGGCCCAGGCTGCAGCTATGCCTCTTCTGGAAGAGACCACTCAGCCACAAGAGCACCCACCCACTGTCCCTGTGGTCATCATAGGTAAACGTTTTGGCCTTAACCTCCTGACCTTTAATCGTTTCACACTCTTACTTCAACTTGGCCTTAATCCTGCATATTTCTTAAAATCTTAGACGCATCTTTCTCAATCTAACTTGTATCACGTAATGCTGTGTGCTCCTCTGTGATGCTAATCCACCATTTCCCAAACCTGGGTCTGTTTTTAGGCAACGGGCCATCAGGTATTTGTCTGTCCTACCTGCTGAGTGGATACAAGCCCTACCTAGATACAGCAGCTGTCCACCCAAACCCAATACTCTACAGGAAACTGCAGGAGACCAAGCACCTACCCATCACTGAACAGGTAAAAACCCCTACGAATTGCTCACATAGGTAAACAAGATCGTAGTCACTTGGGTGTGTCATGATAGGGACTTTCTTTTCTGCAGGATTTGGAATATTTGAGTGAAGGTCTTGAGGGAAGGTCAAGGAACTCAGTGGCTGTGCTTTTTGACACACTACTGCACCCCAATGCCGACTTTGGCTACGAGTTCCCCCCTGTCCTTCAGTGGAGGAGGGACAAGCAGCAGCATATCCCACATCTGGTGCTGGGAAGGGCAACACCTGGAGGTGCTTGGCATGTAAGCTACAAAGTTTACTCTGCCACACCCTTGTAATGATTTATATTTTAGTTTTTGCATTTTCCTCTACCTTCTCTTCTTTCCTCAGGCAATGGAAGGCTCCATGCTGACTATTAGTCTTGGCATCTGGATGGAGCTTCCCGGGGTTAACTACAGAGACTTGACCAATGGGAAACGCAGGTACTGAGAGAGGACAGCAAATACATGGCTCAAGTCTCAGTTTAATTCTGTGCTACCTCTCGTTCCTCGTTGTCTCTCTCCTCTCTCTAGGGACGTAACCAGTGACAGAGCCACCCCAGAGGAGATCTCATCCTATTACCGTAACTATGTGAAACTAAAGGGCCTCCAAAAGAATTTTGTTGACAACACCTACGTGACCTCTGTCCAGAAACTCTGCCGAGGGCATGAGGGGGAAGGTCTGGAAAATAGGCACACTGATCAAGGAGGTGGAGGGGTGGGAGATGGTGGGCATGAAGGCTTTGAGGGAAATGGAGTTGAGTGTTTTAACAATGGAGGAGGGGGTGCTCTCTGGGAAGTAAGGGGATACCAGCAGGTGCAGAACAACACTCATGTCCCCTTCTCTCTGTTTGCTGAGAATGTAGTTCTGGCCACCGGTGCGTCCGATTCGCCAGTTCGATTAGGTGTAGAGGGGGAGGACCTACCATTTGTATTCCACAGCATCTCAGACCTGGGTTTGGCCGTAAGCCGGAGTAAACTGGATATGAACTCTGATCCGGTTTTAATCGTAGGTGCCGGTTTAAGTGCTGCAGATGCCGTTCTGTGCGCTTGTAACAGCAACGTTAGAGTGCTGCAAGTCTTTCGTAAGAGATTAGATGACCCAGAGCTCATCTTCAAACAGCTGCCCAAGACCCTGTACCCAGAGTACCACAAAGTCTACAACATGATGTGCTCTCAGACGTACACAGACGTGGCTCCCTCCTCTGCTTCAAACAGATCCCAGGCAGTTAGTATTGCTTCTTCAGTTTGTGCCAAGATTTGCCCCAAGCCCCAACTTGCTGCAGGTAACACGGCTGGTAATGCCAGTGTCAGCCTGTTTCCTGACTACACCAGTTTCCCCGAACACTGTGTGGTGTCCCTCCAGTCTGATATGAAATGTTTGCTGCAGGGGAACAACTCTCTCAAGGCATTCAAGATCTCCATGGCCCTAGTGCTGATCGGGACCAATCCGAACTTGTTTTTCTTGAAGGGGCAGGGCCAGTACCTGGGTCAGGATCCAACGAGACCCATCTCCTGCAAGCAGAACCCCATTGACATCCACCCCTACACTTTTGAGTGTACCAAGGAGCCAGGTCTGTTTGCCATGGGCCCGCTGGTGGGAGACAACTTTGTTCGCTTTTTGAAGGGCGGCGCTTTAGGCATCGCCTCCTGTCTGCTGAAGAGACTCAAGAAGAAAGGGAAGCTCATCAGCAATGGAGGGAATAACTTTATTTGAAAACATGATGGAGAGAAGAGCAGTACACGTTGGTCATAGAGCACAGATTTCAAGCGCTCTTACCAACTGATGTAGAAGGGGAAAACAAGAGTTTTTAATATGTTTTAAATCATTAATGTAGTGTTTTCTCATCAAAGCTAAGGCATTTTTACAACTTTCTAAGACCAAAAAGACAATGGATGTACAATAATCAGTTTCTAAAGAAACAAAAGACAGCTTTTAAGAGTCTTGTCTGACTTCATAAGAAGTCCCCAGAAGTCCAAGCTACCGTGTGCCAATGTTTTCTAGTCAATCTGTAACCTCACAACTTAATGGGACCTTATTTTCATCAGGGTTATTTATTCGTTCATCATGTGTCTTTCAATCCATTAACTAACAACACTTAAATTGATGTTGTATCACACTTTTAAATCTTATTTCAGCCTTTAGGAGAGGGAATGCTCAAAAGTAGAGGCCACTACGCTCATTCTCCGTGCAACTGGTGAGTGTTTGCAATAGTAGATGCACATAAGTTTATGGATAAGCAATCTTAATGTTCCTGATTATTCTGAGCCTATCATTTTTTTCTTTTTTCTTTTTTACTTAAGAGGATTCTTTGTTTAGCTGCTATTGTAGGTAGTAGGAGCCATATACCTAAAAAAGTTTAAAAAGTGTGCGTGTATATGTATATATATTTTCTTTGGTTATAGTGCTACTGAAAGGCTTTCTATGCAAATAATTTCACTTGCAGATCTGAATGTATTCTTGGGCAGCCACTGCTAATTTTTCTGTTTGGATTCAAGTATCCTGGCAAAACATCTGGTTATTAAAGGATCATTCTGGTGTTTGACATTTTTCTACTTTTTATTTATTTCCATACGGTATGAACATCTTCAGATAGGTACTCCAGTGAACAGTTTTTATTTTTGTGGAGATTTACATTCAGAACAGCAAATTTCATAGCATTAAGTACGCGTCGTCTTTTTCTGGTTGATAGTGTTTGCTTATTGTTGTTTTTTTCTGGGTTTGATTTTCCTGAAATATTGTGAATGCTTCTGCCATTTGACAGCTAACTTTCGAATCTGAGACATGGAATCTTCTCAAGTTAATCCATGCTTTAAACTGTGTTACCTCAAAATTATACATTTAAGACAAAATAAAGATGGGCATGGTGTTCACTGTGAGGGTTCTTCAGCAGTAAAATGGGATTTGTAGAAAATAAAATATAATGAGAAACACCAGTATGGTCCTTTAATTTAATAACTGCCAATTACATAACTAGAATATAGTGAAAAAGTAATATAATTCTTGCCTTCATAATCCATTTATCTAGACGCCACAATTACAACAAGTAGTGCAAATTTTCCTGTCATTTTGGCCAGAGCCAGTGTCAGCTCATCGGAATCTAAACTCATGGAGAGATGGGGCTCTGAAAAAGACAAAACAAAAAAGCACACTTGCAGAATACCTATTTTTACAATCATACCATCCAAATATTTTTTTTTAGATTTTTAACAAACCAAATCTTAGCATCCTCTTTGTATTTTTATAATTACATTATTCCATTTTTTTAACATGCTGTGGCTATCCTCATGAAGGCTAACGTCTAAGCTCCATCTTGGAACTATTCAATCAACCTGTGTGCATGACTGGGCAATATGTCAATTACTTATTTTCTTCTTCCATTTTTTAAATACAGTTTCACAGTAAACAGCCAATATTGTTTTGTTTAATTCCAAATAACAGCAGTGAAAGCATTGTGAGCAGTGAAAGTAGCAATCTATTCTTCTTTTCACTATATTTTCCTTACTTTCAGTCATTTAAACACTGTCTGCAAGAGTGTGATGCCATATGCATATTTTTTCTGTGTGCCGCTTACGCACAGCTCATGGTTTGTTTAATGTGATGTGACACTTTGATCCCTGTGTAGGGAAATTTTTCTTCTGCCCCCTTCAATACAATATGGTAGTCAGAGTCATTGTTGGGGGTAATGCATTACTAAATACCACGTTACTGTAGTCACATTACTTTTTCCACTAACAAAGTAGTTTAAAACATTGCTGTATAAGTTTTGGTAATCATACAACAGTTAACTAGTGAAATGTTGTTACTTGTGTTTAATATTGAATTTCAGCTGAATTATTCCTTGATGCTTTTTTCTCTGACTTCTGAGTATTGTTTTGATATAAATATTAAATATATGCATGCAGGCATGACGCATTGCCTAGCAGCAGCTAATGTGAGCAGAAGACAGAAGTGCTATATGAGGGCAGACGTGGGAAGAGTTTTCATCTAGAACATTTAAGGACTGCAGAGGAGACTGGGTGACTCAAGAGTGGAGATAACTCTTATTATTGTTTTGAATTGACTTAATGATAAGAATATGATTCTGTTACATTCAGGTTGGACACAACTGTCCACTGCGGTCAACTCCAAGCGCAATCTGCTTGCTCAATAAAGCACTGTGTCCATCCATATAGTTTACATTTTAGTACAGATTTGTATGGATTTTAGAAAGCAACTTGCTAGTAGTAATAGTAGTAAATTTACTTTTATCACAAAGTCATACGAAAAATAATCCCATCGCAATAGAGAACAGAACTGTGTTTAAAAGGTCAGTCTCCTTCGTTTTGGCACTCTGCTGCCCATGAAAGTTGAAGTTTTATTACTGCACAATTCATGCTGAATGCCGAGTCAACTCTCAACTTATACATGGCACTTGCCCTGAATATGAAGGGACAGGTGGGGTTCTATCTGCACAGAAAGGCCCACTGATGTTGTGGCATGACGACTACTTATCTGAATAGTTTCGGATCTGTAAAAGTGCCTGCAGGGTTGGCTCATCGGAGATCGTTTAAGAAACGGCAACTTGAATCCCTCTTAAGTTTTTAGTTCAGCTAAAACCAGGGAACACATTTGGTCTTAACTTCAAAGTGAAGGAATAGCTGCTTTCAGCATGTAGAGTTTTAATGCTCTCTTGTACAATTGAAGACTTTAATGTTTTGTATGCTGCATTTTTTTAATATTGACAAATAAAAACTGAGAAAATCTCTGAACATGAGACTGTTTTGTTACATTGATTGCTGTCAGTGGCTTACGAAAACAATTATAGATAGAACAGGAAAATCAGCAAAACAAAGCATTGACAAACATTTCTGATCATTTTAGCAGTAATGAAGGAGTTAACTCTGCATTGTATTCATCTACATTATGTGTGAAAAACATATCAAGCGTTATCTATCAAATTATTTCTGGAGTCCTGTCTGGAGTTGGACATGCTTCCTGTGCCTTTGAAATGAATTCCCTCCATAGGACGTCAAAATGAAGGCGTTTCATCTTCTCTTGGTTAGTTTGGTGGGGTTGTACCTAAAGACACACATAAAGATAAAAGATTTTATCTCATTGGCCTGCCCATGTCAGATGGGCTTTTAACATTCCTCATGGATCATTCCTCAATGTCCTTACAGTCGTTTTGAACAAACAATAAAAACAGCCCAAATTAAGCGCTGTAAAACACGGAGAGTGTTTGAACAGCTTAAAGCAAACAGGCTTCCTATAAACCATGTCTGGAAACTTCGTTTAGACCTACCAAAAAAATACCGGATTGTTTTCTTAGCAGCAGAGTCTGTTCCCCGGCTACGCATGACTGACTGAGCATGACTCAGTGATCAAACAGCTCAGCCTTGACACACACACACACACAAAATCAATCTCAGACTGTCTCTTTTCTGCTTAGTTAAAGAAAACACTGCAGCAGCAGCAGCAGCAGCAGCAGCATTGCCAGCTTACATCACCTATGTTACCCTGGCAACCGCTATGACTAAAGAATTACTACGTTCTGATTGGGTAAACTGAAGCTACAGTGGCCCCATATCCATAATTCTCAGTTAATTATGTTGTCTCCACCTGATTATAATGACTGAGGTTGTACAGACAGAATCTTAATTTTACAGTGTTTTTCCACCTTGACTAGCATATATACTGAGGGACTGAAGTGAGGGACCAAGTAAGTCTAGTACAAGACTTACTCTTGTACTAAATTAAGGGTTATTTTTTATGCAAATTTGAATGTCCAAGAGAAACAAAACACTTTAACTCGAATATGAACCCCATGCGAGTATAATATAAATATCATGTTATAGCCGGCTTTGGTTGCATGCAGGTAAACAGTCAGTGTGGAGAGCAAAAGAGGCAGAACGCATAGGCCGTAATGCAATCTTAGAACCCGTCGGCTATCGGTTGCCAACGATTTAGCTTTTTATCAATCTCGGAACCCTTGAGATTTAAAAATGTATCTGCATTCAAATCATCATCAGACGATAGCAGATGGGTTACGAGATTGCTAATCAGACTGTAAACAGTGACCAGAAAGAGCAAGTCTTGGCCCGGGTGTCTGTATTCCAGATATCCACTGTGCACACCGGAAGCCCTGAAACACTGGCTGTTGCCCGTTCGGAGATTGGCTATCAAATGACAATTACTTTTTGGAATTTGATTCACAGATTTTAAAACTGGTTAGATAATTACAATTTTCTGTCTTTGGCCACAGATTATTGTATTGTTGGTGCAGGAGGTGGAAATATAATCAAAATATTTTTGGAATTACTTTCTGTGACTTCACATCCTTTCTTTGGACATTAGAATTATATTGCTGCTTTTCGACTGCGGCTGCTTGTTAATTGATAGGAAATCACGCTGCTGCTGTGTTGGTGTTTTTCTCTGTCAAGGTCTATTAGGGTCTTTTCAGGTCGACTGCATTTTTGATCCGGGTTCGAGGAGGTTTTCCACGAGTCAGTTTCGGATCGGGTCTAACATTTTGGACACAAGAAGACCTCTACTGGTGAGTTGGGATGACCAATTATCCCGCCTATACTATATGAGTAAGTTATGCTGAGGGTTCTTTCTTTTTCACAGGTAACAAACCTGACAGTAACTAAAGCAGGAGGAAGATTTCAACTCATTACTAATGATCAATAAAATCAGCATGATGTATGAAAGAATGAGCAACTGTTTTACTTGTAAATGTCTACCTAATGACGGTAAGATCAAATGGTTTTAGAAAGCGCAATTCAACCTATGCACCTTTTTAGGAAGAAGTGAAGGGGGTAACAAGGTTACTACACCAGTTCCAGTTTCTTACCTAAAGAGGTCATCTCCTAGACTCTCGTCCCGTCTGCTCTGACGCTCGTCCTGAAACAAACACAGGTCCAAATCATGAATGCAAGGCTCAGACAGATCACAGACAGATAAGAGGGACAGTGACAACATTACCTCAGCTGCGTCTTTCAGCCATTCATCCAGATCGGAGTTCTTGCCCCTGTTGTGAACCAGCAGATCAGACCCTCTAATGACGTGGGGTGAACCGCCTGCGCCTGGCATGCAGATCTGTCACATGCACACAAGGAAATGTATACACACACACACACACAAGAAATGTATTCTGAACATGAGGCAAACTTTGATGGAAATTCGTTTTTGCACTTTGTGGTGGGGTCAAAAGTTGAATTTGACCATACTATGTGTGTCCCGTCATTGAAAACAATGTTTTCATCAGGGCATACATGATCATCTCTTAAATTTACAAAAAATGTGGACATGTGTAACCCAGGTTAAACCCATAAGATTTTTCTCATTTTGGGTTTTCCTACATTTTCATCTACTTGTGAATGCACCATGTCACCTGACAGGTATACACGATTCCCATGACCCAATCACCTGTTTGGAGGGAATATTGAAGATGCCTCCACGTCCTCCCCTTCAGTTGTGAGGCAGAAAATCGGAGGAACAGCAGCTGCAGATCATTACTTCCGTTTGATGATTGCATTTCTAATTCCAGTCAAATATTAAGTGTGCCAGACCAACATTTGAAGGGGACTTGGTTTCCATGTGTGCTGGGTTAATCCTGCAGAATAGGTGAGTTTGAATGTTCTGGAACGTAAATCCATTGTTTTTGCTGTCACCTGATTTGTAGCACATGTTAGCATTGTTAGCATGTTAAGCTAGTGCTCATATGACGGTGACATGTTGATTTCTTATGTTGATGTATGACTGACATTGATTTGATGATGCTAATGTTGACACATGGTCAGCACTATTGTTTGTGCATTTTCATGTAAAGTGAGCTCTCCAGTGTAGTTTTAACATATGCTAATGATAGGTTAGCATTTCATCAGGTTTTGTTCACACTGGTATTTATTGCACTGACTGAATACTGGTGTAATTGTTGTATTATTGTACATTGACAAAGCATTTTGCTTTGATTCATGACTGGTCCTGTTTGTTTTATGCAGGCTAGTTGCCCTGTTGTGGGCTACAATGATGGCGACCTAGTGAAACAAGGCCAAGCCTGGATCTGTATTTGAATGTTAACTGATGGTCTCGTAGGAGGCTACTGCAGCCTGTCCCTCCTTTTTTATTCGCCTACATCTCGTCCGTCTGAAGGCCACCACTACATTCCAAATACACATACCTCTGAATAATGTACGCGTTTGAACCTATACAACTTGAACTGTGAATTAAACTGGACTCACTTTTTGCGATTGTGGACAATCAAGGACAAATTGGGGGGGGTTGGACTTCTCTCAATTTTCCTAAATGGTTATAATTTGCTGCAGTGTTGTAAATAATTTTGGGGTTTATTTAATACATTTTGTTTATATTTGTTCACTTAGTATGAAATACATCACATAATTAATACAAAATTTGTTTGTCATTTACTGACCACTGGCCTCCAGTAGTCGTTCCTGAACTTCTGAATTAGCCTAGATTACTTAATAACAGAGTACACTATAATAAGCCAGATACCCGTTACACATGTGTCTCTCAAAATGGAAATTTTATGAAGTCAAGGAATCACTCACTGGTGTGCTTGTATAGGTCATTTTTGAAAAGGAAAAAATATGTCCTCATCCACAGATATTAGGTGGCATAAAGAATCCAATTCTAGACTCTTTATTTTTAATCATCCACTTGAGTGCCTGAAATTGGATTTTTGATATATTTTTTTTTATACCCTTTGCATGGATGTACATAACTTTTCTTTTTTTTTTTTTAATTGATGGAAATGTTAATTTGTCACTCAAACGTTGAGCTGTATAATTAGTGGACGAATAGATATTTAGACTGCATCTGACGTGCAACTACAAGGATTTCCCTTGAATAAAACACTACGTAGCCTTTTGGGAGTTTTTATGTACAGTAATTCATTCAGTACTGTGCATAAAACGTGTTTTTTTTGTTACGCAAGTCTGACCTTGCGGAAACATTTGAAGTTCTTTGCGTAGCTGATGTCCTCCATCCTCTGTGGTTTGGTTTTGGGAGGTGCAGTCACAGTGAGAGCTCTAAACTCCACTAACACCAACTTTTTAGGAAGGTCTTCATCAATCTTTGACTCCTGCAAAACAGCACATTAAGAAGTCAACTACTAGATTCTGGCCAATACTAGGTCTGCACGATATGGTAAAAAACAAATCTCATTGCGACTATTTTGACTGACTGGGAATGATCATTTATGCATCACAATTTTCATTTTCACTGAAAAACAGTTAATATCATGATGTGACATTTGTTACCAAACAAACATGTTTTATTATATCTGGAGAAAAATATTTGTAGGCCAGGGAATCTCTGCAGCACTACAGTATTTCATTATAAAAAATTGCAGCTTCTGAGATTGGGATATTGCACTGGCCATATTTCGATTAATTGTGCAGCCCTAGCCAATACTAACATGAATGTTTGAGTTTCTGATCTCAGTACATTAGCTGATGTTTGTTTCTTAACCTAAATAGAGATATGTTTGATAAGGATCTCTTGAATTTGGTTATTAAAGAACTGTCACAAAGTAGTTATGTATTAAGTGGGACAATTCACAGTTGAAAAATAAATTTGTCAGCTCTGTGATGCGGAGACTGTCTCTAAATTACCTCAAAATATCTTTGTCCATGTTTTATACAGTCTATGCTTATCACACATAAGTTACACATTGAAATACAGAAAAGTGAAAGTGTCCATGACGTCACCCATAGGTTTTTGAAGTGCCATTGTGAAGCTTAAAGGGGGCGGCGCCGGCCTTTTTGGGCATACATTTGGGCATTTTAACATGGGACACTATGGGGATTGACTCCCTTTTGGCGGCAGCCTCAAGTGGCCATTCGATGAACTGCAGTTTTTGGCAGAGTTTGTCGCTTGGTGATAAGCTAATATTGGCTGAACAATTCATTGGTTTGGCTGTCAACTATCAATACACAACTTACATCACAGTAAGATGTATATCAGGGAAACCTAACTGGTACATATACTAAGCGATGTTTTGACCTAACATTAGGCCCTGCAGTGGGTGTCAGGCTGTGTCATCATAACTCTACTGGGCCCCCTGACAGGTGACACCATTCTCTAGGAGTCTTGACCTAATGTACCTTAAATCCTACACCCACCCAAGCAAAGAGCAGATACTCAGTTGCCTGACCTGGCCTTATATCTCTACATTAGGCTAAGCTACAGTGGCTGGCCCTGCTGGGTTGATCGGCAACTTTGAATTTGAATCCCATGGCCCGCTCCAACCACCATTGCTGTTAATCTAGTTAGAGTGGACTCTTACGCGTTGGAGAGACAGCAAACATCACAGGCATAGAACTGCTTTACACGGGATATCCAAAGTGTCAACAGAGCACAATAAGTAGATTGGCAAGCCACTCTTAAAGTACTTGGAAGTCCGTAACTGTGAAGCTGGAGCCACATCAAACATTTTTGATGTACCATTTAATAAACACTGTTTGCTGGCTGCCACAGGAAATAGTAGGTGCATTTACTGACTTTGATGTTTCCTATCTGTCCCGAGCTTTAGAGTCATTGAAAACTGATAAGTTAAAAAAATTAAAAATAAATATAGAAAAATAAAGCATTACGGTATAACTAGAAAATTGAGCTTATTCAAAGGGAGAAAGAGAAACAAAACTTTCAGTTTTGACAGGACTTACTTGGCTCTCCTGTTTGACTGTAACAGGTTTCAGAGGGGTCCTGATCTCTTCTTTAGGCTGGAAAATATCTGCTTTGAGTAGTTCTAAATCCTACAGGGATAAAAAGGTTGGTAATAGTGAAAAATAATTGAATATTATACAACGGAGAAGTGAAGCCATCATGTGTGCTGAGACTGAGATTTCTTTTCTCTACATTAATGGATGAACAAAAGAACATTGACAAACTGACAGTAAATCCTCACCTCAATGAAAGATACCTCGTCATCTTCAAAAGGCTCAATGTTTTTACTTGTACTGGCAGATGACACTTCTGGAAGTTTGCTGGACTCATGATGTGTTGTCCTGTATTCGAGAGGATGGACCTGCTCTGTCTTGATAGAGACAATATGCTGTTCAGATTTTTGGCTGTGGCTGTTATGGGAACCTGACTCTTTTTCCAGGTGTGGCCTTTTGATGGTTCTATTTTCTTCAAGGTGGACCCGTTGCTTCTTGTTTGAGGCCTCCACAGTTTTTAAACCTTGTTTCTGTTTGGCTGAACTGTGCATTATTTGCTGTGCTTGCTGGCCTTGACTATCTGAGGGCTGATCATCAAAGCAGTCCATATTTTCAGACATAATAGACTCCAGTTCATCCATCTGTATCTCTGCTTCCATCTCCTTCCTCTTCCTGCTCTGTGGCTCCTCCTGGCCAGCGAGGGAGACCCTGTCCGACTGAGCCTCTGACGGCCCTACAAAAAAATCAGCTGCTGACCCCAGTGGAGTCTGGGATGTTCCTGCAGGGGTATTTGGTGCCTGTATGCTGATGGAGGATTTCAGTGCAGGCCGTTTTGGCTCTGACATAACAGCAAAGACTTCGTCCTCCAAAGGCCTTAATGACGAGATGAAACAGACAGGTAAGAATAGATTTTTAGATAGTTGCAAAAACGATATCTCTGGTTGTGCTGAACTGATATTAATACTTTTTTTATTTTATTTTTTTTTACTGTACATAGGAGTGCAATGCTAAAGCAGAGGAGTATTCTTTTACGATTTTCATATTATTCAAATTTTCTTAGCAAATGCCTACAGCTAATGTGGTATCATTACTTTCTCCATTTCACTATGTTATTAAAATATATCTGCTGAGAGTGGAAACTTGAATATTAGATGACCCATCAGAGTAAACATTATCATCCATCTTCTAAACTGCTTATCCTGTTCAGGATCCCAAGGAGCTTATATTTTTGTCAGTCAAAGGTCTGTTTATAGTCACTGGATTAAGCTGTTGTACAATTAGTGCACTACATTACTACCGACATACAAAAACACTGACATGGTCCTTTAACTCACTTAAGGAAAAGTTGTTTACCTTTTCTTGTTGACTGCTTGAAAGAAACTGGTCAGAGTTGATTGTTTCTGTGGGGAAGCTTGTGCAGAGATTTGTTTCTGAGGAGATTTCTTCTGTGGGAATGTCTTCGTGCCAGCATTGGTCCTAGGAAGGGATGTGTGGGACCTAATGCCACTGCTGCCTGCACCTGAGAGTGGAAAATTGATTTATTACAGGGCAATCAGCTGATGCTTCTATCATGAGTGAATTCAAGGGATAGTTCGACATTTTGGGAGGTACTTGCTGAGAGTTAGATGAGAAGATTGGACAGATATGAGAGTGGTATCAATGTGCCTGCAGTGGGTTATCTTAGCTTAACATAAAGACTGGAAACAGGGGGAGACAGCTAGCCTGGGTCTGCCCAAAAGTAACAAAATCCACCTACCGGCATCTTTAAAACTCACTAATTAAAACGTTATATCTCGGAAGTTGAACAAGCATATTTCACACAATGACGAACTATTCGTTTAACAGGTAGGCAGGTGAGGTGTGCCTTGCTGCAGTAACCATTGGGCCACCCCCAAAATATGTTTAAAACACAAGACAATTTGACAAATGGAGGCAAATTCTGTGTAGGCATGCACCAATCCAATACACTGGATTGGAATCGGCACTATTACTCCGACCTAATTTAAAGGATCGGTATGGGACACACATGAGCAATCCACATTACACGCCTTTTCCTAATCAATGCTGTTAGAGCATTTGTAAAACAACTCAACAAACCCTTTGGAACAATTTATTTAAAATGTACTATAGCAACAAACAAGGAGGAGCTCAGGAAACTGTCTGTTACAAAGTGACCCAATTATGAACAATTACAATTAAAGAAGAAGTGATGTGTAGATACAGTAAAGCTCATTTAATGTTACACAGAATAATTCAATCTGTTTCACATAGACTTCAAATTGAAAAAGAAACCGAGCACTGGTATTGGATTGGTATCTGCATATCTCAGACTTTGGAATCGGTATCAAGAGAGAAAAAGACAGATTGGTGCATCCCTAACTCATTCATGCAGCTACCTGTGGGTTTCTTCCTCTGTGAGTCTGTGTTCTCTACAGTGTTGAACAATGAGCTCATTGTATCAGCCACGAAACACTGAGTGGCCATCTTCCGCGCTCCAGGTTTGGATCCACAGAGCGGACCGCCATTCTGGTTTTGCTCCTTTTCAGGAGTCTCCCCTACTGCTGTCACCCCTTTAACTTTACATAGCGCTGTCCTGATAAATAAGTAGAAAAACACACATCAGACAGGCTTTCCAGAACAAACCGAAGAATGCAGTGTTTGGGCAACTTTAACACATAATGGACACATGTCTGAGTACTTGTCGGTACCCTTGCGATGGCTCTGTGTTAACTGCGTAAGCTGTGATGTTCTGAGATGTTGAAGGTAACACAGTCTCATCCACCGCCACGCTTTGTGACAGCGAAGCACTTGGAATTCTGGGTTTCATGTTTGGTACGGAGTCTAAAAGGTAAACAAAGACAGAAAAATGTTAACACAATAAAAAAATTATATAAAAGAAAGCAATCTGTGCTTTTGTGTCTGGTAACCCACCTGAGTGTGGTATTACACTGGATGGATTGCAGAAATTGTCACAGGAAGCATAGATGGCAGCCAAGCCAATTTCAGACTCTGGGATAACTCTAAGGCCTTTTCTGTGTCAGTGGAAAAAGAAATGCCAGGGAGTTTTAGTTTATTCTTTATTTGACAGGGACCATGTACAAATACATTAGTCTAACAACAGATGCTTTACACCAGATTTAGCTATAGCTAATTTCCATCTGCAGTCCCTGGGCAGATAAAACCATAAGAAAATAAACGGAAAGAACTAAAGCAAACAAATAAAAGCATGCTTAAAACATCACACTTCTATTTACCCCCCCTACAATCAACATACATACTTCAGCCTAGGCTATTCAACCTATACATACTATAAATATTTAATCTTCTAAAACTGTGGCTTGGTGGGGGGCGGCTGTGGCTTGGTGGCAGAACGGTCGCCTGCCAATCGGAAGATCGGCGGCTCGATCCCCCAGCCATGCGTCGAAGCATCCTTGAGCAAGATACTGAACCCCATAATGCTCCCGAAGCTGCGCCTTCGGTTTCTGAATGTTCCATGTAAGTCGCTTTGGATAAGAGCGTCTGCTAAATGACTAAATGTAAATGTAAAACTACTACATAAAATCTTACTAACTACCATAAAACACAATTAGTGCTGAGCTAACTGATACTCTAATAATACTTTTCTAACACTGTGTGAAATGTCCATCAGGTTGGGAGACAATTTTAGACTATCACACTGTTCAGTGCTTTTCTACAGAAAAACAGGAGTTTGGGCAAACCTTTGAACAATGTTCTTCACAGAGTTTGCCCACTCTTTGGTCGAGGAAGAAAGCAGAGTTTGGGAGTTGCCTGTTGTGGCATCGACCACACAGCTCTGTGGAGACTCCAGCAGGTCCCGGGGCAGAGATCCCTCCTCCAGCAGCTGACTCCTGCCACCTCCAAAACTCACTGCTGCACTCAGGCGCTTCAGCTGCAAACAACACAACAGAGCAGCAATTACACAACCATTATTGTTTATCCGTACAGCAGATCAGAGTAACAGACAGAGTGCCTGTGTGTCTACTGCTAATAACATTTCCCCTCATTTAGTTGTTCCAAGTTAAAGCTGAAGGCCCTCTCTTCCAATGTTAATCCAAATAAAGGCCCAAGCCTTTAAGTGACACAAATATTTTAGTCATTGTAAAAGCATTTGTTCCAGGAGATATTCTATAATGCTGTTGTTCTCATGCACACTGGAGGATGCAGAAATACTCACTCAGCATGTGACAGTAGTCTACTACAATTTATATTTCAGCTAGCAGCAAAATTAACTCATAAAGCTGACAAAAACCCATTACTTGCTGAGTTTGCCCTCCTAGGGAGAAATCCATTTTAGAGCTTTTTGTTAGAATTTAGCACAAAAAAAAAAACCCATTTAAGTTGGTAACGTAAATATGGATGAACATGTAGAAGTCATCTTACATAACAGATCTTTACAAAAATCCATAAGAAAACAGACATCACTTCATACTGTTGTGTCAATAAGACCAAACAAGACTGTACAGAAAGGTTTGCTGTCTCTGAGGTTTCATAACCTGCACATGCCCCTTGGTGCACCTGACCTCACCTGGAGGTTCAGATTTTCATCTCTATCTCATCTATAGTGAAAATAATCACGAGTTGCAGCTCTTGTAAATCCCTGGCTCTCTACTGGAGCAGTGAGTCTCCCAGAGGATCTCCGTGCTGCTGACTGCCTGGCAACTGATGTGCAGCTGATAAACATTAGGCTCGTGTGACTTTCCATAATTTCTGAAGCTAATGACTGAAAAACAATGGGTGACTATATAGCCTATAACAAGTGCTCACTTCTATATAGGATAACTACAGAGCAGTTACAATTGATAACCTGAAATCCTGCTATTCTATGACTAGTTACCAAGTGGTTTGCAGAGCATGAAAACAATTTTAGGTTAACACAAAGAAAGAAGTAGACACACCTGTTTGGCACTGAGAAATATGAAGGTCTTTCCAGTGAAAATCTGTTTGCGAACTGGAATCACTCCAAGGTTAACGTCCTCTATATTCAAGCTGGGCTCATCGATCTCAGGGATGAAACTTTGAAAACAATGAACAGTACAGATGAGAGAATGTTTGGTTCAGTGTGGCCTCTGATGTTTAGCTCATCCTTAGTGTGAATGTGTGTATATATGGATGGATTGTATTGTACCTATCAGCTTTAGGAGGGGGTAATTTTTGCTGAGCGGCTTTGCTCAGCTCTGAGAAGAACTCTGGCTTCACGATGGGACGGCAGCAGAGCAGGGCAGAAATAGTCTAATTAGGAAAACAGAAAGCAAATCGACACATATTCAGGTACAAACACGTCACATGTGCTAATGAGGATAGAAAGTCTTGTCCTGACCTTGACGGTCACTTTAACAGAGAGCATGGCCAGGTGGGTGCAGTCCTGAGTCCAGCTGTTGACCAGCTTTCCACCCAAAGCCAACAGGGCCTCAGAGAGTGACGCCTTGCCCTTGTTGTCCAAACACGACGAACACACCACTGGCTTCTGATGGTCCACACTTAGATGAAGCAGTGACAATGAAGGAGATTCATAATGCAGCAGGTTTAGAATGAATGAAATTCAAATTAACTGAGTTTTATTGATCATTTTTCTATTGGGTTTGGGGGAAATAAAACTAGGTGTGCGTGCAATAAAAAGTAAAGACAGTCTTAGATAAAAACAAAATCTTGGTCCTGTGATACAAAACATAACTAAACAGGTCTTGTTTCAGTTTCATACCTGAATTTGCTGTCAAAAACCCCAAATGTAACATTGTCCCCTGACTTCAGAGTCACTGGCGTGTTCTCTGTCAAACGCTGGCTGTTGACAAATGTACCATACTTGGAGGTGTCTTTTAGAGTCAGGGTCTAGGAATAAAATTCAGAAGAGCAACTCATGAAATCAGTCTAACAAACCATCGTACATATTTGTGTTTTATTATTCATGTCTCAATGAAAACCCCATCCTCTAAACTAAGCCTAAGATGGAAATGTATGCTAAGCTCAGAAAATCAATTAAACCTTAAGTGTAAGAACAAATGGAGAGGACTACAGGCGACATCCAGAACTAAAAATAAGACTGTTTCGAACACTGTCTAGTCTTCCAACTACTCAAAGCGCATCACACTCTAAATATCATTCAGTATCTTGCTCAACGACACTTTGACATGTGGGCTGGAGGAAGCTGGGATCGAACGCCGACATTCCGATTGGTGGACGACCCGCTCTTCCACTAAGCCACAGCCATTTATGAATCAAAATGCACACAACAGTAAACAGAAAGACAGACCGTAAATAAATCCAGATGATTCTGATAAACATAGACAAAGAAAACTCTGTAAGAATTGTTGCTGATGGTTTTAATATTCAGTGAATTAACAATAACATCAAGGTTAATAATCCCCATTAGACACAAGAAAGGACAAGGTGGAAGCTGTTAGTTATACATTGTCTTTAAACAACATACAACCTCACCAATCAGAAACATGACCTGCCTTAAACTTTACTTTTGTATTTTGATTGCGTTTGTAACCATAGATTGATTTTTTTTTTTTGCATTTGTTCCACCACTGCAACTGTCTAAGTCCAATATATTACAAGTGGGCTGGGTACTTGTATGCGTTGACACAATGAATAACATCTAACTAACTACTGGAAATATCAAATCTCTGAGCAGTCCATTATGTTATAGAAGTGGGTGGTGTTATTGGGAGTGACCACAACGTTTGTTTCAGGTTGTGTTTCACTTGACTGGTGCAATAGCACCACCTTCTGTGCAATAACTTTTTTTTCTTCATTAATTAACTGTAATTTGTGTCAGATCTCACTTTGTGTGACCTCTTACTTGGTATTTGTTTTTTATCACCGATTTATACCACTGAAATCATATCATATATCATAATAGGTAACACTTTATAATACAGCTCGCATTTTAAAGAGTAAGTTCTCGTCCTTTACCGTGTAATTTCTCAGAACTTACGGTGTAACTTCCTCGTATGGATCTGTACATATAAAATACTTAACGGTTCCTACTGGTACTTAAAAGTAGGTACAATGAAACAAGGGTGTAAGAACTGGGGATTTGGAGTGTACTTTTCAACATTTACTGTTTCATTTCCTAATTTGAATCCGTACCCACATGTTGGCTTGTTGAGTGAGTTCAGTGTTTTGTTGGTGCCGGAGAATTAGTCCTTTGTTTTTAGTCAGGTGCCTTTCCACACACACCTTTTAAAAAGGGACAGTTCACCCCAAAACCAAGAGTACATATTTTTCCTCTTACCTGTAGTGCTATTTATCCATCTAGATTTTTTTGGTGTGAGTTTCTGAGTTTTGGAGATATCGGCCTTAGAGATGTCTGCATTTTTCGAATATAATGGAACTATGTATATGTATATGGCACTCACAAAGCGCCAAAAAATTCAACAGCAATGTCTCATGACCTGGTTACTCAAGATAATCCAAAGATTTGTTGTGAGTTGTTTCATGAAGGAACTATTCTCTTTCCACCGATAGTTCCTACATGAAACTGCTCACAACAAGGTCTGTGCATTATCTTAAGTAACTGGGTCATGATTTCTGGAAAGAGATGTTGCTGTTGAGTTTTTTAAATGTATTGTTTTGGCGCTTTGAGCACCACAAGCCATATAGTTAAGTATAATTATATTATACTGTACATATGATGGGCTCAGTAAATAGTTTAGGTACAGCAGATTCTGTTGAACGCATTATGTCCATTAAATACTATATAAACTATAGTTTATACTCCTTTCCCCATCTTCCTCTCACCTGGTCAGTGGCAATGAGCTGAGCGTGAGCCCTGCTGATGGACTGGTCGCTGGGTAGGAGGATGTCACAGTTCTTGCGCCCCACCACATACTCTTTACTGGACAGGAGATAGTGGGTCTCACCTGTGAGTGAAAGGACACATGTTATGGACCTTCTAATTTAAAATCACAAACAGGAAATGCAACTGTGGTTTTAAAAACTCATCAATTACTGGATGTGACTTTTTTTTTTGTCTGCCAATTGTTTTTCCATTACTTTCACTATGACTAGAGCTGGCCAATATTTTCAAAATAAATATCACAATATTTTTGGCTCAGTACTTGACATCAATAACGCGAGAATCTATTAAGTATAACATTTAATGGTTGCACACAACATTTAATCAAAACTAGCGGTTGGTGAACAACAATGAGTAATGAAAATATTATAGCCAAACAGGTAGAGGAATTTATTGAATGAACAAGCACATGGTGTAGTTTGGTGGCTGTGGCTCCTTGACAAGACAAGCCCAAATAGCTTCCGATGGTCTTGCATGGCAGCTCTGCGTGAATGGCTCAATGACAGGCATTGTGAAATACTTTGTCAAGCTTAAGCGCTGTATAAGTGCAGTCCCTTTCCAAACTTGTATTATTAAAATGCAATGCCACCTTAAACCAAAAGGTTTGAACACATCTTTCCCATTTTAACTTCTCTTCACAGGCTCCCAGTTAAACAAAGTGGTGCCTTCAGTTATTGTCCTCCTACACTACCACATGATCTAAAGTCTTCTACAACAGTATCTACTTTTAAAGTATATGGTGTTAACGAGTATATCATTATTATTCCTCTTTTAATAATAACATCTTATTCCATTTTTATTATGCCATTTTGTTTTTATCTTATCTTACACGTAATACCTCCTTATCCTATATGTTTTTTCATGCATGATTTTTGCCTATTTTTCTTGCTTCCTATTATTTTGAAGCACATTGAGTGTACGCCTGTTGTATGAAATCTGCTATATGAATAACGCTGACTTGACCTTTATAACCAGGAAAAGACAACACATTCTACTGCACAGAAGATATTACACTCAGTTTTTACTCCACTGTAGCAGAGATGTATATTACGGTGTTGTGGTGTTAGGCTGACTTGTAGTAGAGTGGTACAATTTATCCAATTTGCATATCATCTTTTGGTGAACGCGAAAAACAAAAAGCATGACTGGTGGTTAAGGAGTTAATATACAAGAGAAAAGCTAAATCTAAGATCAGTAGGGCTGCAACTAACTATTTTCAATTAATCTGCCAATTATTTTCACAATTAATCGATTAATAGTGAAAAATGTTCATCTTCAAATGCTTTGTTTTGTCTAAATCAAATGAAATGATTCCAATGAAGGATCAATTCAATGAATTTCCAATGATCATAATAGTTGCATCTAACAATTTAACTCTCTGGGTTAATACTAAGCACACTGACTAATATTTAAGATGATGTCCTACAATGCATGCTTCAATGTCTAGTGTCTAATTTATACATGTCCAAGGACTATAATTATGTAACTGATTACATAAAGAACCTGTGAAGGGACAGCAGATATGAATTTGGTCTGAGCCCAGTTTTAATTAATCTATCACCCACTTAGGCAGCATTAAATTGCACGTGTCTTTGTCATAAAAGGGAAACACACCCACAACCTGTAACGTTACTGTGAAGTTCATTACGCAGCCTCAACACAACAAAACAAGCCATCTCCTCTTCACTGACATTTCGGTAAATGTCCAAAGTCGTAGACCTAATATACGGTGAATAACCACACTTCTACCTTCAGCGTTACTTGTTTTAATCACACCGTCAAAGCGTTAACTTGCTAACGTTAGTTAGCTGTGTGGTAAGCTCGCGTTACAATTTCAGCCACGACAGAAAAGGTTACCTCCAGGCTGCAGGGGTGTCAGAATCCACATTGTACTGCTTTTAGTTGGTCTTTCATAAACTCAAACCACCAGCAAGTCCGGACAAAGACAGCATTTAAAAAACAAAACAACTGTCCATTTACAAAAACCATCAACAGGGTGGACACTCACAGCGTGCCACCGCGTGACGTACAAATACTGCGCCACTCATCTCTTTTCAAAATAAAAGTAATTTCCCCTTATTTATTAAGGGTTAGTGAACACATAAATTAGGGCTTCGTTCATTCACTTCCCCTCAGGCCTTGGTATTACGTAACAGCATACGTCGTACGGAGGGCACTTGGAGAGCAGAGGGAGAGCGGGAGATTTAAATGGACCACAACTGCCCTTGTGCACTTTCGGGTCACACTATCATGGCTAGTGTAGTGTAGCCAGTTGTAGGCTTAAAACTAAATTTCTTTTAACAATTCATCCGAAATACCTGCAGGCTCATTTCAATGAGGCAAAGGCGTCTTCTGTGTATAAATTCAATATGGAGGAACTTTCTCATTAGCTGCACCAGTTGCTGATTTTGACATTTCAGTTTGTGATCTGTATCATGATTTTCATAACTAGGCCCGTATTATTGCTACGGGTTTATGATATCTTGCAAAGCAACGATTTTCCCATGCGTTTACAGATAATGTTGGGAATAAATAAATCACACAATTAGCTGAACAGTACAGCAATCCAAATAAATATGAACTGCAATTAGTTATGACATTTTCCAGTAAACTATCAAGCTATCAATGAGATTTTCTCAAACTATCTGCTAAATATGCAACAGCAGTTTTATGTAGGCCCTACATTACTGCCACCTAAAATATGACCAGCGTTTTTGACTCGCTACCTCAGTCTCCAAAGGGTCAGTCTCACCAAGTTCACTTCAGTTTTCAGACAAATAGGCCAAAAATAGTACCAAAATTAAAAGTACTCATTATGGAGAATGACCCATGTCAGAAAAAATGTATATTATATTTTTGAATAGTAATTATTGATAAATTAATTGGTTCATCACTTTAATGTTGCAGCTGGTAACGGTGGAACTAATTTGAACTACATTATTTTACTTTAGCTTGTGAATATCCCCTTGAGGTCAATATACTGAAAATACCTAAAGCAATAATTATACATCATGATTTATTTGTTGACTATGTTGTATTATTAATCTGAATCTGCAAAGTAAATAGTAACTAAAGCTATCAAGCTATATTTCCCTCTGAGATGGTGATGGAGTAGAAGTATAAAGTTGCAGAAAATGGAAATACTCACGTAAAGTAAAAGCACCTCAAACGTGTACTACAGAACTGCTTAGAATAGCACAATATAAATTCAGATTTTAGGGCGAATTCCCTATTTTGTATGGCATTACTCCGTTGTAGAGAAAGCAAGTAGCAGAACAATTGAATACATACATTAGACATACATTTTTATTTAATCTTAAAATATGAACCAGAAACAATCCAGACAGAGACATCAACAACACAACTTTAAAATGTGAAATTATACATATAAATAGAATTAACAGATAATTCCTGTGGTAGTTAGTTGCAGATTTTGTTATACAATTCAGTACAGTTTAGACTCTCACAAATCTCATGATGAAATAAAACCTATGGTCTTTATATAGCTTTTATTTTTTTTTCCATTAATTGCTGAACTCAAAATATAGGATCATTGTCAGATTTCCATGGTTGGCCTGCAGCTGGTCTGAGACGGCCTAGCCCCCAGAGGCAGGGTAGTTTATGATTGACTCTCATCACTGCAACACTAGTACAAGAGTCAGGTTTGCGGATGATCTCACACCAGTCTGGATAGTCCACAGGTTTAGATCCACTGTAGGGAAGATCAGAAATAGCGTACATATATGCTACAGCAGAATAAGTTTAAATACTTTTTGGAGTTGGCTGTGAATTTTAAAATGAACTCACTGGTCACAGCATCCTATTCCAAAAGGCTCCATGCAGACACACTGGTAACAGTCACTGGTTATCCAGCTCTCTCCTATCCCGTACACCTCTCCCATGTGCTCACAGCTCCCTGAAATGTCAAAATATCAGTTTTTGGGACATATACAGTGGTAGAAGAAGCACTCGGACCCATTAACTTGGGTAAAAGTTGAAATTCTATGTAAAATATCCCTTACAAGTCCTGCATTAAAAATGTACACACCAATTAGTATTACCAGCAAAATGTACTTAAAGTAGTAGTAATTATACATAATGGTGCCTTTCATACTGTATATTTATACAAATACTGATGCATTAAGCAGCATTTAAATGTTGCAGCAGGTTTGGGTGGAGCTATTTGACTACTTAATATACTGTTGAGTCACTTATTATATAAGTATGCATCATATTTCATAAACTGACCATATGTTTTGGAAGAATAAAACTAACTTTGCATAGTAATTAAACAATAAATGTTTTGGGTTAAAAAGTGCAATGATCCCCTCTGAACTATAAAGTAGCATAAACGTAAAGTATAATTAATAACATTTCTGCCCCTGGACATGTACACATATAAGCCTATGGAAAACATTATTTCCACACACATACATTTACATGCACACACTGTACCTTTAGTGTTGAAGAAGCACTCGCCACCGTTATACACAGACAAACATGGTACACTGGCACTCAGGAACAACAGCGAAGCCAAAAGCACTCCTCCTGCTGCGTTTGCCATTTCTGAAAGAAAAAGCAGTGCAGGTTAAAAAAAATAAAAACACAATAACCAGATGAGAGAAATGCCAGAATGTTAGTCTTACCTAGTTCCACTATAAAAACCTTTCCTTGCTGTATTTTCAGTTCTTGCTTTCATTCACTTTTTTGTTGTTGTTTTTTCTACTCCCTCTTTCCCCTTTTTGGCTCTCTGTGTCTCCTCTTCACTGCCACTCTTGAAATGATGCCCCCTCTCGCTGTGCTCTCAGATATTTATACTTAACCAGCACGTCTTTATCTCCGCACTCATTTCTACTTTCTTCATTGCTATTTGTCCACCCACCGTCCCCCCACTACCACCCATTAGTTAGCGTTCTATATCTGCATGCACACATACAAGCATTATTATTACAATGTTCGTCATTCCCTCTTTTTACTGCTTCACAGAAATTGCCCTAGAGTATACACTGTGCACTCTTTCAGATAGCATTTGTCTCAGGGGGTACCATTTGACCCTATCAGTAGATCTCACTGGTGACACCATCCATAGGACAACCAGCTAGTGGCCTATTGTCCTACACAGGAGCTGCATGTGTGTGTACGAAGGAGTATAAACCCTTGACCCCATGCTCAACATCCAGATGCATGTATACTGTGCTATTGTGACATGTTTAATGTTTAAAGGGTAAATTACAAAGATTTATTGTTTCTATTAAGTAAAAATAGAAATGGCACAGTCTAAACATACTCCATTACAAGTAAAAGTTCTGAATTCTAAATGTTACTTAAGTATTATCAGCAAAATATGCTTAAAGTATTATGAGTAAAAAGTACTCATTATGCAGAATGGCTTCTTTCACAGTGTTATAATTTTTAGAATATTTTATTGTCCGGTTTTTATCACTAACAAATACGTGTAAGAGCATTTTAATGTTGTAGTTCATCCATGTGGAGCCAATTTAAGATACTTTATTAGTATAATACTGCATCATAGCATACAAGCATATTATGTTTTTTTTCATGTAAAACATAACTAATAACTATAAGAGTCTAATAAATGTAATGGAATAGAAGTATAAAGTAGCATAAAATGAAAATACTCAAGTAAAGTACAAGTGTGTCAAAATTGTACATGAGTAAATTTTTCCCACCACTGTTATATTGTATTTAAAAGAGACCCCAAGGATGTTTTTGATAACTGTCTTTACAACTGACTAATGATCAAATTCATTGATGCACATTAGTTGCTTATTTCAATATGATATCATATTGTTAATGAATCAGCAAGGTGTGGTTTTACGTGATTCAGTAAACTTTATAATTTTATTCTATTAAAAGTCTCTTTGACAAGGTATGATTTTCCGTCATTGTGGGGGTTTTTTTATGTCAGGAGCAGGGGAGGGGGCGTGACATTTTTAGGGCTTCTTGGTTTAAGGTTATTTTTCTGTTTGGAGAATAGGTTTTATTGTTTTTCTTCTTTGTGCTGGGAGTTGTTTGAATAAACCACCCTGAGTCCTCTGATAACATGCCCATATGTGGACATAACCACACACACATACACAGACACACAGGTTTGCGGCAATATCTTCGTGGGGACCCGTCATTGACATAGTGCATTCCCAAACCCTAAACCTAACATCACTACTAAATGCCTAAACCTAACCCTTACCCTATCCTTAACTTAATTCTAACATTTATCCTAAAACCAAGTCTTAACTCTCAAAGTCCTTTAAACTTGTGGGGTCCAGCATTTTGGCCCCACAAAGGAGGTGGGACCCCACAAGTATAGTGGGCTCCTGGTTTTTGGACCCCCATGAATATAGTAAAAGAGCACACACACTAGAGGCTTTCTCTAACCTTAACCTATCCACACGATTCATTTTAGCTCACACTGAAACTGAAACTCCTGTGATAAAAATCTAAGGACATCGCTTTTGTTTAAAACTAGAAAACTATTCCCAACAGGATCAACAAGTTTAAAATCAGTGTGACTCACTCATCCCTAAAATAACATTTTGCTTCAGATGACTTCTGTTCATCCAGACCTGTCTATCCAGTTTCCTGGCAGTTGTCAGAATAGTTTCAAGAATGGTACTATACACTCTTCAGTGGCCTGGTGTTCACAATGCAATGTAATTCTGAAGTAAAACTGAATATGTAATTTTGTGATACCCAGTTGTTGGCTGCATTATGCTTATACGGTAACTCATTTGAGTAGAAAGCATATTATACTCACATCACAGTCATTAATTGACTGAGCGGGAGGATATTTCATTAGCCAAAGTCCAAACGCATGTTCCCTCTATGTAAAATCAATTAATTAAATTACAAAAATAGTATCTGAAGCATGAAGTTCGTCTGATGCAACCGGACGTGAATCAGAGATGTGGAGACAGTAATAAATGACGATCTTAACATGCCATCAGGCTTTATTTATGTCCTTCCTGGATAAAATCACAAATGATGAAAAATGTCCGTATTGTTGAGTCCTACTGAAAAAAAGCCTCATCAAGAGCAGTTAGGGAATGGAAATGTAGAGTGGGTATCAATAAAAGACTTAAAACAGACTTCTCTCTGCTCAGCTATAAGACAAAGCCTGTTATCAGGTGGGCTCATATTATTCTTGATGCCACAAACCTGTTTGCTCATGGAACAGGATGTATTTGCACAGTTAGATCCCAATGTAAACAAAAAAAAGACTGTAATGCCTTTGGTAATTATTGCGTGTGTGTTTGAGACAGAGAATGGAAAGAGCATGTAAAGGGGGAAACTTGATATTTTTGTATACTTTTTTATTCACAACACAGAGAACATTTTGCTAACTAATAAATCATTGTTAGTTTTACTTTTTTTGCAACAGTGAAGCACCACGATACGAATAATGTTCACACTTTCTTCAGAGACTAACTGAAGAATTAAACTGAAGAAATTCAAATGAACATCAGAATGATATTCTACAATATGTAGCAATAGATAATAACACAAATAATGCAAAGTTAACCGTCCAAAACCATTTACCTGAACGTCTGACTTCATGGGTCTTTTTTTTTTGTTTTGTTTTTTCAGAGGTACAACATGGATTCAGAAGTCAGTGCCAGACTCTGTAGGAATATGTCTGATATTTAGTTGACAGGATAAAACACAAAAACAACCGAATATCAAACATATCACACAGCCTCTAGCCAGTCAGAGCATCAGCAGACTGGAGAAGCCTGCTACAGATAGAGAGAGACAATGCAGTGAGAAAAATTGAGTGAAACATACTGAAAACATCACAGGGTCAGTTAGCTTGTTTTAGACTGACTGTTGGCCACATACCATACCATAGAATGCATACGTTATCTATCATGTAATGAAGAAAAGCCTGTCCAACACAATAGGATAGGGATATGACTGAGGTAAGGCCTTGTGGGAGGGAGTCACTAACACAGGGAATCAGAGATCCTGTTGGCACGTGAGATCACCTGTCAGTGACTCTACTTGCTTCAGGAAAGACAGGGGTTAATGGGGGAACAGTGGACAGTATAAGCAAGAAAATGAGAGGCAAGATTCACAAAAAGAAACCCTACACACTCAAAAAAAAAAATGACACACATAAATACAAATATAAGCATACTTACCAATTTTCTTTATCCATACACAGCGTCCCACTGTCCTGTCAGACAAACTCTTAGTAAAACGTGGTTAAAGTAAAAAATTGTGTGTGTTTTAAAAAGGGTTTTAAAAAAAAGTGATTCACGACTAACTGTTAATTGTATGCGTGAGCTATGATCTGTGTGCAATTCCTCTGTGGGACAGCATTTATATATACAACCCTGTGAGTTTGGGGGGGAACCGCCTACACTCACTCTTTCAGTAAAACACACACACACACACACTCAGTGCCCCATGTAATTAGAGGTATATTGATCAGCTGCTGTGGCCTGCGGCCTTTCCTCCCCACATTAGCCTGATCAATAGATGTGATGTTCATCCTACTGTGAGCTCCCACACACACACACACACACACACACAACCACAGATGCAAAGTCAAATAACTTTTGGTTATTGCCTGTAGGGAGGACAAACGTGAACACATGGCAGTCACTTCATTAAGTCACTAGTTGTGTCCTGTCACTAATATTTCCTCTAAGAATTCAAATATATCAAATGACTGATATGACCACCTTTATAACAGGATTTATAAAATATGTATTAAAAGAACAAGGAAAGAAAAAAGGGTGATGCCTAGCAGAGAGTAGCATAACAAATATAAATTCCATCCTGTGTCAGCATCAGCAATCTTGACATTTATTTTTCTTAGTATCTGCATGTGGGAATTGTACAACTGTGTTCTCCATATTTGGGCAAGTTTTGATATTGTTCCTGTTGTGCATTAACAATGTTGGACAATAAGTTTTTTGGACATTTGTTCAATTTGGCAAGAAAGACAATTCTTAAATTTTAGATTTCCAAAGTGGAAAGCTGGTATTCTTATTCAAGCGGTGCACTTAAGTAAACTTTTGAGGAACTTGTACTTTTCTTATATTTATTTTATGTTACTCACTTCAACTCTGCTACATTTCAGAGGCAAAAATTGTACTTCCTACTCCACTACATTAAATTGACAGCTACAGTTACTAGTTACTTTGAAGATCAAGGTTTTACATAGAAAATATGTTGTTTTAGATTAAACTATCCAGCAGTTCATACAGTAGTAACAGTTAGCTTTACTTCATAAAATGCTTCTTACACAGTCAAAAATATTAAGAATCATAATCTAATAGTGGTCATTGCTGCCTAATGAGTATTTTTACTTTGATACTTAAAGCACATTTTGCTGCTAATACTTAATAGTAATTTTGAATGAAGGACTTTTGTTTTGACGTTGTTGTGTTTTGTATGTGTTAGGTTATGTTGGTCAAGATGACAAATTTGGCTCTGTATGTACAGTACATTTGGATGGACATAACTATTAACATTCAGAACCTCAATTAAAAGTTTAAGAAAATACGTACTTTGATTGGTTAACATTGCAATGTGAAAGGAGTTCAGATGGGATATTTTAAAATGACAATCACCTTGTTACATTTCTGCAGTCAAGGTGACCTCTGCCTGTTAAGATGACTGATGATGGTATTATCACTCCATTTGTGTGCTTGGGAGGTAGTGTGGGACTTCTGTAACACGTGTTGACATCATCATGGCAGACATTTTGGTTAATGAAGGACAGAACACTTTCACCTGTAGGTGAGTCAGGTTTTTTTGGTGGTGTAGATCTGGTGTAGCTGATTAAATAGGACATTGTGAGAATGAGAATTTACTTTGTATCCAGAATACAGTATATGAATCGTAGAGACATTCAGTATTTGGCTGTTTCAGAAATATCACCATCATGTCATTCCTTTATTTACAAACATTGTCATCAGTGACAGACAACATACAGTTTTTAACACAAATGTACATTACATGCTATGTTTTAAACCTCTATACACATACATCTGATTAAACAGTACATTTCATGAACAGCCCTCGTTTATCAGTCAAACTGAATGTCCCCCCTCTGCTGTCTCTCTATCCTCTCCTGGTACGACGCTGACCTTGTGAGCCTATTGGGGCGGAATAATGGCCCTCTGATTGCCTAATTGTGAGCCTGGGGGGAGTATTTTAATCTCCAACAGATGGAGGGCAGTGAGAGGCAAAGTGAGAGATGACAGGGTAATAAAAATTGAAATGATTAAAAAAAAGGAACAACATGTGGATTTAAAAAAGTAATCATTTGAATGACCTATGACCTTTGGTATGTCTAATAATTAACTTGTTAGTCTTTTTATTGTCTATTTATTATATCCTAATCACTTACCTCGGATTCAATCCAAGCTTCAAAGTTATTATGCTTCTTTGATTCACTTATTAAAGGGTCAAAGATCTAAATTTTTGAACACATCGACGTTAGTTTCAGTTTAGTTGAACAAAAACTGTTGTTGGAGCCTGACTTAATGCAGATGCATCTGAAATCTAAATATCTATATTCAGCTGACATGCAAATCAGTTTTACTGATGTATTTTAACATCTAATTGCGTGTAAAATGCAGCACTAAAACATTAAATTATATGAAACATCATAATCTAATCTGACAATTTCAAAAAGGTTCAAATTCAAAATGTGAATCTTAATGTGAAAAGGCTCTTCTCTTAATAAAAACACCAGAGGATTACATCATAACACCATTATATCACATAAACAAATGACCACAAACACAAACTGACACATCATCAAAATAACATACAAATATAATGTGAATATAATGATTATATAAATCAGACCATGCAGCCCCATCATTAGGGTGCAGTATGAATTATTCCAGTCTAATCTTGCTTAAATAAATCTAATGTAATTAATATGGAACCTTACAGGGGGTGGACAAACTAAAAGAAATACCTATCCAACTTTGAACTTGTGAAAGCTATATTGTTTAATTTTCGCTGAAAATGTTCCAGAAGGATGAAAATATGCTAAACCATCCACCATGAACACTTCAAGCTGCTCTTCTTACACTATTCTATAAATTAAAAATACATGCCTAAACAAAAGTCAATTTCTGCATTGTTAGTGTTTAGGTTAAATATATAATGCTCACACAACATTTTATTGAAAACTCACACTCCAACAGAAATACATGATGCCGCTTTAGGATGAGCCAGACTTCACCAGGATAACAGAGTGAGGTTTATAGGGAGTGACAGACAAAGGTTTTGGGTTCTCTGTTTGGTCAGTGCTTTGATCTCTCTCACACACACACACAGACATGCACACACAAACCCTGAGGCAGGGTCACTAAGAAAGAGAGAGGCAGACAAGGTTAACAATGATTATTCAATACCTAACATTCAGCATTAGAGGTAGAGAGGAGTTATCCAACAGAAGACAAAACTTGACTAAAACTAAAGGCCAAAAAGCATAATGTACTGCAGCAAAAGACATACAAGAGTCTCTCTTCTTGGTTCAGAATATATTTTGCATTGACCAGCATCCCCTATTTACATGCAGCCAAATTACTGAGGTCACAATATCGAAACAACAAATCCTTTAATGGGGGAGTGACAGCCGTCTTTGAGGCTCAGCATACAGGAGTAGATATGCATTGTTTAGTGATAAAGAGAGTTCACCATACTGTGACATGGTCAGCATTTCTCTCTCCACAGTCTGTGTCTCACACACACAGTTTGCATATGTTAATAATTACTTGTGCAACCAGGATACAGGTTAGTAGGTAAGTATTTCACATCCTTGTGTGTGCTAAGTCCAACATCCTGAATATTGTGTACAGTGTGTTAATGTGTGGCGCAATCAGACATGCTATTCATTACTATCCTAAAAGAACAGTGAGGTGTGTGTACGGTGATGTGTGCAAGGGAAGTCATATATCAGCAAACTCGTAGCCTTCCTAGAATGACACAAATTTTTTTCCTCTTACGTGTAGTGCTATGTATTCACCTAGATTGTTTCGGTGCGAGTAGGAATATGTATAAAATACTATAAACTATAAAATATTTCCGACATGAAACTGCTCACAACAAATCTGTGTATTATTTTTTGGCGCTTTGAGCACCACAAGCAGAGTGCCACTACATCAGAGGGAAATATTGTAGTTTTTCCTACATCACTTTTATTTGGCAGTTAGAGTTACAAGTTACTTTGCAGATTTTAGATACAAATTATAAAAATAATGCATTTTTATAGATTGACTACTCAACGCTATATAAAATGATACCTACTTTGACCAACTACAACATTAAAATGCTGTTTGCACATTATTGATAATAATATAATACATTGGAAGGGGCCTGTCTGCGTAATAAGAACCTCTACTTTTGATACTTTGAGTGCATTTTGCTGAAAATGTGGAGAGATGTAAGTGTATGTGTGCAAGTACATTAATGACTATTTTTACTTAAGTTAAACTCAAAGTAATTACGTTATTGACAAGATGCCGCAAATACAACAGCCCGTTTTTAAAACAAAGTTGGTTCACAGTGTGCATTTATTTTCTTTGTGCCATAAATCCAGCCTGAATTATGGCAGACAAACATTGTTGCTATAGAGTCAGAAATCAAGTGACCAACAACATGAAGACGGCAAGAAGCAGTAAATCTTTGTATGAATCTACAGCATGAACCTGAAAGTCCACCCACATCACGCCTCTATTTCCTCATTGCCTTTCAGTTACAAAAATGTGAGTCAACAAGCCAGCACAAAATACTTTCATTATGACAGTATCCGTTTATTACAAAGCATTTTACACTGACATATACACACACAAAAACATATTAGCCACATCTTAATGCATATTTATTTTGTGGAATAAAAATAAATAAACCGATTGAAAAGGATAATCCACTTAGCAACTGCAAAGTGTTGTAGAGCAGAAAACACATGTTGTAATACCTCATATCTTCTTAGGGGCCTCTGCCTTGGGCTCCTCCTGTTTAGGGGCCTCT
>CM022486.1:13661987-13680454 GCA_011952105.1 Coreoperca whiteheadi | reverse complement strand
ACAATCACGTCTTCGCCGCACAACTTGCTTTAAGAGAAAGTTCAACAATAGAAAGTGTATCGTATGCATAGATTTCATTATGGATGTTCGAGCGCACTCTGCAGAAATAGTGTTTTATTTTTAATTTCCAGTAAAGTAGTAACAATACCTTGCTGCTTGGGATCCTGTTTTCAAAAAGTCACACACCGAGCTCCGTGCTACTAGTTGCTGTTGCAGCGTTGCCACTTCTGTTTTCCAGCTGGGCTTTTCCTTCTCGGTTTCAGCTGCAAGTATTATCATATGCTATAAGAAATTTTAATGGTTTCACCAATCAAAAGCAAGGTTAAGACATCAAACTGGAAAAGAAATAAACTAAAATACAGTATAATTTGGTTGGTAAGGAAGGGAAAAAGTTGCTTGTCTCTCCTCTCCATTAATGAATACATGACCACTTAATCAGCACCTACCTTGGAGACTTTTGAATTTGGCCACGGTTGCTGCCAGCTCGTCACTTGCAGATTTCTGCAAGTGGAAAAGAGATTCTCAGCAATGCAAAACTGAGTTTGTTAGAGAAATTCTGTCTGCACAGATTAACACACTGCATCTATACATATTCAACTGTGATGCAGCAACTTCCTTCTGACTTCCACTGTAAACATTTTAACACTTCTGTCATAACATTAGTTGGAAGATTATTTCTCCCACCTTATCTTTTTGTTCCCTTTCACATTACCCCCTTTTGTGTGACCTTAGATTATTTTTACGATGCTGTTTTCCTTAGATGCTCAGAGGAATCACCTTAATCGACTGTGTGGCCACTAGATCAACTTTGCATAAAGGGTAATAAATGGTGACAATGTAAATGCAAATTCTGATTCCCCATGAATAAACCACAGAGCTACAGTGCAATAACTCTGACTGTCCTCTCTTGCTCCTCAATCATGTGAAAATACTTTTTTTTTTTAAATTAACACTTGAAATGATGAAGGCATTGTCATTGCCTTGTCATTTGCAAACAAGGCGATACAAAATGTAATGAACCGAAGAGAGCACACGTAACTCCTCTCTTCATTAGGTTACACTGGCTCCCTGTTGTCGCCCGCATCAAGTTCAAAGCGATGCTCTTGACCTACGAGACCAGCACTGGTTCTGCACCATCATATCTTCGCTCGCTGATACAGACCTATGTTCCTGCCAGATCCCTGCGCTCTGCAAACGAACAACGTCTGGCGGTATCATGTCAAAAAGGGAAAAAAAACTACCCCAAAAAGTCCTATCCTTAGCTTTGTATACTGTGCTGGGCTTTAACAGACTAGTTTCTGGTGCACTAATGCTTTTTGTTACCTTGTGGTGTTATAATTGCTTCCATTGTCTTCCTCATATGCAAGTCGCTTTGGATAAAAGCGACTGCTAAATGACTAAATGTAAAATTTAAATGTGAGTGTTAATCCTCTAGGTACTTTACAGCGCAGAGGAACATTAGCTTTGGTGATGCTTTTTTCTTCTTCATGTATTGCCCTTTAAGAAGTAAACAAATATGAGCAAAAACCACACATTTTAGTTCAGGAGCACTACAGGGGAGAGATAAGAGGGGGTGGATCATATTTCTTATTTACAATGGGGTTTTTTGCAAAGAAAAATGGTCTAAGACCCCATAGAGGCTATGGCCTGCCATGTATACAAGCAGGGATAATAGATTCATTTAAATCCATCATTCAAACATAAAATGATTTACAAATCATACAGTAATGTAGGAAAATGTACTCTACTACTGGTGTTTACTCGTGCATATAGGCCTATCGTCAGTCCATGCTGTGACGGTCAAGACAAGCCTGATTTTTTTTTAGGTGCTGCTGATGATATGAATTTATTTCCTTATCGGGTGAAAGCAGTTATTTGTATTATTTGGCTCCAGCATACACTCTACATGATTCAAATAATTTGTTCCTCCACAGAAAAAGACTACATTACAAAAAATAACATAAGGGCTATGAAAAGACAGGTAATGTATTTTTAAAGAGGTTATAAAATTATTAATTTGCATTTTGGCTGGCATATTTAACCACATCCTCCTCCCTCAAGTTCCTCTTTCAGTTGTGCAAATGCAGATGTGCAGTTCCTTATTATCAGGCTGCCCAAATAAGTCCCTTAAGACTCTCCAGTTGATCCAAAATGCTGCGGCATGCGTACTGACAAGAACTAGGAAAAGAGATCATATTAGCTTCTCTGCACTGGATCCCTGTAAAATCCAAAATAGAATTTAAAATCATCCTCCTCACCTACAAAGCTCCTAATGGTCAGGCACCATCATCTCTTAAAGAGCTCATAGTACCTTATTACCCCACTAGAACACTGCGCTCCCATAATGCAGGGTTACTAGTGGCTCCAGTCTCCAAAAGTACAACGGGAGCCAGAGCCTTTAGCTGTCAAGCTGAGAGGCAGATACCATCTCCATATTTAAGAGTAGGCTCAATACTTTCCTCTTTGATAAAGCTTATAGTTAGGGCTGGCTCAGGTGAGCCCTGAACCATCCCTTAGTTATGCTGCTATAGGCCTAGACTACCGGGAGACTTCCCATGATGCACCTCTCTACTCTCTTCGCCAATCCACCTGTAACCCCCCCCCCCCTTGCCGTTTAAGATGACAATCTTCTGTGGAAACTAAATTCAACATAAGTTTAATGTGGCGTCACTACAGGCTACTTTCATTTTCTCCCCACCTTGCCTCCCTGGCAGATGTCCATTTCACTCTTCGCCTTCTCTGCTTTGGTCCGGAGCATGTTCACTTCTTCCTCCAGCGCTTTGTGCTCACTCTGGATCCTTTCCAGCAGGTTCTGCTTCTCTGCCTTCTCGCTCTGATACTCTCCCAAAACATCATCGGTCACCCGCAGCTTGATAGTCTCAAATCTGTTCCGTCTTTCTTCTTTGCCTTGCTCATTTTTCCGGATTTTCATGATCCCCACCATAGCGACAGAGAGGACTATTGACACAGGTAGAAACAATGTCACCTTCATGCTTTACGGGAGCCGTGAGCCTTTTCCTGTGTGAGGTGTTTGTCCTTGATGATGGATAGCTACGACTCTTCCTAAAGGTGTCACAGCACAGCTTCTTTAACTTCCATGTGGGAATCAGAGTCAGCAGGTCCTCAGCCTGATCACAGAGAGATCTACACCTCACTACGGTTGCCGAATTAAAATCAATCAACCAAGGCGGCTGACTCACCTGCGCTTTTTCATGTGCGTTGGGTCTGCGCTGCGCAGCATTTCGCCAGTTCCTCGTTAGAAACACGCCCTCTTCCTGATTGGCTTTTGAGGAGAGACAGGTTGGCCCTGCTGACACCTGTTGTGCTCAACTCGATCAAAGGCTATTACCGTATGAAAATGTTAAATAAGAATGTATATAAGCAGGCTACCAAATGTTTTATATCTGAGGCCTCACTGGAGCTGATATGAAAGTCCTGCTACATTTTATCCCAGTGACACATTATTTGCGCAGTGTAGCCTAATTATCCAATTTTAACACTGAAAACAACACTCTGAAAGTCATTTAGTTTGACTTAGCCTATATAAGAATATGAGCTTAAATTTAAATCAGTCTGATATTCATTTTAATATTTCTCAACTTTACCCAGAGACAGTGGTGGAAGAACTATTCCGATTTTCTTCTTACGTAAAAGTAGCAATAGGCTATAGCACTGTAAAAAAACTAAAAAGTAAAAGTCCAGTATTCAAACACTAATTTCACCAATGAGTAACAAGAACAAAGGTTTTGAGTTTGTGTATTTGGTATTTTGCCAACATCACATAAATCTCTTGTTGCTTATTTTTTATCATTATTGTTGAAACCAAACAGAATATGATATTAAATGGTATTCAAGGGCAGCAACATGATCATGATAGATTCAAGGTGTTTGTATAGGGGCGTGCCTATAGGCACTGGATGAGATTCTAAGGAGGAAATAGGTGGATTGCCACGCCCAGCTAGTAGAGCAGGTAGAGCAGGTAACAAGCGGGCTACAGTGTCAACAGTAACGGAAGGAGCTGGAGGAGACACGCGGGCACAGGTGGAGAGCTGCTCGGGAATTAGTAACAAGTGACCGGTAGCAGTCTCCACCAGTTGGCCCCTCGCTGATCCAGTCTTTCCTCGTCTCAACCAAGATGAAGCTCGCGATTGTTTTAGTCTGCCTGAGTGTGACTGTGATGGCTGTAATGATTTTCCAGGCCCTGCGCCAGGAGTTGAACCTGCGCAATTTGAAAAGCCGCACGGTGGAGAACTCGGCGGAGGTCAAGAGGAGAGAGAAAGCCATCGTCGAAGTGAAGAACAAAATAAAGGAGCTGAAGACAAGCTTGGTGTCCGTCAACACTAAGATGGATGAGCTGAAGAAGACGAAGGCAGACGCTGAGAAATCAACACAGGACCTTGATAAAAGTCTACAGACCTGTTACACAGAGAAGGCAAGTCACACACCTGCAGTTTGCTCACAAGTGGCGTTTACTATGCATACACTGCAGCACAACCTAGAAGCATAACATTTACAGCAGAGTATCACTTTTGAGGACTCACATAATGTGCATGTGGATGTTATGGACTATGTGAATATGGCATGTCAGGATCAACTTCTGCCTCCGTATTCTGTTACATCCAAATGTTTGATTTGTGTTTCTAGTGAACCTACTTTTTTCCTCCTCTTGTGTTAATTTAATTGGTGACAAATACTTTCACCTGGGTCCTTATTAGGCAGATGTTGTGAAGAAGAAGACTGAGATGGCAGAGGCCATAACCAAACTCAAAGGTAAGGCAGCCTTTTCTTTTTTACTGGTGATCTGGTGGTATCAGCTCTGGGCAGATAGTTAAAGGCATGCTTCTGTACACTAATATTAGCCAGTCCAAAACCAGATAAGAAAATGTGACAAACCATAATGTGCCCCTACACACCTTTTTAAAAAAAATTTAAATCAGGTTTCTAATGCCTTTTCTAAAAGAGGGAGGATGGATTGGAGCTGCTGAGATCTGTCAGTCTTGCATTGTCTATACAGGCCTCTGGAAAAACTAAGCTAACAAGATATCCTGGGACAACACACTGCTTATCCTACCTGATATAACTCTGATCTTACCAAAAGCAGCAGCTTCCATTAACATTTTTGAACCTTAATAATTGGCAAAGCCTTTAGTTGTTTTCGACCTAAAACAACTTTTTTTTGTGTGTATTATATATTCTCATTTGTGCAAACACACATACCCTGGAATAACATTTTTTTTCTCTGTTATTCTGTGTTATTTCCTCAGCTGATCATGAAGAGGCTAAAATAAAGGCTGAGGAGGATATGCAGAGCTTGAAACAACAAATTTTGGATAGAGACAAAACTATTTGTGTCTATGCAGATACAACCAAGGAGGAAGTGCGGTAAGATTAGAAAAGGCTACTTGCATCCTTAGAATAAGAAGGTCAGCTAGAGCAGTCCAGAGCTTCAGAGAGCCCCAGGCCTCGCATTTCCTTTTTTTTGTTGTAATTTTGTTTGTTTAATTGACATTCAGCATCCGATACTGTGTGTGTGTGTGTGTGTGTGTGTGTGTGTGTGTGTGTGTGTGTATTTATTTATTTATTTATATATATATATATATATATATAAAATTTTCATTTGTCACAAATTGCAACATACTACTTTTTAGGAGACAGAAGAGAAAACACATGTTCTTTACATCATAATCGATTTGTGAAAGTATAATCAGGCCTATGGGGTGTTGGGCATCGCAGTTTCAACAGTTAATTTATTTAATTACAGAGCAGGACCACATAATAGTTATAACTGTAAAAGTAAAGATGTAAGGCAACTGTATCATGTCCTGACACACTAAATTAACACGGTTTGTTCTTTTCTTAATTTTGCAGGAAGCTATGTGGAATATCTGAAGTTCCAAAATAAAGTCAACTCAACTGTATATTCATTCAACAAAAGGCAGAGCTATACAGAGAGGGGAAATATGTTACATAGTTTTATGTCATGTTGTAATGGGATTGTGTTGGTCGGTTACATCTAGTTTGGCTTTTTGTCTCTTTCTTTTTGTCAGCTTTCACAAATAAATGATAACGTGTAGCACCTGACCCAGAATGCTTGAGGCATACTGTATACAGTATGTTTTGGTTGCCTTGCCTACTGATGAAACCTGAGTGACTGCCAGCAACCACAAAAGTACTTTGTACCTAAAGAGTCTGTCTGTGTGTGTGTGTGTGTGTGTGTGTGTGTTTGAGTGCGTGCCAAATCTACTGCATTCCGTGAAACAATAAGCTTCATGGAAGAATCACTTCATGTCACATGTTGGAGTGTGAAAAAAGTTGAATATTCAGATTAAATCGTAACTGACAAGCAGATAAACATATAATTATTGAAGCCTCAATCTAAAATTGCCCCTTTGTTTCTGGGTTTTTACATGATAAAATGTTGCCTGGCTGATATGCTTTCTGGTGTTCTCTCTTGATTTAGATGGCTGATTATTCTGCCGGGCCATAACCAACATACTTTAAACTGAGCTGTAAAATAAATGAATTGTGCACACATTTATGACCCATGATCTTAAGCTATTCATCAGGAACCACATAACTGTTAAGGAGCATGTTCCTCTAACTCCCCCTAGTGCAAGGCTTAAGAATGATTTAAGAGGTGTTACTATACATGGTTTATGTCCCTTCAGATCGATTTATAAACGCTGCTCTTTACTGAGTTCACTTTTTCGAAACTCTTCACACAGTTCTCTTTACCAACATGCAGCTCATCACAACATCACATCCAAACCAAAACACTTCATACACATCTCAGGATCAACTCTTTAACACTGTACCAGAACAATGGCAACAGCCGGTAGCATAACAATATGTATCACTGTATCAAAATTTATTTTTTTACTTGTTTTTGTACATATCATTGTTTTATTATTTATTTCATTTTAACTTATTTTTTGATTAAACCAGGATTCCCTTTACAACTAAAAGAATGGCACCTCTTTAGTATATGGATTGTGCTACTTTACAGTATATGTCCCAGAATTGAATGCTGGAAAATGCTTCCCTGTTCTCTTTTCCTCAGCTAAAGACATGCAATGCAAAACGTGTATGTATTCACTATACATATAGTATGTGAAGAAGGTAGCTAGTCACCTCGGTCTTCTGCATTTGGCCACAAGTTCTCATCCACATCACGATTTATGTCCTCTCTTGCAATACACCTGGGAACTACTATTTTTGCATGTCTGGCCTGACCCATCCCTGACAATCTTCTGTCAAGACATCCAGCATTCATTGTGTCTAATAGGGATCATGGGGGGATGGGGGTCATACACTTTTCACCTCCATGAGGAAAATAATCCCTTCACGGGTATTTTATAGTGTTTTTTATTTTTAGATGTGGATGTAGCAAGGTGCAGTCTAATTTACAGTAATTCTGCATCACTTTTACGTAAAATAGTATGTAAACATGCAAAATGGTCTATATATACAGAGTTTTGGTGGTGGTTAGTTTGGAGTGAGAATTCATTAAATTTGAGGTGGTCAATAAATGCATTTTGTGTCATAGCATTGAAAAGTAATCCACAATTTAGTTTACACTGACTGCACTGTGCTGATTATGAGAAATGCATATAACCGATTGTTTAAATAACAAAAAACTAATGAAGAAAGTTACTGTTGATTGCCGAATTATATAGGAAATAGCTCTCCTCCACAACCATCTTTCCCCCCTGTGCTTTATTGATCAACATTGAGGAGCATAAACATACAGAATATTACAACAGAAAGTTGAACACTACCAGGGGTAGAAATACTGTATATTGAAAAATGAAATGAATACAATACTGCCAGTCGTAGACATATGGGAAAAAAATAAATACAATACTGCCAGGGGTAGAGAGATATGGAGAAATAAAATAAATACAATACTAGACATATATGGAAATAAATACAGTAAAATTATAAAATAGAATAATGCATCTCCAAGTCTCTATTACTGAGATAGTTAATATGTTTTCATACACATATGCCATTTGTCAATTTAAAAGATAATTTGCAAGTCAAGAAAGCTGCACTTTCACACACACACACATAGGTTTGCCATAGTTTTTCATAGGCTGTGTCCAAAGTCACTCACTACTCACTATATAGTCTTCTACATAGAACTCCCCAGATAGGGAGTAGGAGGTAGTGAATGAGTGATAATTATTGGACACAGCCATAGTTTTGTGTGAAACTGCTCAGTGAACTACATCTCTGGCATACAATTTTATATGGAGAAATTAAATGCACTATATTAAGAAATCGCAACTGGTCAAAGAATATAGTATGGGGGGGTCTTAAAACGCTGGGCTTTGAATCATTGGTAAGAGTGTTCATATTTAATTGGATAAAAGCCTTTATGAGGCAGACTCAGTCAATATGGTTCCATATCCCCAGAAATAGCTTTAAGAAAATGTGAGGGTTGGATTTATTTTTCAAATGTGATTATAAAATTATAAGATTACCTTTGCGGTTCTCAAAATTTCACAGTCAGATACGGCACTATTGGAAGATAGTACTCAAAGGTTTTCTTTTTCGTAATTATACAAGAGACACAAACATTAGAATTAATGAAGATAAATTAAAAATCATGACTAAATACTCAAAATATTTAAAATGACCAATTTCACCAAAGGTCAAAGAACTAAATATTATCCAGCGGAAATGTTAAGGAACAGATTTGGATTTGAGGTTGACTCATGTTGTTTCTGTCTTGAAGAACCTAAAACCATAGAACATCTCTTCTCTTCATAGACAGTCACAGCACAGTTTTGGCAAAACTAAAAAAAATGGCTAAGTATTAAAATGGACAATATCACTTTATCAAAATCAGAATCAGAAATACTTTATTAATCCCCGAGGGGAAACTCTTTGTAACAGCAGCTCACTATCACGTCAGTGCACACAAGAATGGAAGTACTAAGCAAGGCAAAAAGCAAAAATATAATACACTATAATAAAGGTAACTACAAAGTGGGTATAAGTATAAATTTAAAATTCAAATAAGTGTAATGTACAAAGTGGGTTAACCGGTTGAGGTTAATATTACAGAATAAAGTAATAGTGCATGAGCTGTCAAGTTACGTGTAGCTTATTAACAATATATAATGGGACGGACGATATTGCACAGCCCTACTAGAAGTATAAATAAGTATCACAAATTAAATTGAAAACGGGGTGTATTGCACAGTAGTTTAAGCACTGAATATTCCCAAATTATGTCCAGTATTGCAGAGATGTTCATGATCAGTGTCCAGTTTAGTGACTTAGGGTCATATCGACTAACACTTAGAGGGAGGAGTTATAGAGTTTGATGGCTACCGGCAGGAATGACTTCCTGTGGCGCTCTGTGGTGCATTTTGGAAGGATGAGTCTTCCGCTGAAGGTACTCCTTTGCTTGACCAGCACGTCATGGAGTGGGTGGGAGACACTGTCCAGGATGGCATGTAGTTTGGCCAGCATCCTCCTCTCTGACACCACCGACAGACGACAGAGAGTCCAGCTCCACCCCAACAATGTCACCAGCCTTACGGATCAGTTTATTGAGTCTGTTAGCGTCCACTACCTTCAACCTGCTGCCCCAGCATGCAACAGCATACAGGATAGCACTGGCCACCACAGACTCGTAAAACATCCTCAGCATTATGTGACACACAACAAAGTCTAATCTAGAAAGATAACCTCCCTAAAGAAATTACAGATATGGTCAATATCATTATAATTATGGGCAAATATCACCAAGTTCTTTTAAAAACAAACTAAAACGGTGTTTTTCTTCTTTACTCACTTTAGCTGATACACATCAGTCAATCAAAACATTGTGTCAGAATATGGCACCATTTCTGGTGTTTTGACCACGATAAAAGGGAGTTGTCCAACTAGTTGGCTCTGCTGCAAATGTAACATATGTGTATGAGTATAAAATATGGATATTATATGCCTTGATGTGGCTCTGATGTAGCTCTGAAGATGTCTTGCACTGTATGGGTGTATAAATATGCGTGTATATGTACGGGTAGGCATGGGTGAATATGGATATGTGTATATAAACATATATGTAGTCTGCTAAATGTACCTGTTGTTCACATATATATGTTAGACTGAAATCATTTGCTTTGTTGTGATCAAGATGTTTATTCAGTTATTGAAATAGTTAAAAAGTTCCTTGAAGTAGTGATTGCTAAATTGTGTGTGCTCAAAGAAACGGAGTGTGCTGAAAACGTTGACAGAGTTGTTTCACAGACGTCTCAGAGATAAGAAAGAAGCCTACGTGAGCAAGATAAGAGAAACCCGTTTAGACCTATCAGACAAGATAGTCAGATCTAGAGGAAAGGTCGCCATGGGAAAGGGCAGTGTGGGTTTGTCTTCTTTTTAGAAGCTGTCCTCTGCTTGGATGACTTATCCATCTACATGCTTATTTTTGATCTTCTAATTTCAATAAATCATTTGAATTGAGGATTAAGTTTCTGTCCTGCAAATAACGCACACGCTTACATATGTATATGTTTTATAAATAGTTTAATGCATCAGCGTATCTCTTATTCATCGTTGATAAAGTCATAGTCTACTCTGTAGAATGCGCCGCTTTCTAATATTCGTAGCTGTATCCACCACAGCCAATCACAGTGCAATGCGTAGACCATGTGACCTAAACGCAGCTGTAGCTGGAATCCGGAAGTTGGCGTGCTCTGCTGATCCAATGACATGTTGAAGTCACCGGTAAAACAGTCACAGTGTGTCACAGCAGGGCGTACTGTTATTTTCCGAGATAGCTAAACACAGATAGGTGTTAAACATGCTTACGGTGTATTGTAAAGCAGCTCAGCTTTAGTTACGGTGGTAGCCAACAAAAGCGTTCGCTAACTGCCTGCGTCTGAGTTAACGGCGTTTTCACCAGCAGTTAGTTAACGTTAATTTCCTCAAAATACAGGCAGCGCTGTCAGAATCAGTTTCGGTGCAAGTTTTTCCGCCGTCCTCGTCATTTGAAACAGTATGCAGATGGAAAGGAGCCTCGGTCGAATAATCAAGGGCTTTCAACGCCTGGACTCACTCTCATCCATACAGACTCAACTCAGCCCTCCGTCCACCAGCCTTTCAGCCAGGACCTCCTTTTTACGGACCATGGTGGTAGGTAGGATGAGGAAAGTGCTTGAAATGGCCGGTCGGATCTTTTTGACTGGGGTTTCCTCTGTGTGCCCTGTGAACTCATTCTCCTTCCAGATCCCACAATGTAAAGCACCACTGCTGTGTTAGCGCTAGGTGCATTCCTGTACCAACACTGGGGACATCAAGGGGACCTGAACAGTCAGGTCAATATTGGCAATGTATTGCTGCCATGCCAGATGTTATAACATGTTAAAAAATTATGTTTTCACATTATAACAAGATGTTTTCACGTTATAACAAGATGTTTTCACGTTATAATGTGATATTGATCAGTTTTTCTTTTTCAGGCGTGGCAGCAATTAGCTTCCGTAAGTCACTATTGTCAAAAACAAACAAATGTCCATGCATAATACAACCAGAGATGTTCAAGGGATAGTGGCCCAAATGGTATGATGGATGACAAATGTCTGTTGTCTCAGTATTTACATATCGTCATTTTAGAAACACAAAATTGGCATTTGAGCTAAAATAAAAAAAGGTTTTACATAATCCTTTGACATGCTCCGTCTCAACACACCGCCCCACTGCTTACTTTCCCTCAAGCCTTTTAGACCCAGATTAAGGTGGTAAAGCATTTCTCTGTTTGGCAGGCGCTGCCATCACCCTTTTCCTCCAAGCCCCGGGACTTTAGCTTGCCTAACTCTTCATGGGGCTCAGAAATGATGCGGTTGTACAAGCATTATAACAGCCAGTGTGAAGTGGAGACAGAGAGGGGAGAGAAACAGGAAGGGCCGTGGAGGAGAATGCCAAGCTACAATCGCATGCACAAGTATCCTACAGGTAAAAGTGCAGCCTGTGACTATGATGTTTGTCTGTCTTTCTGCTTGTTTGTTTTGTTCATGAAATAGAGTAAGTATAGTGATGGGACTTCACTTTTTGGCAATCATCAATGGGTCAAGCTCTTGGGGTTAAACTGCATAGTTTTTTTTTTCTGTTGTATTTTAACAAAATATCTAATTGTTGTTTAAATTATGTCCTAGGGTACATTTTGGTCATTACTGGACGATACCTATCACTTCATAATATGTAACTTAAGCTTTAACAATTTTTTGTAAACTTTAACAACTTCATCAAGCAACGTTTTTGTCATAACAATGTATCAAATGGCAATGTGACAGCGTGAAAGGGGTTGCTTGTAGTGATGAACCTACAGAGAAGTGTCTCCTGAATCAGCAGCCCCGCTCGGCTTTACAGGGCTTTATAGCAACTTTAGTGTTTTGGCCAAACTATCATGAAACTTAAAACTGTACACACATCCCACTGTATCAGCTCTGCAAGTGTAACCAACAACAATGAAGTTGGAATTAGGCATGTGCTGATATTACATTTTCAATAATAAATAAAGTAATATATAAAAATAAAAACTATATTAACCTTTTTATGTTTTTTATTTTGATATATCCTTATATTTATTGTCTCATTCCTTGTTGGTACAAAGAAAAATACATATATCTACACTGATTTGACTTCTGGATGAGACAATCACAGATTATAACTTTTATGATGTATTACTATACATTTAGAAACATTAAATCTTTTAAATATAAATGTTTGATACCCTACAACCCCTGCTTGCACCTGTTGAGGAGCACCTTTGTTATGTTTTTCTCCCTGGGATGCTCTGTTAGCTGCTGACAGTTCACTTATGTGTTTTTCCCATCAGGTGGAGTGTCTCTTGGTATATCAATCCAGTCAAAAGCTCGTCTTTTTACCCGGAACATCAGCGACCCAGGGGCAGCATTTGAGTATGTTTCGTTTTTTAACAGTGAGGAGCAGAAGTTTGTGTGCATTTTCCAGGCTGGACACCTACTGGAGGGTCAACCAGGGTGAGATAAATGTTAATGTTGTACAAGTTTGTGTATAGATGTATGTGCTTGTTGTCTTTTTATATACTGATCCTTCTTAACTGTTCTCCATACTGTAAACAAAACGGTAATATTAGTTTTAATGCATTTGCACATTTTGTGGTTTTAAAAAATGTTATGTCTTAGTCTGAAATATGCTAGTTTGGGTTTGATTCCAGCCAAGGACCTTTGTTGCATGTCATACCCCTCTCTCTCTCCCCTCATTTCCTGTCTGCCTTTATGTTATCAGCTTTCCAATAAAGGCAAAATGCCAAAAAAAAAAAAAATCCAAAAAATTATTACCTCATAAATGGGCTAGCTTTAAATCTATTAAAAAATTTAATATCTAATATACATTGTGTGTGTTTCCAGACATGTCCATGGGGGGGCGATAGCCACTATGATTGATACTGTGACAGGGACTCACGCTACTCTACTGTCTGGACCTGTTATGACTGCCAACCTCAACATCAACTACCGCAGGTACACGAAGAATGTATTTTTATAGACTTACAACAGTTAATTTGTTGTAAGATTTTGTTTTTTGTCATACATAGTCATAGTCCTACTTTGTTTAAATATTCATCAAAATGTAAAATACTTTATCGGAAATGCTACTTTTTATTTGGTTCATATAATGATAGACAATACTTTTCTGTACATTTTGAAGACCCTTGTGTCTATAACACCCTCTGTTCCATATTATACCCTGATGCTCATTTTATCATCTCATCTGCTTGGGATACTTAGGATGAGCAGTCAGGTTTTGTGTGTATGCCTACCCTCATTTATTGATGTGGAACACATTTTTCCATGTGCAGGGTTTATGGGAATATGATATGCGCTGTTAAGGTGGTGCAGACTCTGCACTCTGCATAACGCTGCATGTGCTCGTACAACAAGCAGTACAGCAGAAGTCAGCTCTGGGTTGGTATAGTGTGCATTGACATTGAATGATGCCACATAGATGATGCAATGCACAAATTCAATATTCAGTTCTGCGATCTCTGGAGTTGTAACGACAGTGTTTGACTCACAAAGTCACCCCAAATTCAACTAACATCTTCATACTGTACGACTGTTATCATTCATGGTCAGTATGCCCTAACAAACACTTATCTTGTCTCAAGCCCCATCCTACTGGGGAGCACAGTGTTGCTTGAATCCTCTCTGGATAAGAAAGAAGGCAGAAAAACATTTATTTCGTGTACAGTGACCAGCACCGATGGCTCCAGAGTGCACACAGAAACAACAGGTAGGCTAACTTACATTTTGACACACACAACGGGTCTGATGAGATATGTGAGTGTGAAAGCCTGTGGTTGGTCACGTCTCTGCTCTTCGACCTTCTGTATTGTCACTGTCCTGTTTTTTTTTCCTTTCACCTCTCATGCAGTACTGTTCCTGTCAATCAATGTCAGCCACCTACTACCGGGAGCGTGACACAAATGCAGCAGCCTACGACCTACCCAAGCAATGTCAGCAAGCCACAACGAGTGTGTGTCATTGGTTTGGAGTATTTTTTGAGGGGAGCGTGTACTTACTTTCCAGGTGATTTAAGAGATAGCTTCTCTAATTATGACATTTTTTAACACAAACCTTTTAATATGTCCTAATATTTATGCTTGTCAATATGTTATTACTAACAATCAGTATATTTTCGAGAAGTACCTTTACTTGACAACCTCTGCTTAGTGTTACACATCAACAATATATATCTAAACATTATTTAATGTTAAGAGTTATTTATTGTAACTTATACAGTATTTATGGTTTTATGGGGCCTTAAGAAGTGAGGATGTTGCTTAAAATGTAGATGAATAATTGGTTTCCTCCAATAAAGCTTTATCTATTGGTATTGTATAAATGATTTATACAAACCATGTGTTTATTGGTTTGTCAACAAGTGAAATAGTTTGCAACAAGGAATACGAATTGCATTGTTTTCCATTTGTGGGTTAATATACTGTGGTTTTTGCTTCTGAACTTTCCAAAATAAAGACTGTTGGATGAAGAATTAGATTTTGGATTGCACCTACATTCAAGAGAACATTTTAAGTTTCTCTTGATATGATAAAAACTTTAAAAAATATTATTAGATCACCATAGACTTTTTGCCAAAAAGCACTATATAGCTAAGATGTTTGATTAATCCCCTGATCAAACTTGATAGTTTAACTGCTAATATAACTAACATCATATGTAATACATTTCAAAAGGTTTAACTGACAGATACTGATCATGCTGTATACTACAAAAGTCGGGATTTTGTACCAAAAAAAATAGGGCATTTGATTAATTTGCCAAAGATGGATGTAGAATCTGCTGCTTTTTGTCTTTCTGTAATTTACTTAGAGAATGTATGGATTCTATGTTTATTTTTGAAACTTAATTTTAGCTGTCACTGTGATAAACTGATGCAATCAAGATCAAATTTTTGTACATTTTCAGCCAGCAAGACAGAGTTTCACACTCACACAGTTTTAATTTAAATTTTCAGGTGTGGGTTATTAACTGTTAGCCCACCATGTGGTGGATGTGGTTAAATTTGAATATGAGGTGTGAATTTGCATGCTGTGAGAATATCATGGAGACACTAGGGGTTCGAACCCCAAATCAGCACGCCAACGATTGACATCCTGTTCATAGGCTGGTTTGTCTCACTCGTTCTGCCACTTTGAACATGTTTCTACAGTCAGAGATGACTGAGGCATGCCACAATGTGCCATAATAAGTAACACTGCCCACACCACAGAGATCTGTGATGCTCTGGCAGCTACTGCAGACCATGATGATAAAAAGTATAGAGCACTATTTTGGGTTATACACATACTGTACTGACTATATGTTGAAGTCGTCATTGCATTCTTTGAGTTTTACATTGGACTATGGAACGTCTGCATGTGAATGTAATGTTGATATCCTTTCCAACAATTTCTCTTGTTGGTGTAAATAAATAAACAAATAAAAGTAATACATTTTATCTGTAACGCACTTTATATATTTGTAAAATCTCTCAAAGTGCTACAGATTAAAAACAGATATGTGATAAAACATACAGAGCGTAAACAAAAGATCCGCCAAAAGCTGTGCTAAAAACGTGGGTCTTAAGACTGTGTTTAAAAGCAGCCACAGTCTGTGGTGTCCTCAGGTGGTCAGGGAAAGCGTTCCACAATCTGGGAGCAGCTGAGGAAAAAGCCCGGTCGCCCATAGTACGGCGCTTGGTCCTGGGCCATTTCAGGATATATGCTGACCCAAACCGTTTGTTTACATTGTTCTTGAAATGTTGGGGGGAGGAAAAAACAGACCCACGCTGCTTTAGACAACTGGCAGCTGTGGAACAAACATAATGTCATAAAGGAGAAAATATGAGTTCAAATTTTCCTAAAGAGGACATTGTTTCATTTTGCAAATTTACCATAATAAATTATGTGATTTTGTTATCCGACAATTTCTAACTATATATATTTTTGAAATGCTGTCCACCCAGTCAGCAACAACCAGGCGAATTATTATTATTGTTAGGTGAATTATTTCTGATGAAATCCACTGATGTATTTGAGACACATCTTAAAATACTCTGGCATTTCTTAATACCATTCCTTTATAAGTAATAAGTAAGTAACTCTGAAAAATCGCTGGAATTAATGTGACAGTTACAAATTCGTATTCCATCCATTTGTGTTGCTTATTAGCAGGTGCTGCAGTATTATTTTTTATTAAATTAGTGGTGAGTATACCTGTACGCATTTAACTTCACTTCTCACACATGCTGGGCAGATGTGTGGTTTCTGAGTGTATGGGCTCATCTCAGTACAGGCCTGGTGGTCTTTCGGTGGGCCCCTCACTTCTTTAACCTCAGTAAAGTGCAGATGGAAATGCTACCGTAGTGTCTAAAACCTTTTTTATTGTGTGTGTGTGTGTGTGTGTGTGTATTGGGTGGTGGATGCAGGACTAATGAACACCAGCAGTTGTTTTTTCTTTTCCCCTGAAGAGTCATGTGGTCAAGTTGGGTTTGAGGAAGCAAGTGGGGGCAGCAGAGTGGAGGAAGTTGTTTTCAACTTTCAGTTAAAACCAACTTCAGCAAGCTCTATCTCCACTGTAGCACTTATAGAACTGATTTCTAGATATTAGTCTGAAAGCTCACCTTCCACTTGAAAAGCTTAATGGCCCATTTGACTTGTAATATTTAAACAATGACAACAACAAAAATTAATTATACTCGATTTGTGTGGGCCCTCTCTGCCTGTTGGCCCCTATGGTCATCAACAGCTTTCACTGACCAATGGGACATAATACCTGTGGATTTTATTGACGCTTAACAGCCTCACATATTGCAGTCCTGGAAGAAGTTTAAGCATTAGATCCTTTATTTAACTGAATGCACCAATACCACATCATAAAAATGCTCATTAAAATACATTTACAATTCTTACATTAAATATTGAATTAATATCATGAGCAATGTACTCAATTTACAGCAGAATGCCCTTGTCTGAGTTATATTATTAAGTAACATTTTTATGAATGTATGAACATGTCAGCAGAATTTTAATGTTGTGGCAGGTTGAACTGGAACATATTTGGATTACATTGTATATAATTCATCATATTTCAAGAAGCTTTGTCTGTAAAATGTGAATCTGCAAAGTAACCAGTTACTCCAGCTGTCAGATAAATGTAATGGAGTAAAAAGTACAATATAATAGAAATATTTGCCTCTGCAATGTTGTGAAGTAGCAGAAAAGTGAAATATTCAAGTAAAATAAGAGTAGGCCTACCTAATTGTACTTAAGTGCAATTCTTGAGTAAATGTACTTTGTTACATTAAACCACTGACTGATAGGCTGTTCCTCGTGTGTGTGTGCGTGTGCGTGTGTGTGTGTGTGTGTGTGTGTGTGTGGACCCAGTGTGAGAGCCATGGCTTAGAGCAGCATTTACTACAATGATGTAAACCGAGAAGACATATCGATTATTCATCGTTTTCTTTGTGTCTGCAGTTGTTTTCCTACCTCAGTTAAAATGAGGTATTGCATGCCATTATTAAACTAATCTCTGCGTATAGCCTATAGCCTTGCATACACAGAGCCCTGCAGGAGGTTTTAACGAGCCACCTAATTATACCAGCCCATGAAGAGGGATTTAGTTTAAGTATGTTATTTACCATTTAGACGTGAAGTAAAAAGGCCAAACCTGCACTGGAATTTAATGTCTCCTCTCTATGCATTGTTTGTCCTCGACATGTTTGGCAGCAACATGGGATTATATTTCTCAACTGAGCGCTACAAAGCAAAACCCGATCCGCTACTATTACGTAACAGCCGGTGACATAACTCTCTCCAGCCTGGGACGGTCAGGGCGCACAGAGAGCGCGGGGGGGGGGGGGGGGGGCACGGGTGTGGAAGGGCCGGGGGGGGCGGGCGCCCCCCCCCCCCC